>JAIGNY010000210.1:35000-62500 GCA_020152595.1 Chiridota heheva
AATGTATGAATTATTCAATATTGCAATCAGTTATATACATGAACCAAAAGATACGAACTGATTACAGAACTAATGTTCTAAGATAATATCTGCATTGAGCTTAGCTGTAATAAGTTTATATACACACAAGCATTTGGTAAATGCAGTGTGAGAGGCTGTAACTAATCAGTAAAATTTACAAGTTATACCTTTTTATGAAAAAATTATGAAAGCAATGCTGTAAACATCAGATATTAAAAGACTGTTACTCTAAGGACAACTGGGGGTACAACATAAGAACAAGGAGCTTCTACACAGAAGCTCCTTGATAAGAACAAGGAGCTTCTACACAGAAGCTCCTTGATAAGAAACAGCGTAAATCCCACTGCAAAATTGAGAATTTTGACATTAGAAGCAATAACACTATCATATGTTTTATCGGGACACAAGCGTACCCATACCCTATGGGATTCAAAGACCTGTCAGCAGGTCAGATAGACTTTAAAATCAGCTATTTGGTATCCCGTGGACAGAAAGTAAGCAATATATTGCAACGAGGACAATCTATATCAATCTTTGTGTACTCCCGAATAATTATGAATAGTTGATACCCTCTCTGACAGTGTTTAGGCTTTTAATGATATTGCACAATTGTGTGATGTATGTAGGTGGGGGAGAGATACGAGAGGCCAATATTTTATTGGTGAGCATGCAAAGCCTAATGCGAACCTACATAACGTCGATTGCGTCCGTACGGCCGTCCAGTTTTTCCTGGGATTTTTTCAGAATTTGTATTTCTTTTTTAGAATTCTTTAGAAAATGTTAAAAGTTTCTTCAGATATCCTCATGAAAGGCTGGAATTTCCTTGCTAAATGTTAAAGTTTTTCCGAGATTCTTAAGACAGGTTGAAGATTAGTTTCCTAGTCTACAAAATATTTGATATTTCTTTCGAAGATAACTGTAAGATGATATAATTTCCTAAAATTCTTCAGAGATCCTCAAGTGTCTCTCATAACACTGGAGATTTAAAGTCCTTAAACTTCTTCAAAATTATTGAGCACCAACGGCTGTATCAGGCATGATTGTTAAACTCTGCCTTTATTACTGTGTTATTTGCATAAAGTTGCTACAGTGTATGAACTGACAAGACTTTTTTTTTTACTTAGCATGCTCAGTCAGGGAGTGTAACAGGATGCGACTGCATATGGAGGGATGCCTTATGGGATGGGGGCCATGCGGGACATAGGATATAATATATACCATGTGGTATGCACCAAGGGCTATATCAGGCATGATTATTTGACTCCGCCTTTTTTGTATTTATTATTCAACAAGTCATTTGCATGTAAGTTATTATAACTGACAGACTTTCATACATAGTATGCTCAATCAGGGACTGTGATAGCTAGGAAGAGACTTCTTATGGAGTCTATGGGATGTCATTTGGGACATGGGTGGGATGCCATGTGCAACATGGGGTGGGATGCCATGTGGGACATGAGGTGGGATGCCGTGTGGGACATGGGGTGGGATGCCATGTGTTACATGGGGTGGGATGCCTTGAGTAAACACAGAGTGTGACATAGGTTGAGATGCCATGTGTGACATAGGGTAGGAGGCTATGTGGAGCATAGGGTAGGAAGCAATGGGAATATTGGGTGGGCTGTCACGTGGGACATAAAGTAGGATGTCTTTGGGACATTGGTAGGGATACCGATGGGAACATATGGTGGGATCCAATGTGGAACATAAGGTGGGATGCCATGTGGGACATCAGGTGGAAAGCTACTAATGCGGGACATAAGATGGGATGCCATGAGGGACATTAGGAGAGATGCCATGTGGGACACAGGGAGGGATGCCATGTGGGACATAGGAAGGGATGCATGAGGTACATATGGTTGGATTAATGTGGGACATAGGATGGGATCCATGTGGGTCATAGGGTGGGATGCCATGTGGGACATATGGTAGAATGCCATGCGGGACATATGGTGGAATGCCATGTGGGACATGCTGTATGGTGGAATGCCATGTTGGAGATATGATGGAATGCCATGTAGGACAAGGGATGGGATGATATGTCACGTACATGGGGTGGGATGTCATTTGGGTCATGGGATGGGATCAATGTGGGACATATGGTGGGATGCCATATGGGTCATCGGATGGTATGCCATGTGGGACATATGACGGAATGCCACGTGGGACAAGAGATGGGATGGGCTGTCATGTGGGACATGGGTGGGATGCCATGTGAGAAATAAGGTGGAATGCCATGTAGGACAAATGGATGGGATGGAATGTTATGTGGGACATGGGGTGGGATGTCATTTGGGACATGGGGTGGGATCCATGTTGGATATGGCGGAATGCCACGTGGGACAAGGGATGGGATGGGATGTCATATGGGACATGGTATGTCATATAGGACATGGGGTGGGATGCCATGTGGGACATGGGATGCCATGTGGGACTTAGTGTGAGGTGCAATTTTTATCATTGGCCCCGGTCATATAATACAGGTGTCAATTTGCATGGGCATGCGAACCATGACGGTATATATTGTTCTAGTTAGATATTGATGTATTTTACAATGATTACTTGAGCAGCTATCAATTAAGAGGGCATGTTGATTAATGTTTCAATAGGTCTAAGAATATTAAAACATTGTAGCGATTATTACCTTATATCTGTAGCATTTAACATAAATTAGCAATCATTGTGCAAATATTGAAATTGGCTCACAAATAATGACAAGAAATGATTACAAGATTCATTGCAATATATGAAATATTTGAAAAAGTGCCAAAAATAACAAATCTCATTCCCTAGAATCCCAATACTATTACATTAAAAAAAAAAAAAACATGCAGAAATTGTATTTGTTATTTATCAACCATCAGATCAGGTATTTAAAATACTTAATCCCTGATCAGGTCATGTCCTTGGTAATTGATCATTAATATGTTATATTTCGGATTGTAGGACAAGAGCGTGACTCGGTCATGATGGGGGTGCGTATGTGTGTGTGTAAGTTACACGCGGTCAAATTGCACTTATAAAATAAATTTCTTACCAAGCATTATTGCCTATTAGTAAATATCCTCTTAATAAATGAGCCATGTCTAAATTTTACCACTCGCTGATTGATTTTCCTTCGCGTTTTATCATTCACCAAATTTGCAACGAGTTTGAAACCACGAAGGTAAAGTCCTTTGCGTCAGTGTGTCACACTCTTCCACTACCTATGCCTCTTGTGATTTTGAAAGCAGCAGTGCCTGTAAAACATTATTTGCTCCCAGGTGCCTTCCGGATTTGAAAAATTGATTAAAACATTTCTAATTTGTCATTACATTTTGAAATTTCTAAATAATCCATCAATGCATTAAACAGTTAAAAAACTGTTGTTATCAAAGGGTTTATTGAATCACGTCATTTCCTTCTCTAGATAAGAATAAAATATGATTTAAGTGCTTACAAGTAGCAAAACAACCCAGATATTGCTATAAGACTTTTCACACAAGTCGCGCTTCGTCAGTGACAAAACTTGTGACAAATATCATGTCAGATAACAATTTCATTTGTTCATTCTGTTGATGGAAAACACATGGACATCATTAACATATCATTTCTATGTATGTGCGAATGGTTCTTTACATCTTTTATTAAACTATCTGAGAGTGATTTGAAGTTCTGGACTTAATACATGAAGTTTTGACTCAGTTGAATTGATAAGATTTTGTCAATATTGACTTCCCAAGAAGAAAAATAATTTTCATCTTTTAACTTCGCTATGACGTCTATTGATCAATCTGAAGTCTGGCAATGCAGGTGTGAAATATCACTATATTAGAATTGGTGTTAACAGGAAAAACTCATAAGCTAAATAGACTCATAAACTAAATAGACTCATAAGCTAAATAGACTCATAAGCTAAATAGACCCATAAGCTAAATAGACTCATAAGCTAAATAGATTCATAAGCTAAATAGACTCATAAGCTAAATAGACTCATAAGCTAAATAGACTCATAAGCTAAATAGATCCATAAGCTAAATAGACTCATAAGCTAAATAGACTCATAAGCTAAATAGACTCATAAGCTAAATAGACCCATAAGCTAAATAGACTCATAATCTAAATAGACTCATAAGCTAAATAGACTCATAAGCTAAATTGACTCATAAGCTAAATAGACTCATAAGCTAAATAGATCCATAAGCTAAATAGACTCATAAGCTAAATAGACTCTAAGCTAAATAGACTCATAAGCTAAATAGACTCTAAGCTAAATAGACTCATAAGCTAAATAGACTCATAAGCTAAATAGATCCATAAGCTAAATAGACTCATAAGCTAAATAGACTCTAAGCTAAATAGACTCATAAGCTAAATAGACTCATAAGCTAAATAGACTCATAAGCTAAATAGACTCATAAGCTAAATAGACCCATAAGCTAAATAGACTCATAAGTTAAATAGACTCATAAGCTAAATAGACTCATAAGCTAAATTGACTCATAAGCTAAATAGACTCATAAGCTAAATAGATCCATAAGCTAAATAGACTCATAAGCTAAATAGACTCATAAGCTAAATAGACTCATAAGCTAAATAGACCCATAAGCTAAATAGACTCATAAGCTAAATAGATCCATAAGCTAAATAGATTCATAAACTAAATAGACTCATAAGCTAAATAGACTCATAAACTAAATATACTCATAAGCTTAATAGACTCATAAGCTAAATAGACTCATAAGCTAAATAGACTCATAAGCTAAATAGACTCATAAGCTAAATAGACTCATAAGCTAAATAGACTCATAGATGTTAAAGTTTTTACAAGGTTTTGGATAATGTGGACTTTTACACACAAAAAAATTCAAGCAAGCACTCACCAGAGGAAATAAGTTTGAAATTTACAAAGAACACAAACGTTTGGACATATGTAAACATTTCTTCAGCCAGCGAGTTGTTAATAGTTGGAATGCTCTACCTGGATATGTTGTGGACGCAAAATCTCTCTTGCAGTGTAAAATGAATTACAACTCTTACAGCGCCAACAAGGATCTTAAAAGGTATAATATGGGCCGGAAGGCTTCTTTATTTTTGGCCACAGAAGCCAAGAAAGAAAAAAAATGAGTAGATGTGGCTGCCCTGGTAATTCCTGGTAATAAGCTAAATAGACTCTAAGCTAAATAGACTCATAAGCTAAATAAATAGACTCATAAACTAAATACACAACCATTAAGAATTTACAAACCCCAAATAAAGATCGGCCTATTGAAAGTTGAATGAATTTGGGATTCTTTTTCAAGATAATTTGGGATTTATGATAAGAGGTTAAAGTGGCCACATGGTAATAATTGGATATTTTCCTGAGTATATCATGGTTAATTCTTTGTCAAAATTCTCAGAAAAAATGTTGTTGTGAAAAGCTTGTTGTACTCTCTTTTTGACAATAAAACAATGTGATTTTTATCTTGAATTGAAAGTACATTGTGGCTATGTTGAATAACTAGGTACCACTGGCATCAATTGGTAATAATGACAACTTATAATTTAGGAACGAAACAGCAGAATATCCCTCTTAAATGGGTAGATTGGAATTTTAATCTAATATATTTACATTCTAGTCTTTCATCGTATGGGATTAGGGATTAACCTAATAGATTGAAAGTCACTCTTAAGAAAGACTGAGAATTTTCACTCCAAAGAAGGAGTAAAATTTTCAATGTAATAGACTGACAAATCAATCTTGTAAAATATAAGAATATTAAATCTCAAGACAATTTTCACTCCAAAGAAAAAGTGTAATCTAATAGACTGATAAATCAATCTTGCTAAAGACTGGAATATAAAATCTCAGGACAGGCTAAAAGATTCAGTAAAATAGACTGCAAATCCCATATTAGTTTAAATCTAAAAGAATTATTACCCAAGTTAGCAGCAATCTTAGATACACTAATACCTTTGGTAAACAAAAAGCAGATGACAAAGAAGTGCAAATACCATTTTAGCCCTTCAACTCCCAAAACGTTTTATCTTATTTTATGAAGATGGATTTTTCACATTTTTTTCTTTATATTCTATGGTTACAGGTTTAAATTGAATGTTAGCTAAGACTTTAAACTTGCACTAGTGTGCATGATAATTTTCCAATCAAACATGCAAATATGTTCGGCTCTGACAGAACTATTATAAATTGCTGTCCAATCTTTTTACCGACAGAAAATCAGATCGAAACTTTGGACTATTTTGTTCTCCCAATGCCATTTTAATTTATAAGATTACAAAATAATAATCCTATAAATTTAAAACAATATCAGTCGGTGGAAAGATTGAAGTTTTCAATCGAAGGAATTTAGAAAGTACAGATGTATGCCCTGCATCATATAAAGCATATAAAACATCACCGACAGTACTTCATCTTTTGAATAAAAGTGATTCTTACAAACTGTATTATTCCACAGTGACATATCATGACAACCATTAGCTGTTTGGAGACGCATATATGTATGTGCCGTGTAATCAATATTAGAGTTATCCTCAGTTTACTAGGTAATAAGCAGTGTAAACTGTTGTGATCATTTATTTAAAAACCCAATTAAAGTTTGCATGATCAACAGAGTTTTACAAAAGACTTATGTAGTCTGATAGTGAATTCCCTACAGTAGTTTGTATCACCCTATGGAATACTGAAATATTTATACAAAAGCCCTGCATTAACAGCTAAGAGTGAGAATGGACGCTATGCTAATAGAATAACAAATAGAATAACGAATTTACGAACAATCTACAGTGGCTATGGAGTTGGTCTAATAAATAATTCAAAGGGCTTAGCATAAGTTTGAAGAAAAAATCTTCCTGAAAGAAAATGACATTGGCAAAATTAGAACACTAAACAAAAATCCTCATTATTCTTTTACTTTCCTCACAGCCTCAAGGAGCGTGACTCAATTCTATAACCTTTTTATATGAATTATTCTCAATTAGCAACTTTCCAGTTTGGAAATGTTTAAGACGTGTTTTGTTGTATTCACTTGAAATATTTACATATCTGACGTCTTAAACTCTAGCGGTAATCTCACTTATTGACATTTATTCTGAGGTAGAACTTCTGAACACCAGTCAACCTTATTACAACGAGCCCCAGAACAGGGACATCTTGAAAGAAATAAGACAGGTCAAGTATTGAATTAAAAAATATAGCTGTTTGCCAGAGGTGTAGTGGGGATCTTTTCCACTTATATTGATTAAGATTATCATGTTAATTCATTTTATGAAGTTTAATCTTCTAATGATGTAATCTATACGAAACGTTTGGAAAAGATACGAGGCCTTGCAATTAATTGTGCTGATGTCACGCTTTATCTTCCGAGTATTGCTTTCAACATGATACGCGGAAAGAGTGTTACTACAAGTTCACGATCAATGGAGTAATCAGAAATCTTACTTTGGTTTGAAATATTAAACTTCTTTAACACATTTATTGTAATTGGTTAACAAGATCAACATAATCTTATCTCATCTCGCAGCTTAGGAACTGTACTCATCCAGTTTTACATAACATCTCACAAGAATAACATTTGTCCCGAAATAGACGTGCACACTCAATAGACCTTTTCAAACCGAGTTTAGCCGAACATGATTTCTTCAGTACTTCGACCAATCAAATGGTGGAGGAACTTTTCCTTTGTTTCCCAACCAATCAGGTCCAGGTTTTAGGAAAATTTGTAAGAAGCAATACGCTTGCGTATTCCCTTCATGTATAACGCACGTATAATACTTGCGCTTGAGATGTGTGTGTTTTTTTTCTTCATACGCTTGGTCCCATACCGTGCGTGAATTGTGTAGACGGCCAAGATTCCTCCAGTATTGTATTGGTCAATAAGATTCCTCCAGTATTCACTTGGTTGTAAATGTGACATAAGGTCATCAGACCACATAGCAACCGCGCGCATTCACCCCGCATTGGAGTAAAAACAAAGCGATCAGCTGTGTTTGTGTACACGCCATACGTACCATACACAGTAAACGCATACGGTCTTGCCCACGTGTATCGCGCAAAGGTTTGTTTTCACTCCAGCAAATGACGTCATCTCCCGGATGTGACGTAACACAAACCAAGTGAATACGATTTGTCCATTATGGACACGTAAATCTCGGCCATGTGACATTATTGAAATTAGTTATCCGGAAATGGCCGATTCAGATTTGAAAAGGTCTATAGTAAAACAGTAGGTACAAAATAAATAATCTGTAATATCATATGACATATTCAATTTCATAGTGATGATATTCAGTTTCATAGTAATGACTTTTCTATTCATAAGTGCACACAACTAAAGATCTATGAGAATTAAGCCTGAAGTACAGAATGTGACGTCATAAATTTCTCAACCTAGGGGCCTGAAAGGGGTCCCGACTCTCGACATTCCCTTCTCTCATTCTTTCTGCCCAAACTGTAAATTCCATTATGATATACCAGCGTTTAACCGATCTTGACTTTACATATTTACATTGAATTTTTACGAACGTCCCAGTGCTACTGATCTGCTAAGCTACCCTTAATTTACTGCCGCTATCACATGCCCGAACTACATAATTGCAATGGAAGCTTCTTAGTCAGAATCGACTAACATTTAACCACAACTGAAGCTTGGATATGCATCAATCACGGCCGAATGTGGTGTTTCTTTGTTTGTCTGTCTGTCATCAAGATATCTCAAGAACTGATGATTGGATTTGGATTAAATTTGGTGTGTGGTTTTGTTTCTGCTTAAGGAAGAAGTTATTAAAATTTGAGACATTGGATCAGGGGCTGCATGAAAATGGGGGGGCTGGATAAAAGGAGGGGGGTGGGGACATGTTTTTGCCTCTGTTTGTTTGTCTGTCATCAAGATATCTCAAGAACTGATGATTGGATTTGGATTGAATTTGGCGTGTGTTTTTGTTACTGCTTACAGAGGAAGTGATTAAAATTTGAGACAATGGATCAGGGGAAGGGTGAAAATGGGGGTGGGGACATGTTTTTTCCTGTATTTGCTTGTCTGTCATCAAGATAACTCAAGAACTGATTATTGGATTTAGATTAAATTTGGTGTGTGTTTTTGTTACTGTTAAAGGAAGAAGTGAGTATTCTTTTTGAGACGTATCGGAATGGGGGCAGGGTGCAAATGGGGGGAAGGGAGCGGGGTGGGGGGAGTTGGACATGTGTTTGCCCTGTTTGTCTGTCATCAAGATATCTCATGAACTTATTGGATTTGGATTGAATTTGGTGTGTGGTTTTGTTACTGTTTAAGAAGGAAGTGATTAAAATTTGAGACATTGGAACAGGGAAAGGATGCAAATGAGGGGTGGGGACAAGTTTTCGCCCAGTTTGTCTATCATAAAGATATCTCAAAAACTGATGACTGGATTTGGATTGAATTTGGTGTGTGGTTTTGTTACTGCTTACGGAGGAAGTGATTAAATTTAAGACAATGGATCAGGGGAAGGGTGAAAATGGGGGTGTGGACATGTTTTTCCCTATATTTGTTTGTCTGTCATCAAGATAACTCAAGAACTGATAATTGGATTTGATTTGAATTTGGTGTGTGGTTTTGTTACTGCTTACGGAAGAAGTGATTAAAATTTTAGACATTGGATCAGGGGAAGGGTGCAATTTGAAGAGAGGGGGGGGGGTGGAGACATGTTTTTTCCTATGCTTGTTTGTTGGTCATCAAGATATCTTAAGAACTGATAAATGGATTTGGATTAAATTTGGTGTGTGTTTTTGTTACTGCTTAAGAAAGAAGTGATTAAAATCTAAGACATTGGAACAGGGGAAAATGGTAGTTTGGGATAGTTCAAGGTGAGTTTGTCTATCATCAAAATATCTTAAAACTGCTGATTAAATTCTGATTACATTTGGTGTGTGGTTTTGTTACTGTTTTAGGAAGAAGTGATTAAAATTTGGGACTAATTGGATTAAGGGAAGGGCAGAAATTGAGGGGTGGGATGTTTTATGTTGAGATCTGTTAAGGCTATTGTCAAGACTAAGTTTAAACTTTTTATAGAATGTGCTGAACAATGATTTTGCGCTCTGAATGAAGATCCAACAATCAATTTTCTAGACTCAAAGAGACTAACACATCAAGGGTTCCCTGGAATCAAAGAAAATGAAACAATTGGTTTCTGTCATGAATGGAAGAAGATGGAATGTGAATCCTGACTGGATAGGGCTCAAACAATGATGCTTCACTTGAATATAACTAAAAACAATGGTTTGGCCTTGGAAGAAATCGAGTCAGAAGATAATCTTCAAGTGTTCATATTGCAAATGATCATTACAGATCAAAACTGGGGGGTCTAGGATTTCTGAGGTAGATTATATTAGGTATGGATATCAAATAAGCTCTAAAATTATTATAGTTGGAATTGCAACGGGCGGAGGTATGCGCTATAGAGAGTGCTAATATTCTAGTTTGAATACTGTTATGATTCTGCAATTCATAGGATCGGAGACAAATTAAAGAATTGACTAATCGATTTTTTTCTGGACGACTCAAAAACGATTAAAATGAGAAGTAACAGTTAGGCCTACTATCTATTGCAAAGCTGATTAGCTCGCCAAGTAAGCTTGTGATTTAAGGAATAGCCAGTCATGCAGAGAAAACACCTGTGTTGAACTCGTATTGTGCTTGAATTATAACTATGCTTTGGCCGCGACCCGAATATTGTGCGTTTTATAGCCCGAATAATCTTTAAAGTTGATGATGATTGTAAACTAGTGAAGTGAGTCTGAAGATATTAATGGTGGAATGTCAATGAACCTTCAGTTTTAAGAAATTGCTTTCTGGAACAAATTAATCCGACAAGAATCGTACTTTTATGTAGAAATTGTTTTGTTCACGTCCAGTGTGTGACTAATGAGAGTGTGAACAGCTGAGCCACAGGAAATTGGTTTATTGTCAACCAACACTAAGATGCTGCTAAGCGTTTGAACACTTGTAATGCACTTTGAAAACGTTTATGTTAGGAATGTGTGTTATAGATGCATTTTTGTGTTATAGATGCATTTTTGTTGAAAACAGAATGGTCTACTCGATCGGGACCGTTTATTTCCTCGACATTTTTTGGCAGCTATCTAACCTTGCTCAATCACCTAACTGTACATTTAACATTGTAAATATGGGTAATATATTAGGTTTGAAAGGAATAACTCGTTTTAACTTGATTCCGGTTGATATGCTCATAATACATACCCAACGTTATATATGTGCTTAAAATGTCAATGTTACAGAAGAAAATCTTGCGAACGTTGTATCATTTACTATATCATTTGTTTAATAGGACTTATTAATCGGTCTAAATGCAGACGAAACATTGCAAATTATTCCGGAATGTAGCCCATATTTCCCCTAATGTTTATGCTATCAAGCACTCATTTGACAGTAGCATAAGAACTTTACATAGAAAGCACCTCCACAAAGGAAGCGCTCATAAACTAAGCTAAGAATTGTTGGCATGCAGTGTTATGTTATCTTTATCGATGCTACAGGCAAGCTAAGTGAGACGTATCAGTCAATCCTCACGTGCTCGACGTGTTGATAGAACGTCTGAAACAGGTGAGAGTGCATACAAGGTATAGTTTCATATATAAGATTTTCAATTAATGTTATACTCCCTTCTATTGCACATTGACATATATCAAAGGTTATCATTTCTTAATATAATATGTAAATGATTACAAGAATATCATTTTCAAAGAAGGAAGTGAGAGTTGTGAACTGAACAGCTACATACAATGGAACTAACAAATAGGAGTCTCAAGCAAATGTCAAATCTATACACGTAATAAATAGCTACATCCTACTTATACCATTCAATATTAAGATTCTCACTTTTCAAGCGTACGAGATTGACCAGCTTCCTCCCTTTAATCAACCACAAATAGCATGTATTTAAAAAACCGATTTGAATGAGCTGACTATATTTATGTGTGATGCATTGTGGACAGACACACTGTCTTTTTAATCCTTCTATTCCCACGCGGTCGTGACACGACCAATTGGACAATGCACTTTTCCAAAAATTATTTTACTTAGGCAAATAGGCCCACATCAGTGGTTTTGGTATCAATTCAAAGAACTTTAATAGTTCATTCAGAAAATATAACTTTTTGATGGGTGCATTGTGAAGTTTTTGAAGAGAAAAAAATGCACACAATTGAACGAAAAACAATCTTTTTTTTAAAGACTTGCTTGCCATACTTTTAAACCTTGCTGTTACCTGAACACCCGTCATTAATGTACAACGACATCAATACATCCATTTTCGATCGAGTTTTGACTGCTCCTATATTATCAGTATCTTTTTTGGCAAAGATGTGAAAAATATCATGATTTTTAGCCTTTTTGAGATCAAAAGTTCGGGAAAATCGAAGCTTCTGATCGCGATTAAATCCACCTACGCTAAATATACCGTAAAAAGGCCAACTCACATGCTTTGGATTGAAATTAAAAAAAAAGAGCCAACTACCCTTTGTAGTCTAGTGGTGACGTGTGAGATTACAATGTGGTCCCCCGGATTCGAATACCGCATGAAATGCGCCGTATTGTTTTTCGCGAGTAATTACAATGGATATCATTTTTTTGGTTTATTTTCATTGTTTTTGCAGGTTTTGCTTTGAGAAAAAAATTCAGAATGGTATCATTTGAAAGGAAATTACACAAATATTCTGTTCAAAAATCCTCCATTTTCATTAATAAAAAGAAAAAAATACAAGCTAAAAACAATGGGCCTAATTTTGCCTAAAATTTGCAAATTTGCATATTTATGTCACTATTTTCTTTTATTTGACTTTTTTATTGAACATTTTATTTTTAATGTCTTAGCATTCATATACATGTAAACCAAATTTGTGGCGATACAAAACGAAAGGAAAGTTATGAATATCAATTTTGAAGGAAAAAAAAATCCGAAATTTTTAGTCACCAGACAATTGTATGTGAAAGAAAACGATCAATCTCATTTACGAATGGAATAATTATCATCATTAAAATCGTATCGGTTGATCAGATGTAACATTGAATCATAGGATCCTTTCAAGTTAGACCAAAAATTACTCATTTCAAGCAAGTAGTTTAATAAATATATGGGATAGCTTAGAACGTACATACGAATTAAGACATACAAGTAATGAACTGTTCTTTCTTAAGTATTAATTGAGGCAACGTGCAAAAGAGCATTATTTTGACATTGTGTATCAACGAAATACTTCAAAGAAAGTCATTCGACTGTAATAAAGTTTGTAGAACTGAGAGAGCGGAACCCGTAATACATCTTATTACATTCTTGAACTCAGAATTCAAGATCCTATGATTTACATTTCTGTGAAACGATGGCTTAACATGTGTCGCTGTCAATTTTAGTGGAAATTGTATTATTAGCATAACAAATGGTATGCTAACGCACGCATGTGTGCCTTTGGTTTAGTGTCTTCGTACATTCTTGGTTTGGTCTATTCTTGGCACAACGACTGAGATTATTCAAGGATTTGGTACTGAACCTGTATCGTAAGAACAACAGATGGTCATAAAGTTTTGACCAGGGACCTGTGATTGCAGCTCTTTTATTATATATTCTTATTTGCTCCAATCGTATATGCATTTAGAACAGAAATTGTTATATGCCCACTATTTGATTTCAAGACGTTCTGCTGGGTATACTTACTTCTACTCGGACATACATTAATTTATTTCCATGTTTTGATTGGCTGAACGAGGCAATGACGATTTTGTTGTTTTCATGCTTTGATGTTAAAGTTACTTTAATTTTTCCAGTAAATTTATTTCATTACTTTCTAAAGTGAATTGTAAAAAAAAAACTTGTTTTTACAAATATGCAATAAGCCTATTCCAAAGTTTCACCGTTTGAAGCAGCACTCAATTCCGTAGTCAATTACACATCTTATAAGTTAAAGGGTGCACGACAACTTAATGATATCTATTGGACTAAATCACTTTATAGTTTAAGCAAAATATATTAACTAAATTGAGATGAGATAATGAAAAATAGAACAAAACAATTCACCACAATCTGACCATTACACTAACTAGACATTAAAAGTAGAGTTTTAGAATGCTAACAAATGTAAATACTTGATAGTTTAGATTAGGGCTAACACAATGATAAAACAACCAGTCAATTGTATATGAAAAAAAAACGATCAATCTCATTTACAAATGGAATAATTATCATAATTAAAATTATATCGGTTGATCAGATGTAACATTGAATCTTAGGATATTTGAAGTTAGGACCAAAAATACTCATTTTAAGCAAGTAGTTTAATGGATATATGGGATAGCTTAGAACGTGCACACGAATTAAGACATGCAAGTAATGAACTGTTCTTCGTAAAGCATTAATTAGCCCGGCATTTACATGATTTACGCCCTCTACATTTATAAATCATTAAGTTTCCAGTCAGTCCGCAGAGCCATGAAAAAAACTTTATTCTCTTTAGAACGTATGCAAAGCTATTCGCGCTGTGCATATTTAATGAGCTGAAAATATATAATTTTAAACTTACTGCGATATCTTAACAATTATAGCACTTACAGATTACACTCTGACTTGCAAATTACTAATCAAAGATTGATTTCTCGGAAGACAAAAAACAACTTTAATTAGAACAGAAAGAAAAAGAGTAAATTTACGAGTGAAAAAAAACTTCACAAAAACAGGAAAATAATGGCCTACGTTTGTGAAGTCTTTATACATGAAAAGTACTTGCAACAGCACGAAAATCTCAGAAAAGATTAAAAAAATATGTTTGCCGCACACATTCTTCACTTTCTTGTTATTCATTATTATTTGTAGGCTGAATCAGAAACACGGAAAATTCAAGGCAATTCCGTATAGTTGCTTATCAGAAACGAGCACACTTTCCGGAGGAGTTACGTCATATTACGATTTGCGGACACCATAATATGCAAGTTAGTATTCACCGTACTGAAAATTATGGGCTTACTTTTCCTGTGTTTGTGCACTTATGAAAAATATTTGCAATAGCACAGCACGAAAATCTCAGAAAATCTAAAAAATATGCTTCACGCACAAATTCAGTGCTTTCTTGCATTAGTTTTTATCGGCTGAGTCAGAAATACAGCAAATTCACCACAGGCTGAGATGTGGAATACTAGAAGTGAATTGGAAATGGGAGGGGTGGGGTGTGTAAGGGTAACGACAAAGTACAGTGGGGAATAGTAGATATAATGACCCTGGTTAGGCAGTAGAGGGAAAAGAACATGATTGTTATTTCTCTAATCTGCTAAGAAGTATAAGATTTCTTCAAGAATGGTCTAAAGTTGAGGAAACCTGAGATATCCCAAGCAGCAACATCCAATTTTCCACATCTTCAGGCATACAAAACAAATTTATACCACGCTTTGTATCATGATGCCAATTGAATTCACCTGTGTGGCATACCACGCTTTGTATTATGATGCCACTTAAACTCACCTGAGTGGCATACCACGTTTTGTATCACGATGCCACTTGAACTCACCTGAGTGGCATACCACGCTTTGTATCATGATGCCACTTGAACTCACCTGAGTATCATACCACGCTTTGTATTATGATGCCACTTGAACTCACCTGAGTGGCATACCACGCTTTGTATCATGATGCCACTTAAACTTACCTGAGTGGCATACCACGCTTTGTATCATGACGCCACTTGAACTCACCTGAGTAGCATACCACGCTTTGTATCATGATGCCACTTGCACTCACCTGAGTGGCATACCACGCTTTGTATCATGATGCCACTTGAACTCACCTGAGTGGCATACCACGCTTTGTATCACGATGCCACTTGAACTCACCTGAGTGGCATACCACGCTTTGTATCATGATGCCACTTGAAGTCACCTGAGTGGCTTACCACGCTTTGCATCATGATGTCACTTGAATTCACCTGAGTGGCATACCACGCTTTGTATCATGATGCCAATTGAACTCACCTGAGTGGCATACCACGCTTTGTATCATGATGCCACTTGAACTCACCTGAGTGGCATTATCAATACGTTCAAGATGCATGTCTTCCTTGTTTCAATTGTAATGATTTTCAGGACAGATATGCTTGACTCTGCACCCACCAAAAGAATGGTTTAAATTCTTTGTAATAAAAAGATATTTTATGGCCCTACAGTTCGTGATACAACTTGCAAATGAAGATAATGGAAAAGAAACGACACGTTATTAGAAGTGCATCATCTTATATATTCTTTCTTGTCATTTACTCAAATTCCAGTTCAAAAATCAGGTGATCAAAATAATATTTTTTATTGTGCATTCACTATAAAATATAAACAAATAAGTTATTCAGCATATTTTTAACACCATGATGACAAAGTTAATGCTCCACTATTACAAATATTTCACTTTCCTTTCTATCAAGGCAATGCTGTCTAGTGAGGCTGTATTGCTATGCACTTGAGGTTAAAGCACTTTAATGCAAATTAATGCAAAGACAGTAATCAAACTCCCTCAATCATCTAAACTAAAAGCCGTAAAACCGTGACATAAGAATTACCATTAAAAAAAAATCTTTAAAATCGCAATTGTCATGTGTAATCAATGAAATATTTGGAATATTTTTTAGGAACAATTACTATTACATTGATCATATGATTTATAAATAAATAAAGTGTCACTGTATCAACCCTCTCGCTTTCAATGTATTGAAATTGAAATTCGTAAACTTCAATGAAAATTATTTTAATAATTTTGTAGATAATTTCAAATGAAAACAACATTTTTGCCCTAAATATCATATCTAAAACTACAAATACCTGTTTAGAAGAAGTACAAGTAAAAGTACTTTATAAAAGAATTGGAGCACGAGTCCCTTAAAAATCCCTATTAGGCATGCTTGATCTAGTGAGATAAAAATCTCACTCAACTGAGCATGAATGTCCTGCTTGAACTTTTTTGATAATAACAAGATTACACTATACATGCTGGAAGTGTATACAACATAAGTATAGCGTTATAAATAGAACGCACGGGGCCTAGACCTTAATATGCAGCAGATTAAATCATATTAAACCTTGTCCAACTTCCCAAAAAAGGATGGCTAGTTGCTAAGGGAAGCCAACCCCGTGACATAAATAACGGGGCTACGCGGACTGACTGGCTTACAAATCAGATTAATTTCTGATTTTCTTTTTTAATTCACAAAATTTGTAGTCACAAATCGCATACAAATATAAATATCATATATAACATAATAGTTTTGAGGAATGTGAGGATGTGACGTCACAACTAGGTTCATGCCAGTTGTTTCTACACAAAGGAGATTTTGTTGCTAAAACCTGTTGGCCATACCGGAAAAAAAGTAAAGCAGAATCTCGTAAGGATATTATGATTTACCAACTTGACGAAAGCTTGTAGAAAACAAAATCAATTTTCTTTACCATACTTTAACAATTCGAGTAATCGGTCATCCAGGCATTTCCAACATCCGGGACAGTTTGTCGGTGAAAACATATAACGATTTGTGTACAAGTGAACACCACTCTTTAACTAAGTTACGGACGATACATTGTCATTATTTAATTCGAAAATATCTTTTTTATGATATTTCACTAAATGTGCAGCAATTTCCTGCATAAGTAACCCAATCGATCGTAGAGATTTGGGCCTCGAAAGGTGACCGATTTTACACTGGCTGTAATGGTAAACTGCTTTGTTTTCACCGACAAACTAGTTGTTAAGATCTACGCACGTTATTGTGACGTCATCCCGAATACTCGAATTAGTAAAACGACACCTAATAAGATTTTTGAATACCTTTTTCATCATTAAGTGTGTGAAGTCCCCTTTCATATACGATAGACTGACTTTAACCAATCGTTTCGCGCATAAGTCTGAATCTTCTCCAAGCTTGATAACTGTGAGATCTCCAGATTGATTCGGGAGAATACCGGTTGGCTAATGTGACATATGGTGTGTATACACACTGTGTTAATAGTTGGGAAAGTTCCCCAAATTTTAAGTTTGTGCTACTTATCACCTATTCCCTGATTTAGAATAAATTCTCCTTGCTGTTGAACACACAAACCCAGAAGCTCCGGGTAGATTGGTCGTCTACCCTTTACTTTCCCACAATTCACGTTATAAAGTTCCCACGGTCCTCCTTACTTTGTGGGTGTTGACATTTGAAGTCACAGATTATTACCCCCCACCCCCTCCTCCCCCTCGTACACAAACCCAAACACATGACGCTGGCTACGTTGTTGTAGATAACCACCCATTTACTTCAAGTAGCCAGTTTATTCATATATGATTCGAAATGCATTCTGAACTTATTTTCGTCGATCATTTTTTCCAAGTTGGCTTTAATTCCTTTATATCGTTATACTGCCTCGTTGTGTGGTAAATTCGGTTTTGGGGCAAGATTTGTTACATCACTTGTCTCATATTAAAAGCGAATTTCTTCGAGTATTCAGACATTATCATTATCTGAAATTCCAAGCCAAAGGACAATCAAAAGAGAGGTGGGAATACTTGAAATCAATATTTTGTATTCCAGTACTGAAACATTTAATATTTGTTCAGAATATCATGTCTTCTATTTTTGGACGTGTTTGAAATACGAGTACATTAAATACTTAAAAGGTGTTAAACTGACTCAATTTGAATTTGATATTTTTTCATTTTAATAGGATAAATAAGATAACAGAATGTCTTACATAGCTTAAAAGGACTACACGAAAACTGGAAAAGATCAGACGCCAATCAACTTTTATATTAAATTATCCAAGAGGTCCCCAGATGATATTATATTCCAAAACTTCTCCGATAATTACAGTATTGTTTCCAATTTCATATAACTTAGGAAAATTCGTTTAATGTTTCAGGAGGTCTGGAATAAAACTTTTTATTTGTTGTAAATGAAAAATAGTTCATCTTTTTTTTTTTTTCAAGATGAAATGTTGAAAATTTACATTATTTGACATTCGTTATTATCAATCAAACTCCCGACAGCATTCAACATGTGTTGATAACTCATTTTGAGATTATAGAATATCAATAAAGATGTCCAAATAGTTCGTGTTAGAAATTAATCGAATGTAATTGAATGGATTATGTGTTTCTGGCTGCTTAAATCGTCTACTGAACCAAGAGCCTACAAATTGCAAATAGTATTTTCAGCTCCTTCTAGCGGTTCCGTTTGGCATACCACACAGTGCCCTAAACCTGTACTTAATGAAAACCAATTTTTATGAACGATTAGGCGCATTTACATGGCAATTTATATAGAACGAAATTCTTCTTATCCTACAACTTAAATATCCTCAAAAAGAACGTACTGAAAATAAACCATGTTTCCACTTTATTAAATACCGCGCCCGTTTACGATGTAAAATCTTGAAAATGTAGTTTCTTCGTGTTTACTGCCGCATGAGCAATGTACTTTTCAGTCTTTTCCGCAACAGGTGTGCTTTCGGTAATTCTTTCTATTCCACATTATTTTGTATTCGATAACTTCGTTAATTTGATTATAAGAATCGCCTTAGATTGGATTCGGAATTATTGATTGAATATGTTTGAATTTTATATAGCAATACACTCCTGGAAGCCGTTGGGCTGTCAGTAATATTTCAAGCCGTCATACCATAAGTTGAATGAATATTTAGGAGCCGTCTCTATTCTCAGATATATAATTTCACTGTAATATAAAATTAAAAAGAATATACCGTTAGCGATTGAAAATATTGACTATATTTTACTTAAATATTTTAATCTAAGTTTATAATTGGTATGAAGCATCTCCATCAAGGAACCAAAGTTAAAAACGGAAGGCTTTTTGATGGACTAGATTGAAACAGCTGTAGAGAAAGGTCGTCTGAATAATGCTAAAAAGTTTTAGTGATGATGAGGATGAGGATGACGAGGATGAAGATGAAAATGAGGACAATGACGATGACGATGACGATGATGATGACAATCAGAAGGAGGAGGAGTAGGAAGAGAAGGATGATGATGATGGTGATGATGATGATAATGATGATGATGATGATGAGGAGGAGGGGGAGGAGGGGGTGAAGATGATGATGATGATGATGATCATAATATTAAAAACAATTCCATCTCATTTATTTTCTTTCAGTGAAGTGAAACATGTGCAGAGTAGCAATTGAATTGTAGCAATGAATGTATATGTACAGAAATGATGCATGCATATATATATATATATATATATATATATATATATATATATATATATATATATATATATATATATATATATATACATATATATATATATAAATATATATATATATATATATATATATATATATATATATATATATATATATATATATATATATATATATATATATATATATATATATATATATATATATATATATATATATATATATATATATATATATATATATATATATATATATATATATATATATATATATATATATATATACAACCTCGAGTAAAGCAATTGACAAAGAAAGAGTATGTTGAATCAAATCGCAATTTGGTTTACAGTAGGCATAGCAATTATAAATTAACTTTACGGCTACACAAGTGAAGTATTGAAGTACGCTTACGTATAAACGTTGGCTACCTCGCAATACACAAAAGAGAACGAATTACATTTAAAACGTAGATTTTAATGCCTATGTGCTCGGTGAACTGTAGTGAAAAGTAATGTGCACCGCTAAACCTATTAAAAAGACAGACATAAAGCAATAAGCACTGTTTAAGCTGTGCAATCTCATATAGAGATGCTTAATAGCTCCATGGGGAAACTAAGACGGAAGAAGAAGAAAAAAAGAAGTGCAGCGATGAAGCAAAGCCATCATGTGGTAAGTGGCTTTTTACAATAAAAAGTCCAAATCTTCTTACAGCAGGGAGATCTAGTCACATTTCTCCATGGTTACAGATAAGTACAGTAATTACACCGAATAGCTTAAACTGGAAAAGGATGACTTATATTGAAGTGTGTTGACTATTTCAAAACAGAGCAATAAAACAAAACAAAAAAACATAGGGACAAAGGAATCCAAAAGTCTAAAGTACCTTAACTAACAAGTTTAAAACGTAGGTTAGTGCCTACACAGCACCAAGGACAAAATAAGTGGGAAACCACCCTACAACCCAAGACCCTATGGGTCAAGGGATGCAGAGGTCAATGTGTTAACTGAAGTGACAGCACCTAGGACAAAGGAGAGAAGACCCCCACCCCCCTCCTAAAAAAAGGGTCCTAAGGGCGAAGAAATGCAAATGTCTCGTAAAATAACTTATATGGGTTGCTCTTGTTTATTCATTTGTTGAACTTCTCAACCATGTGAAAAAACAGTCGCATCGGGTTTAGTTTTATTTACCTTACAACAAAAGATAAAGTATTTAGCATACAGTGAAAAGAAGTTGACCCTTAGTGATGTATCCGAAAAAGAAAGAAAAAACATATGAGCGGCAAATATCAAAGTTAATCTTAAGGCAGAGATTACAAGCATTGATCTAAAAAATTTGAACATAGACGCACCTCCAGAATAAATAGTAAACTGTTTCACTGTCAACTCCACAAAATGTACAAACTGGGGAGTTACTCAAATCATGTAAATAAGCGTTAACATTAATGATTCTGTGTAAGAAACGAACTTGAAAATACTGGAGTTTTGTCTCTCACGGCACAAAATGGAAGTTTAAAAACAGTTTTCCAATCCGCAGGTACATTCACTTTCTCCTGCTCCCACTTATTCACACATTTAGGCTACAAAAGAATACTGCAAATGGTAACCATAAACATGACGTGTTGGCTTGCAGGCAGAAGGAAAGGTTATTAAACGTTTTATCTTATTATTAACGGGCTGAAAGGAAAATAAGTTATATTTTGAATTTAGTAATAAAAGAATTATCATCAAACAATTCCCTAGAAGATAAGCATTGTTATCTAAAAGACTTCATAAAAACCATCTGGGAATCAATCTTGATGGAAGAATTGTTAAGAATATAATGGTTGGCATAATTGTAGTTTACAGGTTCATGGTAGTTATAATCTGACCAAGCCTGACAAACATGTAAATTAAAAAAAATTGAAATTCGTAAATCCTGCATGGAAAAATTACATTTGAAAAGAAAACTAGAACCATACTTCTTTAAGAAATAGTCAAAGAATGACTTCCATGGTCTATCAACATTCTCAAGATACATCAGAACCCATTTACATTTCAAACTCTTTGCAAAGATGAACATATTGATCATTTTAAGACCACCATCACACTTATCATTATACAGTACAGTTCTCGTGAATTTATCAGGCTTATGACTCCAGATAAACTTAAAAAATGTAAGTTCAACTCATCAAAAAACTTGTCCGGAGGATTAGGTAGAACAGTTAAGGGGTAAACAAATTAAGATTTGGATTTACCTATAGGTGTTAGATCCGGGTTGCCTAAATTTGTAAGAGATGTTTAGTTCGTGAAAGCTTAAAGGCATAATTAAATCAAGAAAAAAATCCTGGTGGTGATGGGGAAAAGAGATAAGGTAAATAAAAATGCTATTGCAAATACGATAGATGTAATTATTGAAATGATTTGAACATTTGGTAGCTAGAGCCCCAGTAAAAATTGAAAGATTTCTCAAAATTTACCTTAAGACCAAAAATATTTGAGAATTTGCAAACGTCATGAACTTCGCGAACGGAAGTGTTTGAACCATCAGAGCTTATAACCGTATCATCGGCATACTGGGAGATTTTAAAAAGAGAATTACCAGCATGAATACAGTTAATATTACAATTGATTAATATATTTAAAATCTCAGTACATATTATAAATAAATACGGGCTAAGAGGACAACCCTGGCAGACGCCTCTTGACACTTTCAAACAAGTAGAAACATAATCATTGTTTGTTACACACGTGGTTGCATTTTTATAAAAGGTTGTTATCCATTGAATTAACGAGGGACCGACGTTAAGGTAAGAAAGAGTATTGAATATAAAATTCCAATCATATGCTTTCTCATAACCAAAAAATAATAGAGCATCAGTTGTAGAACTGTCTTTGCAAGAAGAAATAATGTCGTATGCAATTCCAATATTTTCACAAATATATCTCCCTTTATTTAGCAATTGTTTTAGCAACGATTTTATAATCAACATTTAATAGCGCTATAGGACACCAGTTTTTCAAAAATCTGGGGCCTTTGTTATTCTTAGGAATTAAGCCTATACATGCTCTGCCCTGTCATCAGAAACAAAACCATTTTGAAAAGAAAACTTAAATGAGTTAAATACCAATTCAACCACCTCACTACAAAAGAAAACCTGTAAAGTTCGGCGGGGATACCATCAGAACCAGGTGATTTATTAAGAGGCATTGAAAATAAGGACGTGGTACACTCCTCTAAAGTAAGGTACCCCTCACAACTAAATCTTCGTTCTCCAAAACCTTAACATGATTATTATTGAAACTATTGTAAAAACGATCAGAAGAAATATTACTGTCCCGAGTATAAAGCTTCTCATAAAATAATTTCGCTTCAAATATAATATCTTCAGAATCAGATAATGAAACATTGTTATCAATAATTATTTCCTTTATCAGTTTATGGTATTTGTAACCTTGTCTTTTCCAAGCTTAAAAAGTAATTTGTTTTCTTTTTCCTTTCCTCCATAGCCCACCTTGCCCTGGACCGAATTATAATAACCTTAAGTTTGGAATCATATAAAAGATCTAATTGGTTTCTAGCATCAGCTAGTTACCTCTTTACATCGTCAGAAGAAAAAGTAACTAATAAATGTTCAAGTTGTGTAATTTTTACAATCATATCGTACTCTGACTGCTTACGTTTTTTAGCGTTTGACTTAGAATAGGTGATAGAATGTGTTCTAATGTTTGACTTACATATCCCCCAAAGAAGGACATGACTTAGGTTATTGTACGAGGAAATAGTATTGCGGATAGTATCCTTATTGAGGTCAACATATATTTGATCTTTAAGTAGAGCGGTATTTAGCTTCCAAATTTCTCTGCCCCATTTTTGATTCAAAAATACAACAAGAGTTACGCTAAAGTGATTGGAGACAAAAACAGGTGAAATCTTACAATAAGTTACATAGTTTTCCATGGAGCATGAGATAGGAAAATAGTCCAATCTACAGTGAATAGAATGGTCGATGTTAGAATCCAGGGAAAAGCCTTGTGTTTTGGGTTACGATCACGCCAGATATCAAATGAGTCACAAACCTGGATAACATGAATTGTCGCGAAGCGAACATTACAATTTGTTTGTAGGAGCCCCCCCCCCCCCCCTCCTCATCCCTCTGCTTATATAAATCTAAATTCATTACAAAATTGAAGTCCCCACCCTGAATAATAAAAACCCAGATATCATTATTGCTAGTAATATAGTCCGATATTGTGGAAATAACATGAGCATTTTCTAGGTTAGGGGCATAAATGTTGATTAAAGCAAATTGTAAACCGTAAATAAAGATACAAATTAAAATAAAGCGCCGGACTATTGTTATCCTTAATAACTTTCTTGATATCACAAGTAATAGTAGGCTAAATAAGAATGACAGTCCCCCTACAGAGGTTTGAACCGTGCGACATAGAAATCTTGCCACCCCATTCATTCAACCAGAAATTATAATTGGAAGGGGTGGAATGGGTTTCTTGCAAAAACTAAAATCATAACTGTGCCTGTGTAAAAAGCGGAACATTTTCTACGTTTTTTATTGTCCCTTAACACCCTTACGTTATAAGTACAGAAACTGAAACCTGAATTCATTTAATGAAGGATCGAATATTTTCTTTTGTTTACGTAATGATGTTGGATATAAAAAGACTATCGATAGCATGCATATGCAAAATAGACTAAGCTTATATATCGAGGTATATCAATTGTGCATACATACTCACAGGCTGCATAACAGACATGGGTGAAAAAAAGCAACAAAAAAAACCCCAGAAAAGTCAATCTAAACGAAAAACTCGGAAAAGTTTGTTCAGAAAAAGTCAATCATAGGACGTGTCGATTGTTGATGTCTGTGCAAGAAATGCAAAGGACTGATAATTAATTTAAAATTCATTTCACGTATAAATTATAAATTGAATCTGAAGTGATAGTTGAAGGTAAGTCGTTGCCAGATTAGGTCGGTAATGGATTGGTCAGCTAAATCATGATGATGAAGAGTGAGAAATCCCTGCGGTACCATTATTTAGGTAGATCCAGGTCCTTTCTTAGTCGAAGTGGTAGGGTCTGCCATCCCCTTTTCTCCAACGTCCTACAGAGAAGCGGAGTTTACGCCGTTTTGGTATAGGTCCTGTACTTGGCGTGAGTATTTTCTCTTCTTTTTTTTTAGGTTTGATTGAGATAGGTTATTAATGATGTAGTAATTTTTGGGAGCCATGGCTTAACGGGCATTTTTCAGAGTGAATATCTTATCTTGATAGAAACTTAGTTTAATAACCAAGTGACGATTTTTTCCCTGATTCACCTTACTCACGATGTGCACATTCAATTATGGGTGAGTCAAGGCCAGTTTCTTCCAGGATTTTTTTGCTACCTCAATGCATTTTTCTTCCTCTGTTGTTTTCACTCCAACAATACGTACATTATTGCAACGAGAGAAACGTTCGTTTTTGTTTACCAAGAAGGCAGTATGCATGTGTTGTTTTTTCCTCCTCGAGCTTCATGACTCCTTTTTTCCTAGCTTTCACATCTTTCATTTAGCACATCGTTCGTGTTAGATTGTTCAGTGACCTTAGATCTTAGATCACCAATTGCTTTGTTGAATTCGCCTTCTAGTCTTTCCAGCTCGTGAGTTATGTTTCGCTTTATTTTGTCAATCAATTTGGTGAATTCTCTATAAAGTAATTCTTCTTCTTCAGACTGTCAGAGTCTGAATCGTCTGCTTGCCTTTTAGAATGGCGTGTTATGTTAGAACGTAGGCTTATTATGATGATAATAATTATACTAATAATAATAAATAAAACAAATTGTTACTCCGTTTATTAACATCTTCAACAACACCAACAACAATTCATACATTTGTAAAAGAAACCTCCCATAACGAATAACAAATATTATATGATTTGTAACATAATTGAGAGCAGATAATGATATAACGTACAATACAATCAATTGAAAATAATGAGAAAAGCACATCTGTGTATTCTGCGACTTCATAGAGTGATAAGTGAATGAAAGAACAATAAATCGATAAAAACACAACTAAGCGAAAAATTGGCAAAAGCTAGCTAACATAGTAAAAACAATAAAAGAAGAAAATAAGGAAAGCGCAAAATACACAGATGTACCTTGCCTTCCTCTATTCACAAAATAATATATCATTAACGGGGGTAAAGGACGCAGTGAGACGCAATGAATATCAACCGTCAGAGAATGTGAACAGTACAAAAAAGAAAAATAGGTAGCAAGGCTCTGTTTATAAAGTTTAACAAAACAATAAATTTCACAGCGTCAAAGTAGAGAAATGTTGGGTTGGATACATAACAGCCTCAACCACATACAAAAGGAGTGAATTGACTTTAGCCTAAATACTAGTCATACTTAATTTTTTTTATAAAGAATGCTGCTATTTGGGTTGCCAATAACTTGAAAATTAAATAACAAAATGCGATGAAAATGATTAACTTGGGGTAAAACAGACTTACACCTGTGATTATAAATGTAAATTTTAGCATGAATTCGTAAATAATTCAAAGGGGCTTTTATATTATCTAGTTGTCCAAAGAATACAATGACTTTATTAAGAACAACGGGGTTTGAAATAATAAGCCACACAGCATCACTCCAGAAACAAGTAACAATCGGGCAATCCCAAAAGATATGAGATAAAGTCTCATCTGAGGCATTACAGAATGTACACAAGGGTGAATCTAATAAACCTATCTTATTCAAAAAATAATTGGTACCTAGTATCCTGTGAATGAAACGGAATTGGAAATAATGAAGATTATAATTTTAAACAGCTTTAAAGGTAACAGAAAGATTTTGTTCCAATCAGTAACATAAGAAAAATCGTCGTTCCTGTTCCACTTATCTAAACAGGATGCTGACTTCTTGTACTGTTTTACGATAGAATAATAGATTGATCTGTTGGAAATGCAATTGAAACAATAAAGTGAAAAATGTAAATCATTACGGGTAATATTAACAGAGTTGGCAACATGGGGAGATAAATTATATTTCCAAGAAGCAGGTATGCATGAGATGATACCAACATAACGGGTGAAAGGTAAGGATGTAAGCTTGAACTCTTTTATAAAGTCAATATAACTTTTCGGAGAACCGTCAATGCAGAACAAATCACGGACCCGAAATGCCCCAGCGCTTAGAAGATTCTTATCAAAAATGTCTTATTCCCAATTTTTAGAAGTAAATTATTAAAAATATTTTGATTATTAAAGTGATCAAGCGACATATTAAAGTTAAAAGAGAATTAAGCT
>JAIGNY010000210.1:67500-112500 GCA_020152595.1 Chiridota heheva
TACTGCACTCACGTATGTTATTAGCATACATCTGATTTATTGGTGACTACTTAAATAAGTGGTTATCATGAGACCAAAATTCTTCGTGAGCCATAATTTGGTACTTTTTGGTACTTTCTGAGGCTTTGAGTTGTACGATTTGAAGCCATGTGTATGCTTAGCTTTTTCGACGTGAAAGATAACTAGCCATCATGAATCCAGCATCTACAAGCCAACATGCACACTTGATGTGAAAAGCGGCACAGTACCGTATCATCGCCAACAATAAATGGGTTCAAAAACTAAATTACAAAAACTAACTAGAAACGAAATGATGAATTGGGTAGAATCGGTTAAGTTATAGATATAGCGATATAGTTCTGGATATTACTACCAAATCCTTTAATACAAAAACATTTCATGTTTGTTCCATGGAGCCTCTGTAAATATTAATCATTTGTAAGCGGCACCGTAAGCTTCTCACTATTTAGATAATGTTCAATGTAATGATAGCTGGAGTACAAAGAAAAAAAATCCTCTTTTCTCCTTTAATTTCCATAGTTTCTCGGTATCTTTTTCATCTCGCTATAATCCTATTGTATGGTTCGTACCTCGAACACGCAACACGCAACGTGATAAAAACCGGTTTAGTAACGTTATTTGTGCATATTAATATTACAGCTCTACCATTTTAAAAGAAAACATAGCCTATCGAGAGATTTTGGGAAGCATACCGAGGGTTAGACGCACTGGAGGTCGTTATAGGTACTGCAGAAAGCCCAAGCTGAGTAATTTGGGTGACAAATATAATATCAATTAACTCATGTATTTATTTACCTTCATGAAATATGACAATAAGGATACCTGTAATATGTACATTGTCGCTAAATAGCAGTGTGATATAATTTATTTTTAATTCTGAAATGTACATCTTATAAAAATAACATATGGCGGGCTTTGCGATGGTTCAAACGCATATTTTTGATAAAAAGTGTTCATCTCGACATTTAACTCTTATTATTCTACAAATATAAATAGCGTATGTTCATATTTCAAATATATTTTGGTAATATAAAAACACAGAAAAGAAATTTTGCTTGTTTCAGAAATGAAATTGCATTTTTATTAAGTAATGAAGAATTATCTAGTAGTGATAGTACCGTTACCTTCCTTTTACACCTAACAACACACGGAAGGACCTGCTTCTATAAACTGTCCGTCCTTCACAAAACGAAATTCCTTCGGCTGTTCTAATTGTAAATCGAATAAATGTTCAGTTTTAGCAACTATTTATTTTGTGTTTATTTGATCTGTGCAGTTAATATTCTGTACAGTATAGTTCGCAACGTGTTCTTTATTGGAAAGTGTTCTGCGTGCAATTGCTTTTAGGAAAGCCCTTTTCCATTCTTTAAATTTCCTTATATTCTTTTTAAACATTTCTTGACCACTGTCTAGTTGCTATGCTACTTAAATGGCGTGGCAAAACGTCATATACTTTAAGAAAGTTTTTCTCAACCCAAAAACTTTAGATAAAGACAGTTACTCTTTCTCAAACTTGCTTACATGATGGACAATGAGATTAAAATAGCTGCCTAGCAAATGTAATTTGCGCAATTTTCTGTGTTTATTGTAAATGACTACAGAATACTTTTACTTTTAGCAGATTAGAGGACGTTTTGTGTTCGACAATCAACATATTGGACCTCTACACTTTTCCTTTTCGGTCCTCTCAAAATCAGTATTCAAACTTACTAAGGTTGATTGAATGAATGAGTGCCTTCCAGTAATGAAATGTATAGTTTTTGGTGGGATTTAAGAATTGTCGATAGATGCAGATGACAATGAGAATATGTGAAAGGAGCTAATGAATAACCAAATATATGAACTGCATGCTAGGAGAATCAAATGAGCAGCAAAGTGTATTGAAAGTATATGTAGTCAATCAGATAAGCACGAAGTAGTAAAATGATCAAAGTGTATTGAAACTATATGTAGACAACCAGGTTAGCACGAAGTAGTAAAATGAGCAAAGTGTATTGAAACTACATGTAGATAATCAGGTAAGCACGAAGTAGTAAAATGATCAAAGTGTATTGAAACTACATGTAGATAACCAGGTAATCACGAAGTAGTAAAATGAGCAAAGTGTATTGAAACTACATGTAGCCAATCAGGTAAGCACGAAGTAGTAAAATGATCAAAGTGTATTGAAACTACATGTAGATAACCAGGTAAGCACGAAGTAGTAAAATGAGCAAAGTGTATTGAAACTACATGTAGACAATCAGGTAAGCACGAAGTAGTAAAATGATCAAAGTGTATTGAAACTACATGTAGATAACCAGGTAAGCACGAAGTAGTAAAATGAGCAAAGTGTATTGAAACTACATGTAGACAATCAGGTAAGCACGAAGTAGTAAAATGAGCAAAGTGTATTGAAACTACATGTAGACAATCAGGTAAGCACGAAGTAGTAATATGATAAGTTTTCAAACTTTACTTGTTTGAGTTATTTTCAATGACTTGCTTCTACCGCGGAGGCAAGTATTTTCTCCCCGTGAATATCGAATGATTTTTTTCTTTGACAATTTTGGAATTAAGCACATTACCTTCGAACGAAATGATGGCGAAATTTGGATCCAAGAGCAAGCACAAAATAAGGGTCAAAACATGGCGGCACAACATAAAGCACTACTCGACCTTTCTCAAGAAAATGTTGATAAAATGGATCGTCGGTGATCTGTGGATATATCCACGCCAATAAGTGATAAAGATAAAAAGGAAACCAGCAAATTATATACACAAGAACAAGGGTTAATACTATAACTGCAGCTCTGTTTCTTTTTAATATGGTAGAAGCTTGGTGCCGTCGCATAGTTTCATATATCGCGGGATTTCCTTTTGCCAGCTTAATCGTCATAAGGACGTACAGAATTGCCATAACTACCAATGGCACGGCATACATTAGTATGAATTGTAGAAAAATTATTATTTTGAAGTATTCCTGACGAAGTTCTGATGCAATGCTACCGTCAATATTCTGGCAGTGATGGCATTGTAATATCATTGGAATCGGGAGAAAGCCAGATACAATGAATAAAGTGAACCACTTAACACATAAAACACTGCCGGCATTTTGATACGAAGGGTCCCATTTGGTCACTGCACGGTACCGGTCAAAACTGAGCATTGTCAACGTATGTATAGAAAGTGCTTGCGAGTAAATGTAAACAAAATATTGAAGTCTGCAAATATTTCTTCCTTTTGTTGTTAAATCGTGGGGAATAAATTCAGTAGGAATTGCAATTAGTATGAAACATGTATTTCCAAAACAGAGAATAGTGATAAGTGCGTTGTTGGCAGAGTGTAAGTCACGAACGGTGCAAATAAGAATCATGAGACAAATATTGCCGAACAGTCCAGCTGCTAGCATACAAATCATATACACGTCATAAATGAAGCGGCTGCCATGTTCTTCATATGCATTTATGCTGGTGTTGATACTAATGTAAAACTCAATGACTGAAGCAAAACAGTATCCGATGTCATTTTGAGAAAACTCGAATGATGAAAAGTTATACATCAAGGTAGAATTATCAATTGCAGCCATTCTATCCGTAAAGAACAGTACATTAGTATTTATTAGTATTTAGTTTTAAATTATGGCATCATGCGAGGTAGCTTTTCACAAAGTATAACATTCAACGTGGATGAAATTGACAGAAAATATTTTCTATCAACTATAATTTCAGGCAAGAATGTAAAATGAACTATTCATCACTTGGGACAATTACATCACTGAAGGAAATATGACACATGAAACATCCCAATTAATGTATCATTCTCATCCTTGCTAGTCTGATTCAACCAATGGAGAATCTTGCTTGAATTTCTCAAATGTATTTGAATTGTTTAAAAAATTTTATTTTATAACATCCTTAAACGTTCAAATTGCCACTAATAGAGATTACATGTTAAAAAAGATGTTTTATGAATAGTATCTCGTACCTGTCGTAGCTTTGATTCAATCAAATAATGCCATGAGTTTGTATTATATTGTTAATACGTTAAATGATTATCAGAAACGTGTTTGGTAGAAAATTCATCTATAGGTACAATCATTTGGGAAAAGTGTGAAATCACTTCAATGTTTTCCGATATTGTTGCAAAGAATATATTGGAGCAGGACTTCGATTCAACACAGCAGATATACGTGTTGAAGAAATCGACTTCCGGCTACTGTATTTCTAACAAATTAATTCATTCGTTGTGAACTCCTTTGTAAACTGATCTCGAAAACGACGTTCGTTAATACGCGCACAAACTGACAGTGAGACACCAAATCGTGCTCTCCGTTAGTGTTTGTTAATCAGAAAAAGGAGTTTAATGAGAATTCATCAATAGTCGTAATTCTTGGTATTCTCATTGTGTTTGATATCAATGACATTTAATATTCGTGTACTACGTGGAGTATTCCTAAAGTTTTACTCGTGATTGGTAATATTGAGCATGGCAACGTGTACAGAGACAATCAACAGTTCTCGCAGACACACCCGCGTGTTATAATTGGCTGTTAAGAGACAATTAACAGTTCTCGCAGACAATCCGGCGTGTTATAATTGGCTGTAATCTACGCCTGTGCTTGATGAAACACTCATAGCGTGTTTGAAAGTAGCCGGGTGTCGTTCCTCACCTAAAAGGGAAAATGATAAGAGTTTATTAACGTAACAAAATGAACAAAAACGTAACTCAGCACTTAGCCCAAAATTGGTATTACAAGATTTCTTTACAACAAATTTCATCATTATTCCAAACACTTTTGATGTGCTAACATCAATCATTCTTTTTGACAGTTATATTTTCTTTAGATTTTTAAGACTTGTTACTGTAATTTATCAGAACTTATTTATTTGTAGATGGCCAAGTAACGTATATATAGTATTATAAACAACGTTTACGCAATTTTGAATTATTCTGTAAATTTTAAACAAGGAAGAAAAAAACATTCTTATTTATAGCCGATTAAATATTAACATAGTCAGAAATGGAAACATAATAAAACTTCATTTTAACAATAAGAGAAACGGCAATAAACCTACAATATAAAAATACATATTTAAATACCAATTCCCCTTCCATTAACGTCTCAAATCCGCAATCGTGCATTACCAATGCATTAACATTTAGATGTTCGCAATGCCTGTTGCAAGCTTTGGTCCATTTATGACACTTCTCTGGATCTATAGAGTTTTTAGCAAAGGGATAAACAGAATTCAGTTTGCTAAGTGTTCTGGGTAACAGTAATCGAATTTACAAAGTCCGCAGTGGGCCCGTAAGCGCAATTTTTGTTCACCATTTTGCCGTCACTAAGTCTGTGTGTGCCGAAATTTGATTTGCACAGTAAATTGCATTGACTACATGAGCGCGCACCAGTAACTAGTTGTACTGTATCAGTACCGCGTAGGATGTTTGCCCCACTTAGTAACGCCGATTTTGTTGCTAGGCAAATTCATGCGGTGATTAGTTGAAAAAGCTGTCAATTTTTACCTTAGACAGGTTAATTAAGACAAATTGCAAGAATATATCATATGCAGTTCACTTCAAAAAATCATGTATACTCCTACGGCTTTAAGTTGATGCGAAGTCGGATATAAGTTCATTCTCTGTCACATAAGCAACAATTTCACTAAACGTGGCAACAGTACTTTTATTATCAGATCCCTGTGTTTATTTTTATCAACTGCTCAATTGGGAAGGACAACAATTTTTCAATATTGTGGGAGGACGAATACGATATAGACATGGGTGCGTTCCTAAAATTGTAATGAGATTATTTTGAAAACGATGAAAAACCTTTTTCTTCAAAGCAATTATTGTAACTTAGTAGTGACTTACTTCAGTTTCCACTGCCATACAAGATTGAGTACATGTTTTGCCAATGGAATACTGCGCCTTATAAAGCAATTCACTTTCAAATTGTCAAATTTGCTTTCCAACCATTATTCAGTAGATAGTTTGTAATACATTACCGAAACTCCACAAACCAACAACTCAACCCACCGCACAAGTCAACCCACCGCACAAAACATACGCCGGGAAACCCACTGCTGACAAACTCTTCTCCAATGTTTATTAAGGATTTGTAATAGATACACACGCGTAAGAAGGACCATAAACTTATCGACTAAAGATATTACGCCTTCATCCCATGGTAATTGCTTTAAAGAATGTGGGCGGAAGTTTGGAACAATTGGAAATCTTAATATTCTGATAATCTAATCTATTCAAATTGTAGTTGATTGTACCAAGAATTGAAAATGCTCGCGGATAAACAAGGTGCAGCTGAAAGCTCAAATTAAATCTGTATTTGATACATTTACATGAAGGTTTGAACTGAATTGAGGATTTTATAAACAGAAGAAATCAAATAGATAAACAATTTTAAACATGATTTTATTTCAACATTTTAAACATAAGATCAATGCTCTTCAAGAGAGAATTTTAGAATCTCACATTTTTGATTATTTGTAAAGTACAAACATGTAAAAATTTCTAACATACATATAATAAAGAAAATAAAATTAACATATAGTTATGATATAAATGGGTTTGTTTATTTGGGATCCATTTTGTATATAACTGGTAGATAAAAGAATGTTTGTACAGTTGTATTTAAACTATGTTTGGATTGTGTATATTTCGTAACTGCCAAAGCGGATTAAAATTTGGTGTTAAAACTATTCTCACGAATTAACGAGAGATTGTCATGATTTGTACAGCTATATTGTCAAAATGTTGATTAGGTTTGAATAAACTATAAAAATAACAATGATGTGTTTTTATTGTGGAGTTTGCTGATGAATCGGCAGACCACTCCACTTTTTTTCGAATTTTTGTGTATTTACTTTTAAAATTATATTAAAGAAAGCATGATCGATATGAAATATATTAAAAGCATTCCTATCTTTAAAATTCTACTGAAAAACTTATCCATGTTTTTTTAATTTGTTTTTTACATGCAGGCTTAATTGTAGTAATAGCATTTCATATAAACTTTCTTCTTTTCAAATTGCCAAGTTTCAACACATCCAAAACGTCGCCAGATTAGTAACGCTCACATACAGCTAGCCATTTTGCACAAATTACATTGGCTTCCTACATCTGAAAGGATTAATTACAAAATTGTCATTCTCACCTACAAAGCCATCCATGGTATTGCCCCTTGACTATATTACTGACATACTCAACATAAAAAAAAAAAAAAAAATTCTCAGATCCAATGCCACAATTATTTTAAAGCCCCCATCATTTAGGACCAAAACGTATGGTGACAGATCATTTAAATGTGCAGACCCAAAACTTTAGAACAGTCTTCCTACTCACACCAGGATTGCCCCGTCATTGAATAACTTTCAAAATGTTCTAAAAACTCACCTTTTCTCTTGTTAATCTGGTGGACTATAATTAATGGGCACTATAGGTATTTATTGTATCTTGGCACTTAAACTAACTTTATTTTAGGGCTTATCGTCATCACCATCGTCATCTTCATCGTTATCGTCATCGTCATCATCATTATTATTATTATCCATATACATTCACAGTTCAAATTAAAATTGATATCACTCATTTAGCGGAAGCAAGGCTCTGCAAATTCATTTAACAGTTTATTCAAATGTTAAAAAGAACGAAAGTGATGATAAGCATTTAGAAAAATATTGGCAGTTGATTAATATCTCCTTTATCAAACATTAAGACATATTTTCCGTGGAATAAATCAATTTATAACTTGATATTTTTTCTCGCAAAATTGTGTCGATACTGCAACTTATAATAATTAAAAGCTTTAAAAACACATTAAGGAATCAAAAATATAATCTATTTATGAAAATGGTAGTAAAACCTTACCAAAAGATAACTTATTCGGATACTTTCAGAATGGATCACTAAGCTCATATTTGATTATTTTCAACTGTTTCGTGTAAAACTTTGTGATCTCTTTATTTTCGAAAGTAAAAATACGTTGTCCGGAAAATGTGATTAACTATCATCCGTATTATACTGCCCGCGAAAAATTGAAACTGCGATCAAAATACAGTGCACTTAGCATCCCAAAAGAGGCACAACAAAACCTCCGTGTTTGGAGAAAATGGTTTAAATCAATAAAATAATTCCAATTTGTTCTTAGAAAATCAGTTTTCTTCCATTTTTGAATAGACGTCCATTATTAAAACTATTGCAAAGATTCAACTATGTTTCAAACTTCATGTTCTTAAACAGATTGTTTTGTCAAGCCATTCAAATGTAGCATCAACATCCAAATACAGCTCTTGTACGAATGTTGTTGTCCCATCTGTTAAATAATAAGATCCACAATTCCTTGGGAAAAAGCTACAGATACCCAAGATTTATTTCAGAAAATCGAATACGAAAACGACAATGCACCCGTCACATCAAAACATTACGCTATTTTTCCATGTCTGGCGAATGGTGATTTTAAATCGTTCGTAATTCTTCCCTCCAGAGGAATGTTACCACCCACCAGCTGCTGTAAATGCTACTGACCTATTAACTAGTAAAGTGTTTTAGGGGCTCCGTAAGCTACAAATGCACAATGTATAAAACAGAACGTACATCACGTTTTCATCAGGGAGCTGCTATTTTAAATAAGCAGAAAATTTAATTAATCTGCTCTGAATGAATAATGCCTATACAGGTTTTCCAATTGGACATCAATCTAAGATGAACTTAAATTCTTTGACATGTACGTGATGTCCTAGTCTGCTAGTAAAGAAACATACAATCTGAAGCTTTCAAGGTATTTGCAAACATCAACTACACTGAACATGTAATCTTTAAAACATGTAGACTAGTTTTTAATAAGTTGTAAGATGAACTTTAATCAAGTCATTTCGCGCTTTCCAAGACACTCATCCCGTAAATTATATGTTATCATGCAGATTGATTGCATACATGTATACTAGTATGGCAGCCGGGCTGTCATTCATTAAATGCTTGATTTGAATATGAATGTTGTGTGACTATGCTCACCATTTAACGAGATTGTGTTTATAACGAATGGCGTAATGTAAAGTTAGCTTTATTAAGTGTATGGTTGATAACCGTGGTGCCAACCGTGGATCAGACAGGGCTATTTGATGTCAAGACAAAACACATATTGGCATCGGAATCATATTTTGCTAAAGTGGTAGCCATATCAAACGATTTTCATACAGGCAGCATCATCTAACCATGGTGGCAAAAGTTATTTTGCCAAACAACTAATTATTTATTTAACATCTATGTATTTATGTTGAAAATAGGGTCCGAAACTTGTACCCATTCCGTACGAACTTCTAACAAAAAATGTGAAGTGTTATTCAAATTTAATTTGCGGTGTAGATCTACAATCTCCGGTATATATTTCAATATTTTAGGAATTTTCATAAATGCTTTCGAAAATTTCGAGATCGCAAATTGCATTTAAGTGTAGTTTTCCGGAGGACTACAAAATCAGGAATCAAACAAAATCATTCTACAGATCTTCATAGTAAATAATGTTTTAACCCAGATCGTTGGTAGCTATGATAAAGGTAAAGATGTATTCATTTTTCTGACCAACAAATATTTCAAGGTGATATATGTAATCAGTTTTCAGAGTAACGTTTAATATTATACATGACTCCAAGGAACTTTTGTAAATGTAGTTTGCAATATATTTAAAGAAATTTTTGAAAATCTCTGTAAAATTGTGGCTCCTTATTTTCGAAAATTCTTAACAAGATGGTTGTCACAGTGTGGTTGGGCTTAGACTCTCTGATCTACCTAATTCAAGCTCGGAAATTGTCAATCTGTAGAAAACCATGCATATTGCTATGCCAATCTTATCATTGGGTAACCTATATATTGCAAGCTAATCGAATATAACCTATACCAAATATAAAGATTAGCCGCAAGCATGTTTAACCAGTTAACCGAGGGACTCGTATAATCTTGGTATAAATTCGTCAGAACAACCCGTTTCTATCTTAAATATTAGGAAAAGTAATCACCAAATTTGAAAAATGCTTTGTATAAAGTATTGTATATTCACATTCATCACTAATCCAGGAGTGAGTGAGCAGGGGATAAACATTTAAAAGTCTACCAATGTTTTTAAAAATAAAGAGAATAATCTGTGAAGTTTTCAAAATCAAATGACATCGCAGGCACTTAAAACCCGATTAGTTTAACTGAGTGTAGTATTTACAATTGCATTCAACAAGAACTTCAGGAGATTAAACTGGTGTTATTTACCGGTTTAGGAACAAATGGCATGCAAGGTTGACGCGTGTTATATTGCTGCTGAACCTGAAATGTAAAACGTGCAGAACAAATGACCACTTTTTTGAGATTTGCTCAATGTGTTATTTAATTAATAGATCCCTGCGTTCACCGCTTTAAATGCTTAGACCATATTAAGGGAGCACTGAACCGGAAAGTCAGGGCGCATTTTAGGGGTACTACAAAAAAAAATCAAACGCCTATCTAGCACGCAACGGTATAGCAATTTTCTGGTTAATATAAATAATCACGTAATTTTGTCCCGCACTTCGTCTGTGGGTCTGTGGGCTATGGAGGCATGAAGTTTATCGATCTGTTGTGGATAATATATCTGTAAAATTCGCAAAAACGAGCGCCCTTAATTTTCGGTCTAGTGCTCCTTTAAATAAAAACAGGATGAAGATTGATTGTGAAATATGCTATTGATGACTGAAAAATATAATTGATAATAATTGAGGGGTGGCGAGGGAGGTGGTGGTGGTGTTGGGGGAAGGGGAGGGGTGCTAATTAGTTTATATTGTTGATGATGTTTATGATATTACACAAATTGTTGAGATTATATTTGGACTCTAGTGGAATATTAAATATCTTGATTTTTTAAAGGTACAACGGACGAAGATACCGGCTATTCTACACTTGTATCCTGGGGGAATTTAGTCTATATATTCTGCTCGCCATAGGGAAAGGTAGTGCAAGTGCCCTCCTATCCACACCATCCCCTCCCCCCTTCCCCCTCCCACCAAAAAAGATCTACTTATCATTGTTTATTGTATTAAATTATGTGTATGATTAAAAATTGTTCATATTTCCCCAATCATGTCTTTCCTCTCTTAATCAAAGTATCTTACATCCACCGTGCTCACCTTGTTACTGTTGTCCATATTGTTGCAAAGTTACAAGCTACTTACTGAATAGTTAATGTATATTGATATCATATGGACTGGCTGGGAACTTGTACAATCAAATAAAACAGCTTTGGTGTTGTTAAATCATTATATAGAACACTGAATAGGTTGTGCATAGAATGTTCCAAATTTAGACATCTCATATTTTTGGCTATTTTCAAATGTCGGTTAAAATGCACGTCAGAGAGAGTTAAAGCGATGATGCTTTCTCGATTACGAATATCAACCTGCGTTTCCTTATCTATGTGAGCTTATTGTACTTTTGATCGCTTATGACATGCACGAGAGATTTTTTAATTGCGATAGAATACAAATTTGATTTGTCGGAAATTTTACAATATGACGCAAACAATGTTCAATAAGTATGAAGATTTGCCTGTTGTCTGATGTATAGCACTTTATTCAAAAGATGAAAATGTGACGGAACTTGATGTTGGAAAAATAAATTTACTGTGCTTTTTCTAGGAAAAAAAGTATTATTGACTACTTTATTGCATGGAATACATTTCATGTGTACACTAAAAGCATTTGTATTGTAGAAAAATGTATATTTTTATAGTAGTATTCTAAGGTTAATGCATCTGTATTCGAGATCTTTTAGCGTCTCCTGCGATAATAGCCGATCAAATAGGACATCTTAGCGCCAAGAAACAACTACTCTTAGAAAATTACACCATCTGTCATGACACAGTTGAAGACTTGTTTAATTCTTTAGAAAAATGATAAAACATATATGCAGTATAACATCATAGTAACATTTTCAATTACTTATATCTGTCTTCGAGATCTTGTAGCGCCTCTTGTGATAACAGCCGATCAATTCAGACCTTCTCAAAATGGACATAGATCCATCTCTCAGTACCCAGGGCATTACACCAAATATCATGATACAATTTGAAGACTTGTTTACTTTGATTCTTTATTGCTACACATAATTTTTAAGAAGGAAATCAATTTCGAGATTCAATAAAAAAGAAAGGTATTTACGAAAATTCATTCTGACATTGTAGTATTGAAAATAAGTGTCATCCCTAAAGAATATTACGACTGTTTAACGATATCTACGGATATGTAAATTTTCTGAATAGCACAGTCTTTAATTACGTGAAAAGACCATGCAGTTTCCGATTTATTAAATTTCAATCATTCTTAGTGTATGCAAAAGTATTGAATTTGAAAACAATGAATTAACACAAGGAACTTCATATGTGTTCTTGTTGTGATGTCACAATATTTCAATAAAATTTGCATAATTATGATTTCGCTGAAAAATAACTTGTAAATGCATTATCTCAAGAACAATAAACTGACCGATTCTTTAATAGACCTTCCATCGAGCACATCTCTCGCAATTTTGACACCCGTACGTAGTGTTTCTTTTCCCACAGGTCTAGCACCCATATTGAGAAGCGGTACGCCTAAACGAAATAAAACCCCAATATGTTGCCAATGCCATGCGCCTGTTGGGCTTGCGCTCCGTAAAAGACAGATAATCTCTGCTCAATCGGATGATGGCCCCCGATTTGAAAGCGGGATAGAGCCATATTCTCAGAAAAATTGGGGTGCTCGCCGTAGTCGAAAGTGAGGGCGTCGTTATAACGGTACCACATGCAAATGGTATATCGCGACTGATGTTGTCCCGTATATCAACTCCCATGGTGTAAAACACCTTTTTGTTCGACGGGCTGGTAATACATTTTGCTGAATATCGAGCAGACGTAATCTCTAAATTTTCCCTTGATGTTGACCACACTAAGGGAGGTACCTTTTATACCCAACAGCGTGAGGCTCCACAATGTCGCAGTAAACATATGCGCCTAATACTGTAGTATCCAGTGATTGATATATTGTCAGACTATTTGAAACGACGGTAGCAGTCTTGAATCCTAGCATTTCAGCCAATCTGCCTTTGAACCTTGACTTGATAGTTCTCGTCTTGCTCCAGACGGAGTTTTGCATTCTTTTTATTGTGAACATAGCGAATCTTCTAAGGATAATTCGTTTTCAATAACTGTACAATGTCCTTCATTTTCGAATAGAATCCAGGCACAAAACATTTCGTCCACAATTAAGATCTGTTAATTGTATACGCGTACTTGCAATCTTCATCGAGATTATTTCATTGATGTGGATAATGGGTTTAGGAAGTTTAAAGCGATAATTTGTAAGGGTGTTTTCTGAACATTCGATGGCAGAGCTGTTGCTCAGTAATGTTACGTAAAATGAAGCCAAGTCTCACCATACGATTACTCTGCACATGACCACATTCAATCAGAATCTCGGTTTTTAAATATTTTTAAATGTATATACATCTTTCACCCAACTATTAAATTTAGCTCGGTAACCTTGCCATTGAACAAAATTATTTGTTTTGTTTTTTATTTCGATGCTGACGACGCAAAATCTTTTTGATGCGATAGGTGTTGTCTTTCTTGGACACGTTTTGCAGTTCTTTCAGATAAAATGTACCTTCGATGACCCACCTCTCTGTAGTAAAGTTTGTATTAGCCACTGATCCTTTTCTATTGGCTAGAGCACGCAACTGATGGCGATGCTTAGATAATATTCAGAGTATTCAGAGCATCCTCACACAGACACGTGATCAATTCTTTGAACCTCCTTGGATGATACCTTGCCTTTGCTTGGGTGATCCTTTTGCTGAGACTTGCAAACAAGGACCGTATCTACGCCAACGCCGCCACGGTGACAAAATGAGGTTAACTTCAAATGTGTCTCACCTAATTTGTTTTTAAATGACGTAGGCATACCGAATTTCACCAGGAAATATCTGAGTTTCTCAGTCGAAAATTGTCTGGTTAATGAAAAGGTGACTTCATATGTTTTTGTGGTAGCGTCGTGATAAAGGTGTTTCGGTCTACCGAGGAACACTTGTCGATCACGGTAGAAAACTTGAGACGTATCTCTATGATTTTTAGATAATACAAGGTGATGCGCATTCGGGCCAATGGTTCGCCGACTTTCACGACCTTGGTGTAATAAGTATTAACTGACTAAAATGATTATTGTGATGACTACCCTTGGTAGAAAGGTGGCTTATCTTCTTATTTTTATCAAATCATCAATGTGTCAAGGATGATAAGGTTTTGTTTTGTTTTGTCGAAATATGCGTCAAAGGATTGCGGTATACCCTCTATAAACAGTTTGATAGAACCCAGAGTGTCGATTAGGTTATCATAAAGAGGTTGGTACTCTTCGTAAAACCTCAAAATAATTTTGGGTGGTCTTTGATTCTTCGACATGAGTCAGTACTCAATCACGAAATACTGTATTTCCAATTTGAGTTGGTCCTAAAATGATAACACCAGTGCAGGGATGAAGCAGTTGCAGACCCATAATCGTAAATTTCTAAAGATGTAAGATGATTTAAATTTAAAAAGCTGACAAAAAATATCAAACACAATTAAAATATGTAGTGTGCATGAAAGATAGCTATTACAATTGCAACCAAAAAACATCTCAACAAATTTGAAACCTAAACATTGAAGATATTTAGAATTTTCACACGTGACTTCATAAAAAAATGGCTACGATTCTTTTCCCACGTCATTGTTAATCCTACCCTCAATCAATTTGCAAGAGTGACCATACCAGAAGCAGCCAGGAAATTGAATTATAGTCCCCCATCCACACTAAAGCCGTCGACGGGAAATTGCCGTCTGCCCATACGACGGAACTTCTTTCCCATGCAATCGGTGCTTAATAAACTCACCACGTTGTTTGGCCTCCCATTCCAACCAACAGGCGGCAGATTTTTGTAGTGCACGTGTAAATTCTCGCCTAAATCCCATTTCGACCTTTTGTCTTAGTACCACATATCTTGCACAACAGCCCACAGATAAATTGCATTGGCGTAAAATCCTAAAATCATTTTACAAGCCCCCCTCCTCCACCCCCCCCCCCCCCTCTCCTATCAGATTAGGTAGGCATTTGTGAGAAGTGGAAAATGGTATAAATGATCGTTACGACAACTATTGAAGAGGTAACTTAGTGTGAGGCCGGGCATAATCTATGTATTTTTGTTTATAAAACTCAAAGCATTTTATTCAATGCCTACAGATACGGAACAACATCTCTATTTTTGTACCAGCAGACCAGAACATTTATAAACGACGTCATACCTCCACCGTGTCAAACCTTTGCACAGTATTGATATTCTTCGGACGTAATTTATTCCCAAGTTAACGAAGTGAGAGCAATTTAGGATAATTTCTCAAGATATCCAGTTATATGAAAAAAGAACCTTTTTCCTCTTTTTATTTAAAAGCTTCTAGAAACTGTTTGTAGCTGGTGTATGATAATTTTTGATGTCCAAAAACCTTCAACCATTTTAAATTGATAGACAAATAGTCACTATTATGTTTGATTATTTGTTCAATGGCCATCATGAAGCTTTTCGAGACTACTGTACAAAAGTCTTTTCAGAACAATAATATCATACTTACCCGAATTGAAACCAATGATCGGAACTTGTCGGCAATATCTATATAACGAAAAATAAAGGTTCCATTAATTAACGACGAAAGTTTCGTTTCGTATCGGATTCTTATAACGTGCAATATTACAATTCCAAATCGTCTTCTTGCGCGCCAGTGAAGTTCTCCGGTTGCCAACGAATCAGCGCACACGAGCTTTGGCTTTGACTGGGCCAGTTTGGGAAGTCAATGAACATCGCCTTTTCACGCTTCTCTTCTCGAACAGTGTTCAGAGAACCAGACTGCCCCACCGTCGGGACCGACAGCCTAAAGTTATCATCGAAGAACGGCGTGCGCCATTCAACCATTGTCACTTCTCTTAACAATTGAGTGAGAAGGAGCTGCAGACAAAATGTTTCTGCTTTGTTGTCCAAAATATATGTCTGCATAGCTGCGGAAAAAAGATAGGCCTGACCGAGTCTTCAACCCATGACCTCCGCATCTCAAAAGTGCGCTCTGCCAGGTGAGCTACATGTTCTTTTCTAACTTACCATTAGAACCTTCAATATCAGTATTATCTTCATCTTCATTCAGTGTTGTTTCCTCTGCCTGGATCTTTTTCTGAAGGCTCTTGATATCATCAGATAATGACGTATTATCTAGAATAATATCAAAAGCAGCAGTGACAATTTCATTGCAATTAATTTAAACAGAATAAAGATAAAAGACTCAATCGCCTCGACCTCGTCACCATCCGAAATAATACAAGTGGTGCTTCATCTGCTCATAGCCAAGCACATTCGAAGTGTTACATTTGTGTGTCGCCTGAACAGTCTTCGACAGCAAGTGCAATTAAATGTCTTAGCATAATGCTCGGTGTTAGTAACAAAGGAGAAGTGACCCTCAAATTAATTCACATACATTGTTGAAGGTTATTGATATGGCTTTCATTCATCAATTGTATCTACATTTTCCTTGGGGTTGTTGTAAATTGGTAGACATACAAATTGGTTTGGAATACCTTTTCTCCTACCTCAAGAAAGGTGACCCCTTCATAAGTGCTTGCTCCAACGGCTCCTACGGCTTCGTGAAATTTGGCAAAAAACTATTTTGGTGTTTCAGTAGCTTCATCCCCCTCATAATTTCATAGTTCATTACCATATCATGCAGAACAAATTAATCTTCTTCCGACCACTACACCTCTTCAAAGTTGGTAGAAATAATCTCCGCCATAATTTTCGTCTGACGACGGCGTGATGAGAGAACTTTGAATGTGACCTAAGAGATTACTACTTTCATCTTCTTTTTAGGAGGAATGTCTTACATCATATTTGTTTCATAGTCTACTTTTATTCATGATCAGTTCTTTGACCAATTCTTATCTATGTCACTATTTCACCATCATCTTTTATAAAATCTCAGCATCATTTATCTACTTTTAAATTATGAACACTTTCTTACACAAAGTTTTAATTTTATGCCAGTCTATTTTTATTCATACATGTAACGAAATAAAATGTACTTTATCTCATTGTTTATCTCGTTGGTATTAATTTGTTGAAATTTGATTGATGCCTTGCATTCCATCGTTTTCGCCTGCGCAGTCTTAGGTATAGAGTTTGTTTACCAGCGGCGCATATATAAGCAGCCGCTGGGTTTGAAAGTTTTAGTTGTGTCATACTTGTTACTTAGCTGTTACTTGATCTATGTTAAGCTTTGTCTGAAATTTTCTTATCCGCAAATTTTGAAATAATACATGTTAACAGTTTAACATTAATTCGGCGTTTTATCTACTTCGACGATTTGTAATAGAAAGGAATATCTACGTGTTTAGATGTCGTCAGATCCAGTTCTTACATGACCCACAAGACCAGACATTAAATCTTATAGTTCGTCAGGACCAAGTTGACAAAGGGATACAGTCATAAAATACTTTCGTTACAGTGCACATTATACTGTAATTCAAAACATGCCAAGGCACAAAAAGTAACAATTACACAAAACGTTTAAAATTGAAATTTATTTTTAGAATACCACCTTATAGTGGGATGGATGTGTTTCCAGGATTTACAATAGAAAATCATGGGCTTTTAGTCCAACTGCGTCTGCTCATCTTAATCTTATCCTACCAACTTTTGCTCCTACCCAACTTTTGCTCCTACCCAACTTTTGCTCCTACTCAACTTTTGCTCCTACTCAACAGCTTTTGCTCCTACTTAGCTTTTGCTTATACCCAACTTTTGCTCCTACCCAACTTTTGCTCCTACTCAACTTTTGCTCCTACTCAACTTTTGCTCCTACTCAACAACTTTTGCTCCTACCCAACTTTTGCTCCTACTCAACCACTTTTGCTCCTACTCAAATTTTGCTTCTACTCAACTTTTGCTCTTACTCAACTTTTGCTCCTACTCAACAACTTTTGCTCCTACTCAACTTTCGCTCCTACCCAACTTTTGCTCCTACCCAACTTTTGCTCCTACTCAACAACTTTTGCTCCTACTTAACTTTTGCTCCTACCCAAATTTTGCTTCTACCCAACAACTTTTGCTCCTACTCAACTTTTGCTCCTACTCAACAACTTTTGCTCCTACTCAACAACTTTTGCTCCTACTCAACTACTTTTGCTCCTATCTAATTATTGCTTCTACCCAACTTTTGCTCCTACTCAACTTTTGCTCCTACTCAACTTTTGCTCCTACTTAACTTTTGCTCCTACTCAACTTTTGCTCCTACTCAACTTTTGCTCCTACTCAACAACTTTTGCCCCTACTTAACTTTTGCTCCTACCCAACTTTTGCTTTTACTCAACTTTTGCTCCTACTCAACTTTTGCTCCTACTCAACAACTTTTGCTCCTTCTCAACTTTTGCTCCTACTCAACAACTTTTGCTCCTACTTAACCTTTGCTCCTACCCAACTTTTGCTTCTATCTAACTTTTGCTCCTACTCAACTTTTGCTCCTACTCAACAACTTTTGCTCCTACCCAACTTTTGCTCCTACTCAACAACTTTTGCTCCTACTTAACTTTTGCTTCTACCCAACTTTTGTTCTACCGAGTTTTTGCTCCTACACATACAATCTGGTCACAACTTGCTATGATAGGACATTTTTTATATCAAATGCGTACTTAAATTATTTGGCACAATTGTCAAGAAAATGTTTTATTTCGTTCAAATCAATCTCCACGTTTGAAGCTTTTTCAAATATAAATAAGTTTTGACACACTGCTATTCAAGTTTTTTTACTACACATCTGATGACATGGCAAGACTCCTTCCTATCATTTCATTTGTAAACGCATCTATCTGATGAGCAAGAAAGTCAGTGGCCTGATGCTGAGGAACTTCTTGTTGTGGTGACTTCCCCGCTAGCCACCGTCTTTGTTTCTTCATCTCCGTCATAGTCCGACTCGGATGATCTCCTGTTCCATGCAGACCTTACTCTTTCAGCCCTCAATAAATCCTTCTCTGCTTTGATGGCTAAAAATAAAAGAAAACAAATTGGTAGAATCTTAGAGTCGTGAAAATGGTTTTCATTTTTGAATAGATAACAAAAGTGCTCGCTAAAAAAAGAAATTAAAACGAATTTGTCTCGAATAGAAGAGGAAATATTTATGATGTCCTCCAAAAGAATCCTTATTGAATTTATTCATCAGAAATTTGGTAGATATGGATGACGCTACCTGATTTACTGTATAAAAATTAAAGAAACCAAAGCTATCGGCAGAACAACATGCTGTAATTGGGGTAACATGATAAATTTGGATTACAAATTATCTATAAGTTTTCAAGGATGCACTCACTCATGGGCGGGGTTTGCCTACCAAAAAAGTGTGTGTATGTAGGGGAGAGGAGGAAATCATAAAGTCACTCTATGATACAACAAATCACCATTTAAAGGATATGATCTAGGAAAAAGTGTGCACATTGCACCCCCTCCCTCCCTACCAATCCGTTATACCGCCTATGCCGTGCATGTATCTGTTCAGGTAATGTTGGCTCTTTCAAACTTGCTGAAATCCCAGGGGAAAAAAACTTGCACTTGAGAGTAATAACAGGCCTCTATACAGACCCGAGGGGCGTCCGCTGGTATGCTAAGCGTGTATGGGAATTATCATTGCCGAGGGCTGCATACCTGCTCCAAGATCGTTATTCTTTTGTGCCAATAGTGTCCACCTCTGATATCGATTTTCACGGAAGACTGTTTGCATAACGTTTTCCCTTTGATCCATGTATTAAACATTTAATCCAAATCTATTGCTATGTTTGTGCTTTTTCATCAAGTCCGTTAAATGTGGTGCAAATTCTTCTGTGTAATTTTAATAAGTCCGTTATATTTGGTGCAAGATTTGGTTTGATTTATTTGAATGTTTGTAGTGTCAAAATTATACTCTAGAACTATTGCTTAAATTCCGCCTCATCAAGTTTTATGTTAATTGGTGATGCCTCTGGGTCATTTCAGGACATGTATTAATGTGAAGTATTAAAGTACTCAATGTAGAAACAAGAGAAAATCACACCGAGCGCTCACGGTGGTATGGCAGTTGTTAAGGGTGTAGAAGAAGAGGTAGTCATACCTACCCCCCCGTCCCACCCCCACCCATTACAGGTCGTAGACGAGTCTGTCATCTTTCGAATACGGTTTTGCTGCTTTATACAGTCGCCAGGGGTGTTTTCCCAACGGCCATCTGGTGGGGCGTAGGGTCAGAAACGTCAGTGCACTGATATGATCACAAAAATCAGTGTCAATAGTATGATGAGGGGTGTAGGGGAGGAGGTACTCAAACGTGTCACAACCAACGCAGGTCGCAGACGAGTCTGTCATCTTTCGTGCATCGTTTTGGGCGTTCCCCCAAGGGTATCACAATAATATGCTTAGGAGCCGATGGGGACTGTTTTGGGACCACTTTGTTTTATACAGTCAACACGGCGTACCCCAAAGAAGGCCTAGGGTATCAAGGGGTACTCTTATGAGTAACTATGATGACGTGGTAACCATACGTAATGTGTATTTGTGTGTGTGTGGCGTGTGTATGTGTGTGGACTAAGACTGGAGATTATGATTTGGGAATTAAAGAGCACTAGACCAAAAAATAAGGGCGCTCCTTTTTGTGAATTTCACAGATTTATCATCCACAACAGATCTATCAAATTCATAACTCCATAGACCACAGACGACGTGATGGTACAAGATCACTTGAATATTCATATTAAGTAAAAAATTATTATACCGTTTGTGTGCCAGTTAAGCATTCGATTTTTGCGGGGACCCCCCTAAAATTACGCCATCACTTTTTGGTCTAGTGCTCCTTTAAAATGAAGCTCGATATGGTTAGACAAACACGACGTGGTAATCTTTTTTATACTGCTTTTTAATATGAAAAGATTACATTACACACGGCACTTACAACTAACATGGTGGGGATTACTCCCCTTCTCTATCAATAAAGTTTTTTTTTTTTAATTCTTAATTTTTTATAGGCTTCCTCTAATTTTAATTATTTCATTTCCCTCCCATTTTTCGAACGTGATTGATGAGATCCATAGGTTCTGTTGATAAAAAAACAAAAACAAAAAAACATTAAGTTGGTCGAGTATGATAAAGGCCACGAATGATGTATTTCAAATGTTTCAATTAACGTTTTTAAACTACAAACGTAATTCTTAATATAAGATGAGTGGTAGACCAAAACTTCATACAGTGTGTCCGCAACTTTGTTTGCTTCAGTTAGACTCAACTGTAAACTGGTTATCAGCAATAATAAGGTAACATATGATCCAATCAAATTCATATTCCAAAAAAAAAAGTGATAAGCACCGGCCCTATAAACTATGAATGACTTGTGTCGCGTTTGACTATCTATTACATTAGACGACTCGCGATTTCTCGGCACACATCCGTTCTGCTTGCAGTCTTAGGAAGATATGAAACCAATATGGATCCTGTTGAAGCATCTTCATCATCAGTCCTAAAAGTGATATTGCGTGATTCGTCCCCCCCCTCTCTCCCCTTTCCACGGAAAATGACAAACGAACTTGACAATGTGGACCGACCAGAAGCATTGTATTATTCAACCAGGATCACTTAGGATTGGCGCGAACAATTGTCACCGGTCACCGCCCGTTAGTCAAGGTTAGATCATAGCAAAGCCTGTTGGTCAAGGTCACGTCACACCAAAGCCGTCATCTGATTGGTTAATGTGTGTATATAGAATCGACAGAGGAACCGAATTGGTTTCATTTCTTGCTGAAACTGCAAGCAGAGTGAACGTGTCTGGAGCTGTATCATCATCAGGTCATCGTGGGTTCATTTCTTGCTGAGACTTCAAGCTGAATGGACGTGTGTGCTTTCGATCGTAATTGCTATCGTATTTAATCCAGTCAGATTATATGTGTCTACAAACGGATCAGGTTATTATTTGATTATCAATTTGGATGGATAAAAAAGGGTATGGACACAAATATAATACGATAAGAGCACAATGTTATATCTAAATTAATTGAATTCGATCTGGTGTCGTAGAGTGAAATGGGAGAAGGGTTAGCCATGCGGCTCTCGTGTAGCGTCGGAGTATGTCGTAGGGTGAAATCGTTGAAGAGGTAGTCATTCGGCTCTCGTGTAGTGTGAGTGTACGTTTCTCGAACGTATTTACTCATAATGATTCGACGAATGGCCCGTCGAATGCGTCAAACCATCGAATATGGAGTCATGAGTGGAGTATGGGGAGCAATAGAGCAATGTCTAAAGAGAAATGGGATGGGAATCACGCAGAGAGTTTCCACGGAGCAATATGAGTTACGTAGGGAGCAACAGTAGGATCGGTTATTTCAACAAGAACACAAACGAGTACACCTTGGGCGATGAACGAGGCTGGGTGACAATTGTACCTTCGACAGACGCCTACGAATTTTCGCGGGATCTTGCTAATGACAGACGGTCTCTCGATTCGGATGTCTTCCAGCATCAACCAACTTACCGATACCATGAGTCTACACTAAAGAGGCGTCATGATAAACAAGAGGTGCCCGCTCAAACCACCCTTCAAATGCTAAAGAGTCGTCGTGTAAACGAACTGCCCATCCCCGAGGAGATCACTCAAGTCAGAGGATGGAAAGAAGGGAACGATCTAATGAACAATGTTAAAACTCAAGGGGTGAATGAACTACGCATTAAGGACTGTTACCAGGTGACAAAAGCGCGTTCGCGACAAATCAGTCGTTTCTGACCAGAAGCCATTGAACACGTCATCCATTTTAAGGGGGAGATGATTGCAAACTGTGTTGATTAAAAACCAAGATGTCAACTGAGTTGTGTACGACTTGTTTCAAAGCTTGCTTGATACTTTGGTGAATGGCTTAGGTACACCTTTCTGGGTGGCATTGATCCGTGGCGGTCAAGTCAACATAGAACGTGTCCTTACCATCATCGAAAGGGTCATCCAGTCCAAAAAACTGTTGTGCTCGACGAAAATGTAGACATCCGGGTCATCCATATCGCCATACCCATCAGACAAGGTGAACCAACTTAATATCATGGCTGACAAAGAAACATTGCGTCATTCAGGTGAAGAACAAAGACGTCCTCTGTCTCGCCGCACAAGCCCGACCACCCTAGCATTAACTGGGAAAACATTCGACACGGCAAATGTGACCAGGAGCGATTGGCCAGACAGTTACATAAACGAACCGGCGTCCCTGTGGCACTTTGTGGACTGGCTGAAGTCAACCAATTCCAAGCCGTGATGCCCACCTGCCAAACCGTTATTGTTACCAACAACCCCCACGACCTGTTCAGGTTTATAGGACCGAAACAAGACAATAAGCTGTACCTTCTTTACCATCAAAATCAGTATGACGTCATCACATCCATGCTTGCCTTTCTCGACACTAAGTACTTTTGTGATCGTTGCTGGAAAGGGTATGATCATTTCGAGAAACATCGCTGTACTAACATGTGTGACTGTTGTTTCAATGCCGAAAGAGACACTTGTGTTCTCAACACATGGATCCATTGCCATGACTACGATTGATCCTTCAAGAACCAAAATTGCTTTGCAAACCACAACAAGACAATTAAAACCAAAAAGAAACACGTCATTGCCCAAAAATCTATCTGTCATTGCATTCGATGGTACTCTACCTGTGGAGTGACGGTGAAAAACCAACACGATTGCGGGAATCAGTACTGTCGCAATTGTCAGAGTGTATATCTATTCGATCATCTCTGTTACATGCAGGTTGCTAACAAGAAAGACGACGAAGAACCCCTTGAAGAGACGGACGTTGTATTACATGAAGACGAAACGGTGAGGCGCTATGTGTTCTTTGATTTCGAATCGCACCCAGGAGGACGTACCTGCTAGCGGTGATTACCTTCACGTGCCGAACTACTGCATTGCCCAACGAGTATGCGAGAAGTGTATGGATAGCGACGATGTGTCTCAGCCCTGTGAGGTGTGCGGTTCACGTTAATACGTGTTCAAAGGAGAACGCACGATCGAGGAGTTTTGTCTCTGGCTAGTAAGTCATGAAAATGACGGGGTGATCGCCATTGCGCACAACATGAAAGGCTACGACAAGCAGTTCATTTTTGATTTTATGAGCCGTCGAGGCATGTGTACCAACTTTATAACAAATGGGTCAAAATTTATGTGTATTGAGTTGTAAGAAAAAGCCACGAAGGGTTGTAAAGTCACAAAGAAACTAAAACTGATTGATTTGTTCAATTTCATGCCTGCCCCGCTAGCCGCCTTTCCAAAAACCTTTGAATTGTCCGAGCTCAAGAAGGGTTACTTTCCCTACCTCTTCAACATACGTGACTACCAGACCTACGTTGGACCCATACATTCGGCGAAGCACCACGTACCCAATCAGATTACGAATGACAAACGGGAAACATTTCTTAGATGGTATAGCAACCATAAAAATAAGACCTTTGACATGGCTAAAGAAATGGAGGTGTACTGTCGCCGCGACGTTCAGCTTCTCAAACCAGACTGCTTGAAATTCCGTAAACCTTTCATGGAAATAACAGGCGAAGTTCCATTCTGATACTGTTTGACCATTGCATCTGCATGCATGCTTGTCTTCCGAAAAACCTTTTATTAAGCCCAACACCATTGCTATTGTATCACATAACGGTTACGATAACGACAAACAGTCTATCAAGACACTGAAATGGTTGGTCTGGGCTGCTCATCGCACCGGGAATAGAATCCAGCATGCACGGAATGGTGGTATAAACATATCGGTAAATACAAAGTCAACGGATTGGATGAAGCGTCAAAGACCGCCTACGAATTCTACAGTGGTGTGTGGCACGGTTTTCCGACCTGTTACCTGCAAATAGATCAACAACTTCCACGTAGTGAACAAACGATGGAGTATGCCTACACGGCACCGACCCGACGTCGAGCCTATTTGGAACAAGAAGGTTACACCGTCGTGGAGATCTGGGAGTGTGCCTACACTAAAGCCACGCAAGACGAAGCCGACAGACATAAAAACCTTCATCGATACCCTCAACATTTCAGAACCCTTCAACTCTCGGGATGCTTTTGTCAGAGGACGCACCAATGCCGTTAAAATCCATCATGTAGTAGGAGAAGACGAACAAATTCAGTACATTTACGTGTGTTTGCTCCCCATGTGTGAACAAGTGTGGCACACATCCCGTAGGTCATCCTACTATCAACAAAAATTCGAACACGACCGACGTGGATGATTACGAGGGACTCATCAAATGCACCATCCTACCTCCACGATGGCTGTATCACCCTGTCTCCAATGTCATTGTCATGTAAAACTCCTCGTCTCTCTGTGTGCCACTTGTGCTCAAGATTGTAATCAGAATTCCTGTGACCATACCGAGAACCAGCGGGAACTCAGTGGTACTTGGGTGGGTTTTGAGCTGCAAAACGCTGTGGAAATGAGGTATAAGGTGTTGCACATCGAGGAAGTGTGGCATTGTTACAAAACGGCATGATATAACCCAGAAACAGGAAAAATCGGTCTATTCACGGCTTAAATTGATATTTGTTTGCGCCTCGAACAGGAGGCTAGTGGATGGCCGGCCGAGCGACTGCATAACAAAAGAAGAGCAACAATGCAATGTGGAGGAATACGGAGCTTGCGAAGGTATTCGACTAGACTTTCAAATATTATGAAAAACGGGGGCAAACGCTCATTTGCGAAACTGATGTTAAACTCGTTCTGAGTCAAATTCGGTCATAGGAGTACATTGTCCAAAATCACCTTCGTCAAGTCGCTTGAGACATTTTACAAATTGCTGTTGGACAAAACCAAAACTGTATAGCACGTACATTTCATCAACGATGTCATGGCCCAGATCGAATGGGAAGAGATTTCGGGCTATATTGAGGTGTTGCCTACCACCATTGTGTTCATTGCCGCCTACACCACGAGGCCAAGCTCGAGCTCTACTCCTACTTAGAGAAACTGGATGAAAGCGTGCTCTACTTCAACACCGACTCCATGATCAAGGTCCATCGACCCGGCACCTATGACCCACCCTTCGAGAACTTTATCGGCGACATGATTGATGAGCTCGAGAAACCGTACGGAAGGGGGTCGTACACCACCGAAATCGTGTCAAGCGGTCTGAAGAACTACGGGTATCATGTGATGTCGACCAAGACAGGGAAAACACGCACCACCTGTAAAGTGCGGCGCATTACCCCCAACCACGATACCAGCCAGATTGTCAACTTTGACGCCATTCAAAAAATGGTAAACCACATCGATTGTAAGATAAGCCATGCGCTTGACTTAAACAAATCGAAGGTCGTCATTGCTGCCCACTACGCCCACCGCATCTAAAGAGACGGCCCTGTCACAGTGATTACAAAACCGTACACCGAAAACTACAGGCTTGTCTATGACCAACGGGTCATCCAACCTGACCTGCTACCCTATGGGTTCTAATTTCATCACCTCCTAATTTTCAGTAGTCCTCTTACAAGGACGGAATGAGGATCTTACCACTACCACGGATCCCTCCTACGGCACACTATGTTGGTTGTGGCAGGTACAACTATGCCCTCCCCTACACCAACCATACCATCGTGATACCCTACACCTCTGGGGGAACACCCCTGTGGGACGCCCTACTGACTGTATAAAGCAGCAAAACCGTATGCGAAAGAGGACATACTCGGATACGACCTGCGTTGGTTGGGGGCATGTACGACTACTGTACCTTTTGATGAACCCGATAGTACCATCAATTTTTTCTTATAGGTTTTGTTATAATGTCGCGTTTTTTTTCATTCTTCAACAAAATGCATTTTCTAACTACCTTACAGTTACTACACACATAACAAATGTTTCAATATAATCAGTGGCGCAACAATTATAATTTGGGTCCAAAGCAATGACATTGCGATATCTTTATCATGCGCGCTAGTGTGATAAACGATAAAATTGGGTGCCGGGTCCCATTCTGAATGAGAGATTAATCAATGACAGAGATTTCTCAAGTGCTTTGAAAGATACTTGGGAATTGTTTGTGTGGTAAAAATTTGTATCCAATCAAAGTTTTCTATTTTGTCGCATGACTTATCTTGCTCTGAAATCCTAAAAAGTAGAATAATAATCCAATCGTAGCTCTAGTTTGAGTGTTTTGCGTCTTGTGTAATTTGCTGTCCGAAAATTCTTAAGGTCTTAAAAACTCCTTTCCTAATTGTTTGTCCAAATCATTTTTCCCTTACTAGTTATAACGCACCCTTTGCAACTTTTCCGCCCTTCCTGACTCAAATATACACGCCCGCGGTCGGTAGGTATAATCATTGCATGCATGTATTTTTCTTTAAGATTAATAAATAATTAATACTCACTTTCCCGCGTCGGTAGACTATTTCGATGAGTAGTTTCAACAGATTGCATTTGGTTGATGTCAAAATTTCTAACAAGCTCGTTGTTCAGGCACTGTCGTATTGAGTTGCAATCGTCACAGGGCTCTCTCTTGTAGCTGGAAGGCTCGAAGCTAGACAAATTAAAACATACAGAAGTCATCTTCATGAATTACGATATTTTACCTAATCGTAAAAAAAAAAGATATTTCTTGTTGTAACACTATGTTACACTATGCGCCAGACCCTCCTACGAAATATATTACTAAACCAGAAAGGTCATGGCACTCTTTTTCTTAAAGGGCGCCTCTACAGCAAAGGTACGAGCGATTTTCTTAGATTATTGTTTTGGTCATCAATGTCTTCATTAAAACGTGAAGCAGGTGTTATTGCAAAAGAAGGTATGACATCAGGAAAAGGCAAGCAAGGGAAACGTTCTTAGGATAACTGTGATTAGCTCAGAAAAAAATATCTCAACTCGATATGATTCTAAAGCAAATGTGAAGTCTGTCTTTGCACTAAAACTGAATTGGACCTCTCTACAATCTCACCTTACCCAAGCAAGTATTGCTAAAGAAAGATGAACCATCATGGACCAGAACGACCATAAAGGGACTACGGATATTCAAAATAACTTTGTTATTCAGAAAACCGTATTTAATCCAACAATGTTAGGAAAAACGTTGAAAAGCTTTATTAAAAACATTAATGGATTAGTTTAGTGGTCAAGCAAGTTTATCATATATGAAAAACAACTTTGAGAGAAACAAAATGGTAAGGAAATTGCTTAAATAACCTATTCTATTAATAACATATTCAAGTTTAAAGCTCTCTTTTATCTATCTAGAAATAATTGTTGTAATAATGTATTTAAAGAAAATTAATTGATTTTTTACCGTTTGATTTCCTCGAATATTCTTCAGTCTGTCAATTGGTATATTATAAGTACCCTCACAAGATTTTGTTTTACTACTTTCCTGACATATCCATTGGTTTTAAATAACAAAATCACATGCCAAAATTATATGATAGAATATATAAAGACTTCATATCATAATTAATATAATTTTGGTCATTTCTACACATACAATAGCAAACTTTAAACTTAAATATCTCCTAACGAATAACAATTTTTTTTTAATGCTTTCTTCACCATTTTGTTCCTTTGAAATCCTCTTTAAAAAAGATGAACTTGTTTGACCCCTAAACTAATACTTTAATGAAATGAAGTGTACATGGGAGAAAAAAAAAGAGAGAAAACAAATTTATTATGATTTTCTTTCGATATAATGTACATCCATGTATTTTTTTTATGTAACATATGACATTGTAAATTCAATATAGAGAATCATTTAACCATGCACATCCATTTTTTGGTTTGCTCTTTTGTTTATCTAGTTGTGTTTTTGTACATCAGCTGTGTAAATTCCTCCTTAAATATTGACTGAACTTCCCCATAATAATCTCACTAATCCAGATATTACAATTCTGAACTTCTAGCTGCCATGAAGCATTATTTTTCCTCATTGGCGTGTTGGCAAGGCGTTGTCTGCTTAAACATAGCACACGAGGAACACAAAGGGAATGATATTGTTCTTTCTCACAGGAAGAAATTAATGATGTTAATACGGTGGGGTAAAATGGAACATTTAATAAACCCAAACTACTTTTCAACAATTTCAAAACTACTATCAATAAGGATAGCCCTTTACTTTGTTTGTGCAGATACATAGAAGTAAAGTACACATACTTGATTTTTCTGACCCCTGATTCTCATACACAGTCGTGTTGCATTGAATATTTCCAAAAAAAATGCATCACGGGGCACAATAGGCTCTTGTCTCATCGATTTCTTAGAATATCAACCATAAATTGTATTTCTTTTTTGCATATCACCAAGTTGTTGTTCCCATATTTCCACAGTGTTGTACCCTAGCTAAAGAACGCAACATGTCCATTTTCTCTACGAACATCCCCGGGGGACTAAAAGTATCCCTAATATTTTCATTTCTTTATAGCACACCACCAATTTGTTCTTCCCATATTTCTACAGTGTTGTACCCTAGCTAAATAATGTCCATTTTCTCTACTAACACCCCCGGGGAATTAAAAGTATCCCTCATACTTTTATTTCTGTTTAGCATATTACCAAGTAGTTCTTCCCATATTTCCACAGCGTTGTACCCTAGCTAAAGAATGTCCATTTTCTCTACGAACACCCCCAAGAGATTAAAAATATCCCTCATACGTTTATTTGACAGAGCATTCACAATAATTCAAAAAAATTGGAGTATATATTTGATATAAAGAATATTTCATCCCAGTAAGTTGTGCCACCAGGTTGATATGTGTAGGAGCAAAAACTGGATAGAAACAAATGTTGGGTAGAAGCAGAAGTTGAATAGGAGCAAATGTTGGGTAGGAGCTAAAGTTGGGTAGGAGCAAACGTTGGGTATACTGCAGTCATGATAAAACAACCATAAAACTCATGCAACTCAAACTCATCGTATTTGTCAGTTTGTGTGGCTTCACAGAAACCATCGACATTTATAAGCCGTCGGGATTGTTTTACAGTTTTACCCCCGTTTTTACCATGCTGGATACGAATATGACTTTTCTTTGATAAACAGAACCATTTAAGGTCTTAAGACTCTGGGGTTGTTCCTAACCTAGGTGCGGAATGGGGGTCATTGTCTAGTGTGAGAAACAAGGCCCTAATGGCCACGTTACATACCATGGCGATAGTAAAACAAGACCATAAATGATCAATCCTTGTGACGAGGTCTTCTTGCTTTACTGCTTTAGTGATTGCTTTAGTGACTTAAATATAAACATATTATTTTACTATGTAGCAAAGTAAAATGTCCACATCACTTCTATGATACTCCAATCCATAATTTCTTTCCTTTCAGCAGGCATCAATTTTTCTGAAACACTGCCATTTGGAGGCAGTTTTTTTTTTTTTTTTGCTGCTTTCTATACCATCATCCTAGGATAATTTCAAGCAATTCATAAACCAATCTATCAATTTACATGTTATTGCCAGCCATCAACTTGAGAAAAAAAAAACCTGAAACACACATACCATATTCAAATCCCAAAGTAATTACAGTGGCAGATTTATTTGAGCAAGACACTAATGAATGACGCAAACCTGAGGATCATATTTTGGGTCAGGGAGGGATCCAACCAATCCTAATTTTCAAGATTATTGATGTAATATGGAAAGTGACCCTTACATAGTTCCTAAATTTCAGAGATCTTCGTGAACTTTCATAAGGGCATTGACAGAAAACTTAAGCTATCAATAATTCTAATTTGGGGTTCCCCTGTTTCATTCATAAGTATAATTTGACTAGTTTCGACGTGATAATACTGTAGGTGGGGAAATAGTTTGGCGGTCTATACGATGCTCCATGAGAAATTATCCGTCATAAGATGTCTCAAATGAAATAGGTTGCCATGGTGCCTCAAATGAAATAGTCATTTTCCAAATTGGCTTAATTTTTCAGGACCCTTGAATACCGTTTCTACATGATCCCAATTGTCCAGACATTTGTTACAACACCGCTGAAACACAACCAAATTCTCAATATATTTTGCCAGAATCTTGCTGACATTCAACTTCGAAGAACAAGTATTTGACAGTTTGAAACCATACCCTTATTTCAAGTATTTTACACTTGTCACTTTTCTTATAACCTTGATCCTCCTCATATGAACTGTCTTACTTATCTTTTTAAAGTTCAATGCCATCATTGAAGATGATTTGAAGTATACTTGAAGATATTGGTATCAAAACTGTGATACAACATTAGGCATACATATCCGCTACAAACGTAGGATAAACTATTGAGATTCGACTATCCTGAATTTGGTGACGTCTTTCTTTTTCTTTGCCTTGGCTTTCTTCTTTCAAACCGATGCTTATCAGTTTGGTTCTGTAAATTACGACCTTAAGGAATGGAGCGAATTTTGTCAATACCGACTTGTTATCCATCATCCACTTGATGAACCATTTTATCCATACACTCTTCGGAATATGGTGGTAAATGGTTCCTCCATATGATTCAATGTTCTCCAGGTGATCATGTGAATGTTCATGTATGGATTTCCTTGTACCATCTGATGAAAAGCGTCCAGTAGAAGCCATTTGCTATCTCCAGTGATGATGTGTAATGTCTTTCATATATCCATCTACTGTACATTCGTTTTAGGTCCAAGATTTGCTGACTCGATTGCCTGGGCTATATTCTTCACGCTGTGAAAGAAAGCAACTATACCTGTGATCACCCTTTAATTTCAGTATCGAATCGTGTTCAGAATCCGGCGATGCCTTAAATCTTTGTAACCTTCTCGATTCAGTTTTATGCATACTGTTCCGGAATATATGACGTCTGCTGTGTGTTTACGCATATGTACAATGATACACCTTGTGTTTTCTGTCGACTGAGTTTGGCTCTTGACTCTCCGGTTTCCAGTTATTTCTCCAACATTGTTTGTATGAAGGTATAAGGTTTAGTCGGTAGCGCGGAATGTGATTGGGAAGAATGCATTTTAATTCTTATAAACCCGAATGTATTACCTATACACCTGAATATTATGTTCGTCCCTGACCATAAACGATGATTATGTGATCTAATTGTAACTCAGGAGAAAAATAGATTTGGGATTTTCCCACCTGATCCCAACTGGGAATTTAAAGACCTCTTTGAATACTCTTTACTATATTTTACTCAGGTACCGCTTTTGGTATCCAGTTGCAATGTTCCAAAATGTTTTGAGAGTCATTGCTAAGAAACATGAGTAAGCCTAATGCCTGAAATGGTTTCCAGTAACCTTGTGACCTCTTCGCATATTGAAGAGAAACGGGCGCTGCAGAACAAATTCACATTTAATACATATTCTGAAAATGCAGAATGATTTTTGTTGAAACGTCAAATCCGTGATATTAAGTTTGCAGAAACTTCAAAACCTCAATGAAATGCCACGTTAATCTTCGCTTGCAGGACTATATAACAAACTCACAATGAGGCCAAACAAACAGTGTCTGGTCTCATTGAGTCATTCCCCTTCCCCTATCTCTCCACTCCTTAATAGATAGTAGATACAAGCCCCTGAATCGAGCAAGGAGATTGTTTAATTTGATGCGATGATATTTACTTTCACTAACATACTAACATTTTCTTAATTTGTTGTTTTTGATGAAACATGGCTGTAATTTGGCGTTATACACTATTTTTAATATGATAAATTATTTTCCTTAATAAACTTCCTTACCTTGAATATGAGGATGCAAACTGTCTTCTTTTCCCAGATGGATTACGGTACCAAAATTGTTGACAAACATTACCAGTTTCCATGTTTAAATGTGTTCATCAATTGTATGTTTGGCAAATGGGCACACTACTCCGGCAAATAGATTGAATTTCGATGCATTGAATGTATATATAGCTGGCATAAAAAATCACATAATCTTATCTCTGGACTTTTGAATCAAGTACACAGAGCAACGCCGGCCAAACTGGATAGTGTTCCAATATAAAAAAGAAAAGTTCCAAATAGGCGTACACCTTAATTTCTCAATTGAGAGTCTATACTTCTACCAACTTAGTACCACCTGTTATGTCGCCTTGCATCGAGTTTATAATACCGGATCATTCCCACTTACTGTAACTCAATGAATGAGTAAACACGAAACGTCTTAGAAACCTCAAATAATGGTTTCTATAAAGAACCGATCGATAACATTACTCTTCGAGCCCGTTATAATTCCATCACTTATTTCATTGCATGGGGTTCCATTGTTCAGACATTCAGAGAACAGATTGCCGTGTCCAGATGTGTGAAGAACAATCTCTTAGGGGATGGGTCGCGTAAGATCAAGAAAAAACAGTAGTTTCTTTACTTTATTTAGTTCACAGTCAATATATTTTTTTAAAACTGGTATAGACCATAATAGTTTATTATCTGCATTTCAGAACAAAACCCCATATATAAATCAAAAGAAAATGATGAGAATACGCTATAGACAGTTAAGAAAAACTTGTGAACATGAAATAATTAAGACATCAGACCACAAATATAAATCATCTATAAACAAGAAACACCATAAGAAGACGGATGCCATCTTATGAAAAAAGAAAAAATCCATAGCCCTAACCTACCTGCGTACCGTATCTCCAAATAACACTTCCGCACACCTGCCTCCCCACCCCCTCCTCCACATCTGATCGCTATAGTCTGATAGTAAGAAAAACAGACGCATTTAATTGTCTTTTAGTTGGGAGGCAAAACAAATTACGATCAACATTTTTGCAAAGTTGGTAAAACTGATAAGTTACAGATTAACTGGACTTCGTGGTGAAAATATCCTACTGTTGGCAACACGAGCAATAGCAAAACAGTAGAGCATTGCCCGACTCTATGGTACTTGGAGGCTACGGGGCATTGGTGAAATCCATTTTGCCACAGGGTATAATGAGCCTTCGCGAGGAAAAACGAATAGGGTCAAAGGGCGCCAATCAGATGTCATTTGCGGTTTTGCCATATGGTAAATGTTGCGATACGGTTTATGACTCAAGTTTAAGCTATGGGAATGGGGTGGGGGTGTTTTTACACAATAAAACTTGTCGCGTTTCCTGAGACTAACCCGCCCCCCAAGCTATCAGATTGAGGATTGGTCGGATATTGTGTGACCCAACCGTTTATAAAGATATTGGACAGTCTGAGTTGGTGTGTGGAGGGGGAGGGGTGATACACGAAAGGGTATTGATTTGGCCCTCACTTAGAAAGTGGAAGGTCATACTCTAACAAAATAGAACCTCTTCATATTCAATGAGGCGTAGTGGCACAGTACAGAGCGACAGTGGGCACAATAAGTAGGGGGCTTATATAATAATTCTGTTTTATAGCGACTGCACGTATCACTTTGCCATTGCTTGTACCCACTAACACACAGTTCCCTTGCTCGAGTAAAAATGTATCGTATGCTTTCCATTGGCAGTGACGCCCGCACGTGAAAAGGGTTGATTCAGAGGTGTAGGGAATGGTAACTTCTCGCGTAGGGGACAAGAACCCTAAAGGTTACAAGAGAAAAATGGGAATGGTTGATTGGGTTTCTGGCAATCGCTATGTAAGCATGTATGTATGTATGTATGTATGTATGTATGTATGTATGTATGTATGTATGTATGTATGTATGTATGTATGTATGTATGTATGTATGTATGTATGTATGTATGTATGTATGTATGTATGTATGTATGTATGTATGTATGTATGTATGTATGTATATATATATATATGTGTGTGTATGTATGTATGTATGTATGTATGTATGTATGTATGTATGCATGCATGCATGTATGTATGTATGTATGTATGTATGTATGCATGTATGTATGTATGTATGTATGTATGTATGTATGTATGTATGTATGTATGTATGTATGTATGTATGTATGTATATATATATATATATATATATATATATATATATATATATATATATATATATATATATGTATGTATGTATGTATGTATGTATGTATGTATGTATGTATGTATGTATGTATGTATGTATGTATGTATGTATGTATGTATGTATGTATGTATGTATGTATGCATGCATATGTATGTATGTATGTATGTATGTATGCATGCATGTATGTATGTATGTATGTATGTATGTATGTATGTATGTATGTATGTATGTATGTATGCGTGTATGTATGCGTGTATGTATGCGTGTATGTATGCGTGTATGTATGCGTGTATGTATGCGTGTATGTATGATGTGTGACTCTATAGCTCGTAAATACGATATCTCAAGAACGATACACCGGATTCATGTCGTATGTGATACACATATGGCACATGGTCCGTAGATGTGCCCTATTGGTTTTGGTGTTGATGTTGTGCATATTAAAGAGTAGGCGGGGCTTAATCGTAAAGTGTTAATATTTTGATAACCACATGTCTGTTTTATTTCATATTTTGTGTAATTTTATTGTTTGCTAATGTCCACAAGTTTATGGTACAAAAATGTTGAATTTCGTTAATATGCATAGTGGGCGGGGCTAAATATGATTTTGTTGAAAAGAGTTTGTAAACACAGTATCTCAAAAAATATACACGGGGTTCAGTTCTTACACAGATAGTCCATGGTCCGCAGATGTTCCCCATTGTTTTTTGGTGCCGATGTAATGCATTAATGAGTAGGCGTGGCCCAATGTTGAAATCTTTACATGATCATATTTTAACAACCGCATATCTGTTTTGTTTTATATTTGGCTTAGTTATATTATTGTTATTATTACATGATCATGGGTACAAAAATGTTAAATTGCATTAATTTGTATAGTGAACGGGCTTAACATGATTTTAATGAAAAGATCTTGTGAACAGTTTTTCAAGGATGATACGTGGGATTCAGGTTATATGTGGTACACATATTGCCCATGGACTGCAGATGTGTCATATTGCTTCTGACGGTAATGGCATGCATATTATTGAGTAAACGGCTTAAAGTTAAAATCATAAAATGTTCATCTTTTTACAACCGCACGCATGTCTATTTTGTTTTATTTTTTAAATAATTAAGATGTTAGTAAGCTGATTTCTAGGTGTGTGTGTATGGGGGCTGAGGTGGGCTGAGATTCCCTTGTTGAAAATTGACATGTCTTTGGGAGGGCTCAGCACTCCCCCCTCCCCCAAATATGATGAAATCTTGATCAAATCAAGGGTGGATAAGCTAGGGCATCCAAAAGTAGCAACATATAGAAGTTTCTATAGAAGTTTCTTCTTCTTCAAAACGAAGACTTTAACAACGTATCTTAAGTTGGGCATAAGTGAGAAGGTTGTAATTGTTTGGAAAGATAAAGCTAATTTCACCGGCCATGAAATCAGCCCTGGTTGATAGCAAGTGTATACATAAATTAATGGGAAAAAATGGTTGAGTTTAATTACTAGTGAAATTCCATTCTTGTAAACTGTAATTTATTTGGTTGTCATTGTATTGTTGAACCCATTGTATTATATCTTATTATACAATAGCTCAAATTTAAAAATCCATATTCCGCGTCGAAACCTCAGAACTGATTTCTGGTTTCTACATATGCACAAATGGCCCACCAGCTGATCATGTCACTTTATTAAAAAAAATCCTAAATTTTCCGATTTTTTTCAAATCATGTTCTAAATTTCTTTTATGTTTCCGAATTAGATTCGATAGTAAGACAAAATAATAGAAAGTGACACAATACTGCCGGGGTAATAATTATAGACCAGACCCATCACCCGTGGCCAGCGTGGGTCGTACCCCCTCTCAGTAGCTTAGGAAGCGGGGGAGGGGCAATTTTTTTCTCCTCACGGGGTTTTGCTTTCCCGATCGAGTCTTCTCTTTCCGCGAAATTCATTTTTTTTTTAATGGTAACATTAATCAAATTATCATCCCGATATCGTAAAATTCCAGTCGTAAAGAACTTGAGAAGAATTTTGTTCTACCATCCGACCGTCAGGTATGAATATCGATCGACTAACTTTGGTTTAAAATTGTCCAAACTTGGTTTAAAATATTTCAAGTACGGTTAGAAATGACCCAAATTTGCTTTAAAATGGCCAAAATTTTGTTAAAAATCGTCAAGGATAACAATCATTCAAATTTGATCATAGAAACTGCCCAAATTTTGTTAAAAGTCGCCCGAACTAGGTTTATAATTGTCCAAATTTTGATAAGTAATGCCCAAATGTGATTTGAAATAGCCCAAATATGGATAAAAGTCGCCCAAATATGGATAAAAGTCGCCCAAATTGGATTAAAAATTAGTCAACGTTTGATTAAAAATTGCACAAATTTAGTTACAAATCGCTCAAATTGGGTTAACATTAACACAAATTTGGTTACAAATCGCCCATGTTTGTTTTTACAGGTCTTCTGGGTTTGTTAGGTTGAAGCCACTGTACGCAGCTCTCGGCCACGGTCACCCCTTGTTAGGGCTTTAGTCTTTGAGAACTTTAAATCATCACAGTGATCATACTTCAGGCTGATATCTGACCACCTTTTATCTAATCTAGATTTAAATGACTTGGTGCGTTGACAACACAGGTTGGTGAGTGTTCCAGATTTCAATTATACGTAGAGAAAAGTAATTTTTCTTATGTTAGAGTTAGCTAGTTGAACAAAAAAAATATGAATGATATTCCAAATGTGTTTAAAATTACCTAAATTGGGTTACAAACCAAATTTGGTTACAAATTACCCAAATTTTGTTACAAATCGCCCATATTTGCTTATTAAATTGCCCAAGTTAGGTCAGGAACGGGCCTAAAATTGGTTAAATTGGTCAAATGCGCTTAAAACTCGCCCAAATTTTGAACAAAAATTGCCCAAAACCGCCGAAATTGGGTTGAAAATTGTCCGTTTTATCCAAAGTATACCATAAGCTATTAGTATATTTGCAGGTAATTTGACCTTTGATCAGGTAAACATTTGATCTACACTCCCAAATAAAGTTGCTTCGCGATGCACTGAACGGAGGTGAGCGGGAAAACTTTTGGTGTTTCTCATCCTGCACTCTCTTGCGAAGGTCCCTAGAAAAATTATGATTGCGGGCTTAACAGTGCATGGCGTTTTCAGTTGGGGGTCAGTGAGAAACTAAATTCGGAAATCGGAATTCCGTAAGTAAACTATATGGTGAAAATATTCAAGTAAGACAATTTTCTATACGTATTTGGAAAAGAAATGCATTTTGTTTTTAGATCTCTATAATTTGGTTTAAAATTGCCCTAATATGATAAAATTTACCTACTTTTTGATCAGATTTATTAATTGCCATTTGTTTGTTTTTGTTTGGGGGAGGGACACAATTGATACATTCAGATATTTGACATAGGGGGAGCCAAAAATTATTTTCCCCTTTTTGTCTCAACAAACAAAGAAAATACCAGAAACTAATCTATTTGTAATTGGGGGGTGGGTGGAGGGAGAAAGGCGGGAGGGGGAGGGGTAAGGAAGGGGGGGGGGTTAACATTTCCAGAAAAATTCCCAAATGAAGAAAAATTGAAGAAAATTCCCCAAAAAGGAAGGAACTTTTCTGCGGAAATTTTATGAAAATGATTCAAGCTTCACGACAATTGAGCAAATTTTCTAAATAAGGAAGGAAATAAAACTTCCAGAAAATTGAAAAAAATGAATTAAGAATTTTTTCGAAAAAGGAAGAAAATTCTCCTCAAATTGAAGAAATTTGAAGGAAATATTACAACGATGAAGGAATTTTCCGTAAGTTGATGGATATTTTACTAGTCTGATTTTAAATGTTGTCTATTGAGTTTACCGATCATATTTTATTATCTATTATATTAATATATTCATTTCATGTAAATATTTTCTAGGGTTAAAACTCATCTTTGGGGAAATCACAAGGAATGGAAATGGAGGTGGCGGAGGGAGGACGGGGGGGAGGGAGGGTGGCGTTTGCTCAGTTAGTATGTTGAAATATGCTATGGTAAATGAATTACATCAATAAACATGCCCGTAAGCCTATAGTACATTTTGTCGGCCCCGTCAAGTAATAATTAATTCGATATTCAAATTTATCTGTCATCTACTAAACGGGGTATGCTAAGGGTGTATATCTCAGGAGGAGGACGAAGAACCAAAAAAATGTCCCGGTTATAAGCGAAATCTTATGCTTCTAATCGAGAAATTTCTCTCAAATTTCTTCGATTTTTAAATAAGACCTAATTTTTTCCGGCATTTTTGCCGGAACTTAAAGTTTTCTATAATTTTCGGAAAATTCGATCATGTTTGGAAAATTTCCACCATTTTCGGAAAAATTCTTCAGAATTTGGGAAAGTTCTGGAGGTAATATTAGAAAACTAAAAAGAAAATGGGAAATTCAGTGAAGCAAGAATTGTCAATTTCCAAAAACATTTCTTAATTTTTGGGACAATTTCTTCAATTTTCTGGAAATGCTGACAAATAGGCTATTTTGCCAAAATTTATAAAAAATATCCCCAATTTTGCTTCACTGAATTTTACCATTTTTTAGTTTATAATATTACCTCCAATCGTTTGGGAAAAAATCATGCAACCAACAAGATAAAATCCTCTCGGGAGAGGGGAAATTTGCCCCGACCCCCGATTCTACGCTTCTGGTGGAGCAATTTTGGCAAAGGACGTCAAAATATCCTTTCCTCTAGTGAAATATGACCCACCACGCCATTTTTCGGGCCATCCCATTCCTTCCTAGCCGGAAATTTTGGAATAAATCTAAAAAATTATACAAAATGTGGGCAAAATTCTATCGATCAGGATTCGGAAAATTTAGGATGATACATCGATCGGGAAAATCAGAAAATATATATAAATGATTCGGAAAAATTTAAAACTTTAGCATGTCAAATTTGCAAACATGTCACATCCAATTTTCAGGTAAAGTTTAGTTAATGGTTTTCCATTAACTGGGCATATTATATCCCTCTAACATTCATCGACAACTTTGTCATGAAAGAAAACCTTGCGCGAGGTTTCAAGAGGGCGGAGCAGTAGCACTAGTTTGTTTGAATATAACCTCTTAACATATAAAAATGATTATTTTTACGACGTTTGTTATAAATTTGGTGGAATTAGAAGAAACTGGTCTTTCTTGTTTCGACACCCTAGCTGACATATCATAAAACGTAAGCCTATAGCCTATGTTAATAAAAATCATTTCATTTCAAGATTTACGGACTCTATGAAATAGCAGGTAGGCCTACTTTTTAGAACATTCATACAAATACAAATTGATTATAGGTGTCAATAAAATGAATTCATTGTCATGATTATCTTTTTTATCAGCGTTATCATGACTTTTTTCTTTTGTGTCAGGCGTATCCAATAACTTTCACATTTAAATCCTTCGTTCATACATTTTCTATAATGGTTGTATACAGCCTTAAAGCAACACGGTTCATTTCGCGAGTGAATAACATTACATTGCCGGAAAACAATGGAAAAAACCTGACACTACAGATATGGCACAATTTTAAATGTGCTACGAAGCGAATCCTCCTTTGAATATCGAGGAAGTAGTTAACAATATCTCGGTAAGTGGTGTTCTGAGTGAAGTTCTAACACTCGCTCCTTGTATGAAAATTAAGACATAATTTATGTAGTAGTAGTTAAGCGACTTTTTCTTGCATTAAAGTTACAGCAGTGTTTGCACTATGGAGTATGGGAGTAATTATAGAATACCCTGCAAATTGAAAGCTCCCTTTTTTAAGGTGGAGTGCGTAGTTGCAGTGAGTTTCATTGTTTGTTTTATTAGGCCATAACTTCCTAGGTCCCATATTATTTTCCTTTTTGGACAAAAAGCATGTGGTAGGTTAGTGCCAGTGGGCCCGATTCTAATGACTGTTACTTTGATTTTAATACAGAGACCTGTTTTTATGCGCGTTATTACGCAAGCTTCATGAAATATAATCAAAGATTTTTAAAGGGGGGAATCCAAGCTTAAAAAATTCCAAGAAATTATTAGAGGGGTTGCCGATTGGTTGAAAAGTGCATACTTCATGCATATGTCAATCATCTTTTTTTTTTGGTGGGGGAGGGGTGGATTTTAGCTTAGGATATGAATTATAAGCAAATTAGGGATTAAGGGGGGATTCCAGATACTCTGGTATACCCCCTTGGATCTGCGCCTGATAACTGACAGCGTGGGGCTCTTGTCTCTGTTCATTGAGTAGATTCCAGATACCCTGGAATCCTCCCTTGGATCCGCACCTGATAACTGACAGCATGGGGCTCTTAATGTTTCTGTTCATGGGGGTGTCTCATTAACCGCCTGATAATTTGCCACCCCTGGGGAGGTATGTCTTTGAAGGGCTCTTTGTATAGACAGATGTTTTGCTGCATAGGGATCTGGACACATTTTGGCAGGAGGATTTGGGAAATTTTTTACTCTTTGGACGCTTACGCCCCTAGCTCCCCTTGGCTGTATCCCTCTCTCCTCGCTAGTGGCCCTATATAGCCTTCAAGTTTATACTGGAGAAGCGTGCAACATGCATTCTAGTTTCTGGATATGCCTTTGCAATTTGCACAAACATGACGTAATGACAGCCAAAAGTACTAGAAATGGCTAGTTTAAAGTTTTAAATCTTAGTCATTTTCTGAATCTAAATCTGAATCGGTTAAGTCGGCAAAAATCCTTCAAGAGGACATGAACGCCAACCGAGCGTTAAAAGTATGAGTAAAAAATAATAAAAAAAAAAAAAAATTAGTTAGCAATACAAGTGTTAGTAAGTTTAGCTTTGAAACAGTTGAGACTTAGTGCATGTACAATGTCTGACGGTAAAGCATTCCAATCCTTTAGTGTGTGAGGAAAGAAAGAGTGTTTATATACATTCTTTTTAGCATAGGGAACCTGGAAATTAAGGTCATGATTATTTCTTGTATTAGTTCTGACGGTGGGGATAAGTTCATCTTTATTGATGGCGACAAGATTGTTATTGATTTTATATAGCATATGTAGCCGGGTGTTGTATCTTCTTGTTTTAAGCAGGGGCCAATCTAATTCATAAAGCATGTTTTTTACACTAGATTTATAAGAGTAGTCTGCCATACAGAACCTGGCTGCTCTCCTTTGAATAGATTCAAGTTTATCCACATCGCACTAGTGATGGGGGTCCCAGACTGCAGACGCGTACTCAAGTACTGGCCTGACTAGAGCTTTATAAGCAGTGGATTTAACATCGGTGGGACAGTTTGAGAGGTTACGTTTTAATAGGCCAAGTATAGAGTTAGCTTTCTTGGTTATGTTATGTATATGTTTATCCCATCTAAGTTTATTATCAATTTCAACACCTAGGTATGGGTGGGAGTTGACATGTTTTAGTGGCTGGTTGCATAAGGTATAAACAGGTGATTTTAAGCATTTCTTAGAGGAAATTGACAAGATGTAGCATTTAGAGGGGTTGAAATTCATTTGCCATTTGTTTTGCCATTGTTCAAGTTTGTTAAGATCATCTTGGAGGATTTGTTGGTCAGAGGGGTTATCAATTGTTCTGTACACAAGGCAGTCATCAACAAACAGTCTGACTGTGCTGTTTATATTATCAGGGATGTCATTTACATATAAAAGGAAAAGTAATGGACCCAAGACAGTACCTTGTGGTACACCGGATAAAACCTGTTTAGAATCAGAGATTTCACCATCGCAAACAACACGCTGGATGCGGTTGTTGAGGAATGATGCAAACCAGGCCAGAAGATTTCCATCAATGCCATAGGCGGAAAGTTTGGATAGCAGGCGCTGGTGGGGGACTTTATCAAAGGCTTTTAAAAAGTCAAGAATAGCAATAGAGACGTTACTGTTTTGGTCAATTTGTTTAGAGATATCATTTATTGTTAAGAGGAGTTGTGTTCAGTCGATCTTTTTGCACGGAAGCCAAAATAATTTGACAGTTGCAAAATTTACTTTAAAAACAAAAACAATACATTAATCGTAGCATATATATATACAGCAGTTCAGACGGTGTCTGCCAACATATATGAATATTCAGTGTTAAACATCCTTAAGTTGTATATGAATATTCATATTTAATTACGTTATTGACATTCTTGTATATGATTAGCTGAAAAAATCTGTAATGGCAATTCTGGTCTGCAGAAAAAAAAAAAACGTGTGCGGGTCATTTGTGTAGGCGCTAGTTTCTTTCCGTAATTCATTGCCATATTGAATATATATGTATATTTCTAATATAGAATGAAACTAGCGGAGATATATTATAGCCCTCAGGGGTATTGGAGAGGAACTCAAGCTATAAAGAAACTTGCAAAAGCTGCAAAGGTGTCTGAAGATGAATCCCAGGCTTGGCTAAAAAAGCTGGCTATGTGGCAGATCTACCTACCTCCTCCCCGCTATATACCACGACCTAAGTTTGACATTTTTACACCAAATTAAGTCCATCAAGCCGACCTCTTGTTTCCACCACATGACAAAGTTGGATGTAATACTTATAAATATGCGTTAGTTGTGGTTGATGTTGCCAGTTGGTATAAAGAGGCTGAGCCTTTAAGTTCGAAGTATTCAACAGAGGTTGCCTCTGCATTCACCCGCATCTCTAATCGTAGTCCACTCGATTGGCCGAACTACTTCAGGTGGATCCAGGGCGTGAGTTCATGGGTTCTGTAACTGACACATTGGAGAAGCATGGTGTTGAGGTGAGACGTGGAATCCCAGACGTTCATCGCGATCAAGCTTTTGCAGAGCGATTTAATCGTACACTAGCAGAACGGTTGTTCGGAACTTCAGTATGCTCAGGAAATGAAATTGCCTAAGGGGGAGAGATCGACAGAATGCCGTTGTTTCAGCTTTGAACAACGAAGTCACACGACTGATTGGGAAGAAACCTGTTAATGCTATCAAAACTAAAATGGTGAAACAGAAACCAGCATCTCCAGCAGTTGGCTTGGAGCAGCAAAAAGTACCTATCGATGTTGTACTGTGTTATCTATACCAACCAGGTGAGCTGGAAGGAGGTCGACGTCGTGCTACAGACGCGTGTGGTCTGTTAATGTTTATCGGATAGGACGGTCTGTTACAAAGTCTAGAGAGCCTGTCCTAAACTATCTTCAAGATGGTCTGGCCCGTGGATTTGTCCGTGAAAAGTTGTTGATCGTTCCTCACAACACCGAGCTCCCACCAAAATAATACAACATGCAATTAGAGATAGAGTATTATAATGATATAAGATGTCAGTACGTGCACAGAACAAGTGTAATTGGCTGCCGCTAGGTAAGAGAGAAACATGTGGAAGACCCGCTGTGTATGATCAATGCCGGCAGCATCGAGTAGTGATTAGAAATGGTAAACGTCCAATAGTACCATGCCGCAAGTGTGGGGTTGGTGTTTATTCTCAGACACAACTTTGCCGTGGTTGTGGTGGTAAAAGTGTTGTTAAAAAGATGCTGCGCATTGAAAAACAAGCTCGTTTCAAAAGACTTTCAAAATGTGCTTGCTGAAATGATGTGACATCCCATCTGGTGTGACGTCCTATAACATATTATAGTATACAAATCAGGTGCGACAACCTATTAGAGACATAACATACCATAGTATACAAACCCGGCGCGCAACTCTGATACGACAACCAATTAGAGACATAACATACCATAGTATACAAACCTGTGTGTAACTCTGATACGATAAACAATTAGAGAAATAGCATTCTATAGTATAGCAGTATAAATTATGATGAATAACCTAAATATAACTGCACTTAGAAGAGAGAGAGTCGAGGTGTTGAAAAACTATGTGGTTCAAAACAATATCCTGCTTAATGACCCACCAGGTGAAAGAGGAAATCATTAAAAAGGACTACATAAATGCCATCATTGCTCATAGGTATATGCCAGCCCGCAGACCGGTTCCTGCACCAAGAGCACCGATTCCTGCTCCGAGAACACCCAGACCTGCTCCAAGACCTGTGCCTGCACCGAGACCTGT
>JAIGNY010000210.1:117500-131657 GCA_020152595.1 Chiridota heheva
GAAAAACAAAAAATAATGTGGCGTAAAAAAAATTATGACCAAAATGTTAGAAAATCTCAACTTGGATGAACTGGTACCGGGTGGTCCAAGTTGGGACCAGTTCATATCCAAGTTGGAAATATTCAGTCATAGTTGGGACCATGCAGTTCATCCCTGTAAGAAATCCGACCTGTTTAAACTGTAATTTTCCACTGGGAGCTTGCTCAAATTTGTATTAGTAATAATATATATAGTATAAATATATACTTAGGTAAGACCTAAAAGCAGCGCAAACACAGTGCGTTGATGATGTAGGTGCACTACTTTATTCAAGCTGTTCGTATCACCATTTTCAATATACGCCTGCATTAAATGTGTCGTCCTAAGCATATCTTTACACTTCACACAAAAATCTGTAAACTATCTTACATATGCACGCTCAACGCAGAATCAGGACCGGATGTGCCCAGTCAAGCTGTGTGCATCACCATTGTTGTTTATGGCGTGTGATGATAAACTTGACATTGGCACTTGACCAATCCACCACTTCAGTTTGAACATATGAAGTTGGATGGACCACTCTTTATGTATGGTACAGTACCGCCCGCAATAAATTGGTCGTGGCAACATGAAACATCGTGACGCCACGCTAGTCACGTTAGAAAAAATTGATTAAAAAAACATACCCCAAAAGTCTAAGCATGACATTTCACGTATGCCACGCAACAATGATTTGCATAATATTCATCGTGACAGTTGCGTGGCGGCATGAAAAATGATGAAGGATAGGTCAAAAATCATAACGTCGGTAATAACTTTAATAATAATAATAATAAAGTACTTATACAGCGCCATTACTAAAAAGACATTCTATCGCGCTTTCCAATCAAGATGTAAAATAATAAAACACTCTGAGAAACTGCCAAAAGAACCAAAGAAGAATCAAATTAAAAAATTATTTAAAGGCCAGCTTGAAAAGGTGAGTTTTTAGGTTACGTTTGAATGAGATAAATGATGAATTAGACTTTACTGAATCGGGCAGGTCATTCCATAGTTTGGGACCGATGGAACAAAATGCACGAGAACCGAACGAACTATGAGTACGGGGTAGAGAAAGAGGAGGATTACATGAGCTGCGTGTATTATATGTGAATTTACGGAACTGAATTAGCTGTTTGAGGTAGGCTGGTGCCTGATTATGAATACATTTAAAAACAAGACACAGAACTTTAAATTCGATACGTTTAACAATAGGAAGCCAATGCAGTTCTTTAAGGCAGCTTGAAGCACTATCGAATTTGTGTTTTTGCAAAACAACTTTAGCTGCCTGGTTCTGAATTGATTGCATTGGTAATACACTAGAAGTGGGCAGCCCAGCAAACACAGCATTGCAATAGTCGAGGTGTGAAATGACTAAGCTTTGAACCAGTAGCCTACAACTTTCAGTGGTCAAGTGTTTCCTGATTCGACGAATCATATTTAGGTTGCGACTGGCTACAAGACACTTTTCCTTGATATGCAGTTGCATATTTAAGTTAGTATCAAGTAAAACACCTAGTAATTTAATGCAGCTGGATGGTTTTATAGAATCAGTACCGACTTGAATCGAGTCTGTCGCAATTCTACGCCTGTAATAAAGTGAACTAAAGAAAATGGCCTCAGTTTTTTTGTCATTCATTTTGAGCTTATTCAGCTGCATCCAGTGTTTTAGTTTGGATAAGACTTGTTGCATACCATTAACAGAATCTAATTCTTGAGCTACATTACCAGAATCAAAGCTAGAATAAAAAGAGTGATCATCAGCATAACCAATGATATTCACGTGATCATTAGCATGTGAAATAACATCTGCAAGAGTACTTGCATAACAAGTAAATGCAACCGGACCTACAACTGAGCCCTGGGGAACAGAAAAGGGTAGATCATGTGATCATGTAATATTACCGACGACGAGGCGTTGGAGTTTCGCAAGAGTTGTTGCATGCAAATACTTTAAACCTTCAGATCAATAGTGTGTGAAATACACAATGGTCCATGTCGTTACTTGCCTTTTTAACTTGAAGCTTATTTTCATAAACTTTGAAGTATATTATTTCCGTAGACATTTGTCATTCTTTTTCTATGAATGTGCCTTTAATTTTTCTCTGAATATTAATCTCTGGAAAGAATGTTTAGATAACGAGAACAGTTTTATTTCATGTAGCCTATTTTCAAACACTGCACACGCAACGGCCGTTAAGTGAAATGCTATCACATGATGAATTGCTAGATTGAAAGTGAAATATTTGATTTTGCCATGGTGCGGCGGCTTACGGACCATCTTCCTGCACGCTCTAGACAGCATATTCACATAGGCCTACATTATATTTGTTTGTCCTTGTGCCGATGAAAGTGAAAAATGAATTTAAAAAAAATAATTTTTAATGATAATATTAAAGATTTTGGCCCGTGATTTAAATTTTGAAGGTGACCTACATAGTCTTGACGGAAATATAAATTCCCAACCCGATCTATTTTGAGAGTAACAAAAAATATGAACTTACTCATTTAGTGGAATTCTAAACTGAAATGCACAACTTTATTCACGATGTAATCCGAATATTGGTTATTTTGAACTAAAACGTACTTCCATTTTTATGTTCCACGAGCTAAATATAATCCACAATAAATTACACCTTTTAAATCAAGCTTTTCAAATCCAAGATAAAAAAAAACAAAACAGGTCAATGTTTCACGAAGCTCCACAATATTTTGCTGAAAACAGTAGCCACAAATATATGATTATGAATAAGTTTTCTTAAGAACCGTCGGCACTGATTTGCGCCCACCATGAACGGTTTGTGAATTGTATATTCACACCCTTACTGAATGCAAGTATTCTACGGCAGGAAGGGCCTGGTATTCGAGGGATGCACCTCCCAGATCGAGTTGTCCCCACAAACAAAAGTTCTTGTAATTGGGCCGTAACTCTTAATGATCACGTGCACCATACAAATTTTGTTCTTTCAAGTGCCTGTTTTATCAAAAGCGTATCGTTTTTCATTTACGACCTGGCATCGAACATCTGAAACATTCAGTAATGTAGGCCATTTGGTGGAAAATGATCTTTTTACTTGACACCTAATGTAAGCGTACTACTAAGCACAGCAGGTGGTGGAGTTGGTAGGGGGGCATAACATGCAGCACTTTTTATTGTCGGGAGAGGTATTTTGGCAACGAAGGGCTTTTTATTTAGCCGTTGTGTGTGTATGTGTGGAGGGAGGGGGAAGGAACTGCATTTTTATGCTGTGGCAGAAAATGGGCAAAGGAATAACAATTTTTTTTCTTCAAAACAATAATTTCCTACCCCTAAATTTAATTATACGATGATCCTAATAATTCAATTACACAGCGATCCTTATATGTCCCACTGGCGGGGCGTATTATGTCCCATTGGCGGGGCGTGATAAGGCAATCAACAAAAAATAGTGTTTTACACCCACCCCCATCATAAGACTATCACATTTTTACAAAAGATGTAGCACTATTTGGTAGAGGGTGGGTAAAGTTGTTAGACAAAGTACGAACCTGTAAGTTGTTCCCCCACCCTCCCCCAAAAAAAACCACATGCCCCGCCCCTGATATGTCATTATGGCAACATACATAAAATGAAATTAAGAATAAACCTAGGCACCTCCTCTCTCCCTTTGTTGTCGTCAAGTGATGAAATAGGGCTTAAAAATAATGATAATTCTTGTCGTAGAGAATTACCTCCAGGGAGTTGGCATTACAAAAATATTGAATATTGTGTGTCAGGAGGTGGGACGAACAACAATTCATTTTTGTGCTGTATATACGCGGAAAATGCAGTAGGAGCAGAAAAAAGACAATTTTTCTTTCCATAGTACGGGGATTCCAATATGGTCCTATGCAGGAAACAATTACGAATTAACCTGGGCACCCCCACCCTTTTTATGACAAATACATAGGGGAAAGGCCATCTTATTATGCTTTCATAAGTTAGTATATGACCTCACCCCAAATTCAATAATATCGCAGTGCTTTGTTTCTTCCTGTGATTATTTTTTCTTCATTTATCAAGCCAGTTTTTAGTATATATATAAATATATATAAATATATATGTATATATATATATATATATATATATATATTTATATATATATATATATATATGTATATGTATGTATGTATGTATGTATGTATGTATGTGTGTGCGTGAGGGTGATGGTGTATGTGTGTGTGTATGTATGTATGTATGTTTGTATGTATGTGTGTATGTATGTATGTATGTGTGTATGGGTGTATGTATGTATGTATGTATGTATATATATATATATACCTCACATATTGAAGTCCCCCCCCCCCCCGTCCCACCGCATGTATGCGGCATATATTGAAAACAAAACAGACCAAAACAGTTTCAAAATAAACTTGTCAAGACAAACAGCATACTTTATATATTAAGATAGTATTCAACCCCCCCTCCCTCCTTCCTTCCCCCCACCTCCCAATCTAATCTAAATAACCCACTCTTTTCATCGCCGCAATCTTTGGTGAGGGTATAATCAATTTCAAATCGTAGAGAAATAGTCTTTGGTGGGTATTTCCCTGGTCAAATTTAACTGAAATTCATTACGAAATATCCCTTATGTAACTTGATTCACAAGGTACTGGGTGGTCTTCGAGACGTGATCATGGTGAGTCTTGCTCAAACCATATCCCTGCACACATCATGGAGTTAGAAGAGAACACAATGCTCCAACAAGTTCTGAAGGTGTTGCTTTGAGGTGTGATTGGCTTATCTGGGGACCAGTAGCATTGCATAACGCGAGCTGTAGGGGTGGCCAAGAGTTGTAGACCCATTAATTGGCTAATCAGTGAAAAATGCTGATTAAAGTTTGACTCCGTGATCGGTGTCGCAGTAGGCCTGTAATTGGCTTATCTGGGGACCAGTAGCATTGCATAACGCGTGTCGTAGGGGTGGCCAAGAGTTGTAGACCCATTAATTGGCTAATCAGTGAAAAATGCTGATTAAATTTTGACTCCGTGATCGGTGTTGCAGTAGGCCCAGTGCAAACACAATAGAGGTTACGCCCATGCACTAATAGCTTACATTCAACAGAAGTAAGGAGACACTGCGGCATTGTTCTAACACATACTGCGGCATTGTTCTAACACATCCCTGGGTCCAAATGTGATTTAAATACTTCAACAAGAGTTTACAGAACTTTGCCACAAGTTTGTGGGAACTTGGAGGGAGAGAGAACTTGGTGAAAGTGTGTAATTACTGTTGTCGTATGCTATGCTTTCTCTGCGGTGCTAGTACATTTTACCTCTCAGTTTACCCGTTTTTTTTTTTTTCTTCAATTAAATGTTTGTACATGGATCATTTAAAAATTTATTTTGTGATTTGTCAGTGACATCTTGTTTTGATTATTTCTTTAAAAAGTTATGTGACTTGTTATTTGGATTAAACTCCACAATACTCTTGTAAGTTTATCTTTATTTTGTATTATTCAATTGAGTTGGGCCTCTATTAATTATTGTCACATTTATGAAAGGAATTAAAGCTTAATGTGGATGTCAGTTTTAAATTGAATAATGTGGACAAATATATTTTGTCTTTCAAACTGTTTTGTTTGGAAGAGGAAAAAATATGTTGAGGCCTATATCTAGATTAAATAAGTAGTGATGTGGGGAACGTCCACCACATCATGAGGGGTGCTACATTAAAAGGACCATGTCTTTAAGCCCAGGCGCGGACTAGTTTATTTATATATTTGGGATAAATCTGAACATTTACTATTGACGTTTACAATTCCAGAACTTATAAGTCATTCACGAAAAATGTTAATCTCGGAAGATCACTGCAATTATTATTTATTACTCGGGATAATGTTTCGTTTTTTATTTTTATTTGAATGTCTGGTATCAGAAGCTCAAGGAATTGGGTTTGGCTGCGAGGACATTGAAGTAAAACACAACATTTTGATAGTGTCATTTCGTTTACTTTGTAGTTTGTACCCTTCTTGGTTTTTATCTCTTTAAGTCGCTAGTTTTCTGAAGAAAAAAAAAACCCAAACCCGCTCTAGTCGATAGTAGAAACTGATTTTAAATATTTGACGTTAAAGATTAGGTTACAAAGAAGTCTGTTCTGTACCCTGTGTAAATTGCGCCTTTTTCGTGTTTTAATATTCCCACAGCGAAATGGACTCGCTATATTATTACGTCCAATTTTACTAATGTAAACATACACTTCTGGTACATTTGTGCATTATAATCAAACTAGCATAACAAAACTTGCAGTGCTACAGTAGGCCGATAACTTTTTTTAATTTTATTAGATTATTAAATGCGTGAATCGAATAAGCACAAACTGACAAAGTCGTTGCCCATTCCGTGATTTGTGCACTTGTTTATGTAAATATTTCGCCAGCCACATTGGTCACGATAGATTCACGATAGAGTTGCATAAATCATCTTGATAATTAGCTACTGCTACGGCACAGAATTTAGAACGAAATAGCGGTATTTGACGCTGATTTCTAACGTGACTAACGTGGCGTCACGATATTTCAGGTTGCCACGACCAATTTATTGCGGGCAGTACTGTACTACGCTTTGTGCTGCTGTTTTCAATAATAGGACATAATGAACCAACATTGAACCTCCATGGGTGTATGGTGCTATGCTTTGTGCTGCAATTTTCAATAATAGGACATAATGAACCAACATTGAACCTCCATGGGTGTATGGTGCTATGCTTTGTGCTGCTATTTTCAATAATAGGACATAATGAACCAACATTGAACCTCTATGGGTGTATGGTGCTATGCTTTGTGCTGCTATTTTCAATAATAGGACATAATGAACCAACATTGAACCTCCATGGGTGTATGGTGCTATGCTTTGTGCTGCTATTTTCAATAATAGGACATAATGAACCAACATTGAACCTCTATGGGTGTATGGTGCTATGCTTTGTGCTGCTATTTTCAATAATAGCCCATAATGAACCCAAATTGAACCTCTATGGATGTATGGTGCTATGCTTTGTGCTGCTATTTTTAATAATAGGACATAATGAACCAACATTGAACCTCCATGGGTGTATGGTGCTATGCTTTGTGCTGCAATTTTCAATAATAGAACATAATGAACCAACATTGAACCTCTATGGGTGTATGGTACTATGCTTTGTGCTGCTATTTTCAATAATAGGACATAATGAACCAACATTGAACCTCCATGGGTGTATGGTGCTATGCTTTGTGCTGCTATTTTCAATAATAGGACATAATGAACCAACATTGAACCTCCATGGGTGTATGGTGCTATGCTTTGTGCTGCTATTTTCAATAATAGAACATAATGAACCAACATTGAACCTCCTATTTTCAATAATAGGACATAATGAACCAACATTGAACCTCTATGGGTGTATGGTGCTATGCTTTGTGCTGCTATTTTCAATAATAGAACATAATGAACCAACATTGAACCTCCATGGGTGTATGGTGCTATGCTTTGTGCTGCTATTTTCAATAATAGAACATAATGAACCAACATTGAACCTCTATGGGTGTATGGTGCTATGCTTTGTGCTGCTATTTTCAATAATAGGACATAATGAACCAACATTGAACCTCCATGGGTGTATGGTGCTATGCTTTGTGCTGCAATTTTCAATAAAAAGACATAATGAACCAACATTGAACCTCCATGGGTGTATGGTGCTATGCTTTGTGCTGCAATTTTCAATAAAAGGACATAATGAACCAACATTGAACCTCCATGGGTGTATGGTGCTATGCTTTGTGCTGCTATTTTCAATTATAGGACATAATGAACCAACATTGAACCTCCATGGGTGTATGGTGCTATGCTTTTTGTGCATTGCTATTTTCAATTTTCAATAATAGGACATAATGAACCAACATTGAACCTCTATGGGTGTATGGTGCTATGCTTTGTGCTCTTATTTTCAATAATAGGACATAATGAACCAACATTAAACCTCCATGGGTGTATGGTGCTATGCTTTGTGCTGCTATTTTCAATAATAGCACATAATGAACCCAAATTGAACCTCCATGGGTGTATGGTACTATGCTTTGTGCTGCTATTTTCAATAATAGAACATAATGAACCAACATTGAACCTCCATGGGTGTATGGTGCTATGCTTTGTGCTGCTATTTTCAATAATAGAACATAATGAACCCAAATTGAACCTCTATGGATGTATGGTGCTATGCTTTGTGCTGCTATTTTTCAATAATAGGACATAATGAACCAACATTGAACCTCCATGGGTGTATGGTGCTATGCTTTGTGCTGCTATTTTCAATAATAGAACATAATGAACCAACATTGAACCTCCATGGGTGTATGGTGCTATGCTTTGTGCTGCTATTTTCAATAATAGGACATAATGAACCAACATTGAACCTCCATGGGTGTATGGTGCTATGCTTTGTGCTGCTATTTTCATTAATAGGACATAATGAACCAACATTGAACCTCCATGGGTGTATGGTGCTATGCTTTGTGCTGCTATTTTCAATAATAGGACATAATGAACCAACATTGAACCTCTATGGGTGGTGTATGTGTGCATATGCTTTGTGCTGCAATTTTCAATAATAGGACATAATGAACCAACATTGAACCTCCATGGGTGTATGGTGCTATGCTTTGTGCTGCTATTTTCATTAATAGGACATAATAAACCAACATTGAACCTCCATGGGGATATTTCAGGAAAGCTAATTTAAACTATGATACCTCTTTTGTACATGTTGTTGGTGATTCCTTTAGTCTGGAATATCTGCCACACAAAAGCTGTGGGATAATTGGCACCAAATCTTTATCGTGATCAATATTGAACATACACCCTCTTTCCTTCTTCTTGATATGACTGTTACTAAAGACAATGGACAGGTTATTTGATTCCTGCTTTTCTCTTCACTTCAATCAAGATTCCATTGTTCAGTACTTGAAGGGAAAATGCCCTGAACTTCATCTTAGAGACGTTGGCAATGAGAGAAATGAATGCAATTGTGCTCTTTCCGCCCGAGCAGTATATTGTGATGGATGGAGACACCGTGGATGAAATCACTGTCATCACCCGGGGAATGTAGGTCAAATTATCTTCATATTTTTTGCTTTTATTTTTTTACACCATCAAACAACCTTTTTTTTTATACCACAACTTTAGATTTGAAGCCACTTTCATTCACTGTCAATTCTAGATAAGTTTTTTGTATTAGTGTATCCCAATAAAATACACTGAGCATTATTTAAAAGGGTTGGGAAATTGGCATCAACAAGCTTCATTATGTCATCTTTCTATTGTAATAATTGCTATCCACCACCACTAGACATAGAATAGTTAAAAAACTGAACTAAAGTTTCATTTGTTTAGCTTCTGCATCAGTGATGCTCTGGGGTATCTTTTCATTGGTTTAAATAGGGCCGACAGTCAAATGAACATCTAATAAATCTAATCAAAAATGGGATTTCAGGCAACTAAATCGGCATTAGTGACTTCTTTTGATTCGTGAGAAGGATTCCACCTAATCTGTGTATAACATATCTGTGTATGACATATCTGTGTATAACATATCTGTGTATAGCATAGCTGTGTATAACATATCTGTGTATGTCATATCTGTGTATAACATATATGTGTATAACATATCTGTGTATAACATATCTGTGTATAACATATCTGTGTATATATCTGTGTATAACATATCTGTGTATAACATATCTGTGTATAGCATAGCTGTGTATAACATATCTGTGTATGTCATATCTGTGTATAACATATATGTGTATAACATATCTGTGTATAACATATCTGTGTATAACATATCTGTGTATAACATATCTGTGTATAACATATCTGTGTATAACATATCTGTGTATAACATATCTGTGTATAACATATCTGTGTATAACATATCTGTGTATAACATATCTGTGTATAAATATCTGTGTATATATCTGTGTATAACATATCTGTGTATAACATATCTGTGTATAACATATCTGTGTATATAACATATCTGTGTATAACATATCTGTGTATAACATATCTGTGTATAACATACCTGTGTATAACATATCTGTGTATAACATATCTGTGTATAACATTTCTGTGTATAACATTTCTGTGTATAACATGATTCTGTAGCTGACTTTCACTAAAACCATTTGAAACTCACTGATAAATTCTGAAATTGTTTTGCAAAAGACAATCATTGTCATATTGGATACTATATTGATTTAGTCTTGAAGAATTTCTATTTTGAACTAAGTGGGTTTTTTCTGTCCATGAGAATTTTCTCACTTGACATAATTTTTGTGGGAGCGGAGGAAATTAAAGTATGGAAATTGATGTGGAAATCCAATCTTGTAACTGGAGGCTAACATTGGCACCTATTACTGTTTTCTTTATGGTTCATATTGTTCTTATTGCAGAGTTGATGTGTTATTGGACAAAGAGTTGATTGCTGAATTAGATTAATCCAGATGGCCTGTATGGTTTGGTGAACAAGGTGAGTTGTGTTTTCCCATCCATTAGAATAGTTTGATGTACTTCTGAGGTATAAGATATTGATGTCAATCTAATTTTAGATATCTTTTTGCATCTTGTGATCTTGATGCAAATATAGGTAATGCGCAAAAAGGGGAATGTGCAGGTTTAAGGCAATTAAAATGTAAATTATAAGAGGAATCAGTGCAAATGCACCCACATTGTTTTATATTAGGGACCTGGAAATAGCACGTTTTCGTGGAAACATTGTAGAGGGCAGTAGAATTAAAGGATTAGTTTAGTGGTCAAGCAAGTTTATCTTCCATGAAAAAGGAGTTTAATAGAAACAAAATGGTGAAGCAAACATTTACAAATATTATTCCGTTAAGAGATATTTAAGTTTATAGTTTGGTATCATTTCTGTAGAAACGACTGAAATCAGACTAGTTGTGATGTCACAGCCTTAGATTCCTCAAAGTCTGTATGTATTTTAAAGAAAGTTTATCAATTTTTTTTCACTATTTAAATTATTTATCCTCAAACTTTTTTCAGCTGGTATATTATTATAAATACCCTTCCTAGATTGTTTTACTACTTTTTTGACATATCCCATGGTTTTCAAGCCACAGAATTGCAGGAAAAAACATGATGGAATACATAAAGACTTTGATGAATCTGAGGCTATGACATTAAAACTAGTCTAATTTCAGTTGTTTCTACACAAAGGATACTGTTTTAGGCACAAATTAGAAAACACGCCATCACTTTGGTTGTATGCTTGAAACTCTAACTTTATTGCTCCTTTGAATCACGAACAATATCAGATATGGTATGTTTGAAATCTGAAACAAGATTGAAAATTACAGTATAGTTAAAAACTGGAACTTACATATACGCCAACTACTCATATGATGTAAAACATATTTACTACAATATAATATCAAAACAACTTGTTGACCAATGATCAAACCAATAACTATGCAAATTTGTTCCACTTTCCACCGTGACAGATATCATAAAGTTCAAAAAGTGATGAAACTAATCAGATAATTTGTAATATCCCTGGGTGATGAGCAAAGGTAAAATAATGGAGCCTTACTTGACTGATTGTATAGCACTTCAAACCCTCAACAATAACTTATATGACATACAATGGGCTAATTATTCAACATTGAAGAAACTTGTATAAAAACAGTAATGAATGCTTACATGCAATCTATACTGGAATAGCGCCCTCACTTATAGCAGCTGAAAGTGCATAACTCTATGTAATATAATTCCATATTACCAAGACCAATACCATCCTAACAAAGAAGGGACTCAGATAAAAACTGGGACTGACCTAAGTTCATTGGTTGTATATAAGACACCTTGAACTGGAGTGTGGCCCTTGAGAAACTCTGTAAATATATAAGTACCAGCCTCCAAATGTCAAAAACTATAGCATTTCCGACACAATGCTTCGTTATTACTACGACTGAAGCTGCTGATGCATTAGCACAGCACACTAGCGACAATGACCTAAATCGCGTAATGTGCACATTGACCTACGCTAAGAAAAACAACTGCCCAGGTTCAATAATCAATTGCCACTGGATTCAACTACTCCCTTAAAAAATACAACATATGTACATAATGAAAAAACGTCTACTCACTTCATAGCCTCTGTAATCAACCACAAATTAAACACATTTCAACTCTTGATTTTAGGTAGTTTAACCTCTAGTGACCACGTCTGGAATTGGTGGCGCACTTTTAAAATACCTTTAAACGATACACTCCCCGAACCAAAAGACTATCTATTGTTCTTCAATAAGAAATAATACCACTAATCTTTGCGCAGCCCTTTTTAGACTAGTTGACATCCCATCCTCATTGGAAAGCTTCACCATAATATTGCGAACTTTCCCCAGCTCATCGGGAAAAGTCTCATTTACTACACCTCTACGCCATCTACCCCTTAGAGAATTACTGTCCTGAATGAGTACTACATCGCCCTTTTGTAAGTTTCACTTCTGTGTGTGCCATTTTTATCTCACTATTAGCGTTGGGAAATAATCCCTGGTCCACTTTCTCCAGAAACTGTTAACAATTCCCTGCATGAATTGAAGCCTCTGTTTTGGATTGGCAGTATCATTCCATGGTCCATCTGGACCTTATCTGATGACCGTCCCAACAGTAAATTGTTGGCACCAAGGTATGATTCATCTTCTGGTTCAGTCAGATGTCTACCAATTGGTCTCTCATTCACAATATTTGTCACCTCAAACATAACAGTCTGCAGCTCACTGAATATCAAAGTTTTTACTCCAATCAAATGCTTGCCCTTAACCTCCTCCCTTCCTCTTTTCCCAATACCCTTTGACATCAAACTTATCGCTTCTCACCGCTCAAAATGGGATAACAAACTCCATGTCAGAGCTTCCTTCCTCACAACTCAATTGCTGAGTTCTTCCAGAAAATCCTCCAGATAAAATAATCTCCTTCCTTCAGCATGCATCCTCTACAACCATATTTAATTCTCCTCTTCCACCCCCTCTCTACTTTGTTTTTGTTTTACCCATGCACCTCCTCTCTCGATCACAGCTTTCTGGCTTTTGTTCTTAAATTTCTCTCATTCTCCCCTGGTCTCTTTCCTTACTACCTCTAAAATTGACCTTTGACCGTCGTTGTCGTGGTGCCGTTAAGACCTCATCAAACAAACAAATGGAACAGTGCTTTCTTTATGCCCTTGATTAAGCTTTCCGTCACACCATTCTGCCATGGCGCATCCGGTGTCGAGAATCTCCATCTTACACCATGCTGAACACCAAAATACTCAAGTTGTGCCGCTGCCGCACTTAACTGCGAACCAGAGTCACTGTAGATTTTCTTGGGGTATCCGCGTATCGCTACAAACCTCCTCAACACCTGTAGAAAGGCATCAGTCCCATAGTCAGTAGATATATCAACATGAACTGCTCTCGTAACAAAACAGTCAAAAATTACCCCATACGCCTTACCTCTGGCTCTCTTATTCACCTCACCCTTGATTGAAAATGGCCCAAATAAATCCACCCCAACATAAGTCCAAGGCGGGGTTGGCTTTAACTGTTGAACTGGTAATGGTCCCATTTGTTGCCCTGACAACTTCTTCTCAAAACTTCGACAACTCACACACTTGCCCTTGATCTTCCTCACTATCTTCTGCACACCTATTATCCAATACGCTGACCTGACCTTTGACACAGTCGATTGGACGCCTAAATGTCCTCTGGTGTGTGTACATATAGCATACAGCTTTGAAAAGGGATGATTCTGTGGTAACAATGGCACTTCCTCACTGTTGTAACTAAATAAAACATGGTCCTTTATCCTTCCACCTACCACAATAACCCCATCTTCATGTAGTCTAGGTCCTAACCTTGCATAAAGTCTGTCAAATTCTTTTCGGTCTTTCTTCATCAATTGAACAAGTCGTCTTTGTGTCTCCTTTACGCAGAAAAGCTCTGCTGCCTTCAAGTCCTCTGCAGTAGGTGTTTTAAGAACACTAGCGACTTTCTTGTGCTTGAACGTAAACAACACTCTAGATGTGACTCCCAGTAGCTTGTTGAAATTGCTGTATCTACTGATGTTGATTCGACTTACCACTGTGTC
>JAIGNY010000211.1:0-107282 GCA_020152595.1 Chiridota heheva
ATATATATATATATATATATATATATATATATATATATATATATATATATATATATATATATATATATATATATATATATATATATATATATATATATATATATACATATATATATATATATATGTATATTATATGTATATATGTAAAACCTATATATCACTGTCGATTCAGCTCTTTCTTCCAGCAATTCATCGTAGATTCCAGCAGATATCCATTTTTATCTCATCACCCACATATACATATATGTGGGGGATGAGATATTGTAGCCACTTTGTTGTATAGGCAAATAACTGCCTATAATTCCTACAATACATGGTCACCCCCCCCCCTCCTCCACTCCCCCTCCTCCCCCTTCCCCCTCCCACTCATATAATGACCTCATATCAGGGGTTAGGGGTCATACGTTTTTGGAACGGGACAAAATTGTGTGATTTTTGCGTCTGTGTGTGAGGGTGTGTGCGTGTGTGAGATGGCTTCAGTATGCTTACCACTCCAGATGGCTTCACTTTGCATGAATATATTGTAAATGGCTCCACATTGCATATCCCTAAAAAAAGCAAAGTTGAATGCCAAATGTTTTTGTGTAAAACCTTGCAAGACTTCAGAGAATGAGTTCCCAAAGTATTATAGATGCCATGAGATATCTACATTGGAAAGTGGGTGGTCCCACTTTTAGGTTAAAAACAATGGTCTCACTTCCGTTGATACACGTGATTGTGTGTGTGTATGTGTGTGTGTGCTATGTGCGTGTGCAAGTGGACTAAGACTGGCGATTACGAGTTGTGAATTGAAGGAGCACTAGACCTAAAAAGTCACATACACCACAGACGACGTGATGGCAAAGGTCCTAAGTATTTGATTTTTGCGCCCCCCTTCCCGAAAAAAACCGCTCTCACTTTTCGATCTAGTGCTTTAAAATGAAGCTGGAGATGGTTAGACATACACGGCATGGTAATCTTTTTATTATACTATATTTTGATATGAAAAGAATATATTACACACGACATTTACAATTTTGGGGGTGGGGTTAATACCCCTTTCTATTAATAATGTGCTTATAGTTTTTTTGGATTTGTTCATTTCTATCAATTTTCCTCAGTTTTGACTTTTAAATATTCCTCCCATCTCTTCAAAAGTAATTGGCGAAATCCACAGGTTCTGTTAAAAAAAATGAAGAAAGATAAATGAAACATTAAGTTAGTCAAGTATGATAAAGGTCACGAATGATGTATTTCTAATGTTTCAATTAACTTGTTCAATTACAAACATAATTCCTAATATAAGATGATCAAAACTACATACAATGTGTCCTGCAACTCTGTATGCTTCAATTTAACTGCAAATTTGTTATCAAATTCATATTCGGAAATCAGTGATAATGAATGACTTGGAAGAAATGAGCGTAAGTAAGAGAGAAAAAATAATGTACTAACTTTATAAATTAGGCATGCTTTGCTCCCATTGCTTTCGGAAATTAATTTCTGTATGCAATTTTCCACATGTAATATGTATCTAAAAATAAAGAAAATATTTTTAATTATAAATCTTAATGTGACGTCATTATTGACTTCATAGTACTATTTGAAATGAAGAAACCAGTCATAATAAGCTTTATGATGTACTTACACCAGGACCTTTATGATGTACTACTTACAGCATGGTTTGATATGGGCAATAGGTATTTAATCACCAACACGATTATCAGTTTCCAAGTTTATCAAATGGGCAGCTTGATTACCATGACCGTTAAACATGGGGGAAAAAAATCTTATTACATTGGATGTTATTATTATTATCATTATTATTATAATTATTATAATTATTATTATAATTATTATAATTATTATAATTATTATTATTATTATTTTTTTTTTTAAACTATAATTATTGTTTTTTTATATTATTATTGCACTTATTTATATAACTTCTCCCGTGGATTGAAGCGCTTTACAATAAAATTGATAATACATAGACAAACTCTTAATATATAATATCAAAAAAATAAAAGAATTCAGGACAATATACAAGCATAAAAGAATTGTTAAAAATCAAAAACTAGATAAATAAAACAAGAAATTAAATATCATAGACAGCATAAAACTTAATCAGTAGGAAAAAGATGAGTTTTAAGGGCCTTCTTAAAAGTATAAACAGTTTGAGCCTGACGGATTGCAGTGGGTAGATTATTCCACAAACGTGGTCCCAGGACAGAAAAGGCGTAGTCCCCACTGACACAAATAGTTCTTGGCACCACTAGGCAAGTGACATCCTTGTTGGATCTTAGACCAACGCGTCCAGGCTCAAAAATATGCAGCAAATCTGCGCATTTTTGTAATGCAGCTGTACATATGCAGTATGATCTTGAAATCGATTCTCTGCTGGATGGGAAACCAATGAAGAACACGCAAGAGAAAGGGGAGGGGGGGGGGGGAGCGCTTGCCTATCTATCAACACAAAAAATCATGCGCGCTGCACGATTTTGAAGCTTTTGCAAGCGTTGAAGGTTTTCACGTGATATGCCACCAAGCAGGGAGTTGCCATAATCCAGCCGAGAAAGGACGAGAGATCGCACTGCATGAGCGCAAGTATTTTGATCAATGTACCGCCGGATTCTAGAAAACCGGTATTACGCAAATGAAAATTAACAGTACGACATATTGTAGAGATCTGGGAATTCATATTCATACAAGGTTCAAATATGATACCTAAATTTTTAACGGATGATGGAGGAACAATCACAGACCCACCGATCTTCAAATCAATGGACTGGATGGAATGCATTTGTTTTTGGGATGAAATAATCAAAAATTCAGGTTTGGTGTCATTAAGTCTAAGTTTGTTATGAAGCATCCAGCCTTTAACCGCCGCAATGCAATTTTACAACCGAGCTTGGGCAGCTTCCCTATCACCCGGTCCGGCTTTATATGTACATCACATGACCCTTTTACCAAATAACATTAATAAAAGAAATAAATTCTTTCTATGGTTGTATTGAATATTCCTAAATTAGCTAAAATTATATTAAAATCTAACCAGACAGATATGTTTAGAACATTTAAAAGGGGTTGATGTAGAAAAAAAATATTCTATTTTATCGTGAATTTTTTTTCTTTCTTATTGTCATATAAGCACAGCGTCTACAGCTTTTCCAACCTTCCTTGGCAGCACTTCGTCACTGGAAAAAAGAAAAAAATAATCATTTCAAATGCAATTGAAATCAGACAATACAGGGGGTCAATAATTATGGGTGAACATGTGTTATCATGCTACTCCTATCTTATTACCTAAATTTGTCCATGCTGTGCAATCATTTTTTTTTTTTGTAATCCATTGTCTATTCATGGGTTGAAAATCAATTTTATGTTGTATACAAAACGCACTGCTGTTATGGGTACTACATTAAAAACAACTTGAAACTGATAGAGTTAATCTAGGAGTACATTGAGTTATAAATCACATCATTCCAAACATCATTGTATGCCCTAAACCAATGTAACGAACCGAGCCGGCCTAGATTTAAAAATCAAACACAGAACACCAAGAGAGAAATTTGGGTCTCAGACAGATCTCTGTCGTTTATTCAGAACACTCCAAAAAACAAAACAAAAACTATAACAGTGCATGCAACTTTATTCCCCATGATACTTCTTTCAACAGCTATGGGCGAGTAATTCTCTTGTTGCTTACATTAAAACCTAATACTGCACTGATCAAAACTGCAAATTGCCAATCTGTCCTGGCTAATTGTTTGAAAGTTTGGGTGTCCCCAATCATGTGACTAGAATCAGGCAACCAAATTCTAAAAAGCAAATTTTCACAAAGGTCATAGCGTCCCATGACCCAAATAAACCAAATGGCAAAATCGCAAGTTTAATACACTTTACAATCTAGAATAGCAGACGACATGATTGGGTTACTATTTACGTGTTGTATTTTCTCACATTCTTCGCATATGCCACAACGACACGCTGAACACTTGACACTAAAGAGTGGGAGGCCTGTACAAAAGCTGTTTTTTGTTCTTTTTTGCCTACTGACCTCAAAGTTTTCCAGCGTAGAAACACGTTTTTTTGTGTGTTTTTTTTTAACATTTTAAGCATGTTTTATTCAATTTATACGATCATGGTCTAAGCTAGTACACCCCGTAGAACCGTCGAACTCGTAGTACCGTCGGACTGATGCCACCCGTGTTAGTATGGCTGCCGTTGGTGATGACTGGCCGTCCGACGTTTTTCTTCTTCTGCAGACTAAAATTGCCATTGACAGATTTGTTCAGCCAATCATATACAAGAATGACGATAGCGTAATTAAATATGAATATTCTTATACAACTTATGACATATCGTCTGACAAATTAATTTGGGAATTAGTAATTCCATGACCGCGAGTGAATAACATTACTTTGCCAGAAAACAATGGAAAAAACCCGACACTACATATATGGCACAATTTAAAATGTGCTACGACGCGAATCCTCCTTTAAATATCGAGAAAGTAGTTAACAATATCTCGGTAAGTGGTGTTCTGAGTGAAGTTCTAACACTCGCTCCTTGTATGAAAATTAAGACATAATTTATAAGGTAGTAGTTAAGCGACTTTCCCTTGCATTAACTTTTTCCCTTGACACGTGTTGTAAAAAATCAAGTGGGGCTTATTCCAGGGCAGTGATAAACTATACCCTAACCTAAAGCCTAACCCCAACCCTAACCTTATTCGCAGTCCTGGCTTGAGATACTGTGTGGATATTCGCAGAGCTGCCCTGCGAATAATCACTTCAAAAAATCAAAGTTGTATAGCGATAGTTCTCACGTTGTGTACGTAGATCTTCAAGCTGCTGTATATGCGTGAGATAATTCGCACTAGTTGTAGGTATGCCTAGGCCTAGTACAAGTTCATGCCCAAATATACTTTTGTTTAAGTTGTAGGTGAGTTTTATCCTTTTTGAACATTTTTCTTTAAGTCCCGATTTTCTTTTTTGGACGGAGTGCGTAGTCGTAGTGAGTTCTCCATGCATACATTACATACTATACAGGCTACAGTATACAGTCCTATGTTATAGGACAAATGTTGTTTATGAATATTCATATTTAATTACGTCATTGTCATTCTTGTATATGATTGGCTGAAAAAGTCTATAAAGGCAATTCTGGCATGCAGAAAAAAAAAAGACGCGTCCGTCCGAGCATGGAGGTGCCACTCTAAAGTGATACCTCCATGGTCCGAGGATACTACAAAATCCTATACCCTCCTGTACTGTTTGAGGCGAGGTCTTAAAAGTATAGGAAAATCTCAGTTTTAAGATCTTTATGAAAATGAAACCGTTTTATCTTTTTTTTTTCTTCCCCCACAATGATTACAATCGATGTTTGAAGCCCCTCCATGTCTTTAAAAACTGTTTTAAATGTGATTTTAGTTACTTTTATCAAAGTGTTTTGGACTACTTTTCTTTCCGTAAAAGTTGTCTTGACGAGCTCTCCAAAGTACGGTGAAAGTTCAAAACACTGCCATTGGGGCTATAACATTTTAGTGGGGGTAATATGTTTTAGATTATTTGAGAGAAAAATTAAGATAATGCTTATAAAGTACAATTATATAATCTAAACATTTCTTGATATTTCATTTATTTGTTTTCACACACAGTATTTTTCTTATAATCAAATTTACTTAATGAAATTATATGAATAAAAAGAATGTGGTCAGCGAAAAATCAACTTGCAGTTTTGTGAAACATTGTAAAACTTATTTGCGGACGTTGAATAACTAATCACAAATGTGCGGTGACTAAGTAAATGGCGACCAAAATATGAATCTCGAAAAACTTTATCCCGTCTTGGTGCTAAATAGGTAAGGATTTAGGAAAAGTTTTTTTGGAAAAGCATATTATTTAGACTACTTGATATAAGAATATCCAAAAAGTAAGTTATTTTTCAATGATCAATTTTCTACAACGTGTGAATTTTTAAAAACAGAAATTGTACCTAATTTCTCACAACCCTCGAACGGCAATCCCAATGCCAACCCGTACTGAGGGATGTGTGTACTTACTAGGTCTAAGCTGTAGCATTACATCTCTTAAGTATGAGGTAGTTGCGCGAAAAACAAATGTCGTACGGTATTTTTGTTTGAGGCCATTCAGTTTTGTTGTTGTTGTTGTTGCTGGAACACCCCCACCCCACCCCACCTCCTCTTACATCTATAATGTCTAAAACAAACCCAACTTACATCTCAAACTCCTCGGGAAGTTTACCTTACCTCTCCTTCGTAACTACATTACAACAATATGATGGCATGTGTCCTTTTGAGCATAGAAACCATCCTCATTTCGCAAATTTAACTTGACGTTCAACCATCTGAAAGAAGCCATTAGGGTATGTTTTCTAACCATGATAATCAGGTAGATGTCAATTATGTTTGAGGCATTGTTTTTCTCGTATGGAATGCAGGATGTTTTACAAAGAAACTGTTACATCTTGATTACAATAAGTATCTCACACCGATTAAATTGTAATGTTAACAACGTATAATCGTTGTTACGACAAGAAAAAAGGTGTCGGTCAATGAACGACGCCTATCAGATATTAGATGTCGTTTAACTTCTTCGGCTGGTGGCAGTGTAATGGTTGATATTATTGTCCTTACGACAAAAAAAGTGACACTGAACGACGCCTATTAGTGTCAAGTTAATAACAGTCAATCCCATGTAATTCATAATATTGTACTTGAGTAATAGCGCCACCAGTTGTAGAATAAAGACACTTGAAATCAATATGTCGTCTTCGAGTCATAACTTCACAACCAAAATGTAAGACCTCGTTTAACATCTTAGGCCGATGACAGTGTAATGGGTAATATAATCATTGTTACGACAAAAAAAAAGGTGTCGGTCAATTAAAGATTGTACATCTTTTCTTAACGATGAATCAGCGTACGATGATAGTCTTCCGACGATTTAAGACAATTGAAAGTTTAAGAAAATGATTGATATGACATACAAATATTTCTTAAAACTTGTTACGTTTACTTTATTGTCGAAAAAAAGTATACTTACTTTTTCGTTTCTCAGACTTCTTCGTGCAAAGGAAAATGCAGGTAGCTAGATCTCGAGCTGGTTTATGTCTTTAAATTTTGCGGGAATTATTTTTGTGGAGGCATTTTACCGCCTTATTATCATTCATATGTAAATCTGGCATAAACCATGGGGCGGGGTAGGGGGAGGGGGTACGCTCAGATTTACCCTTCGTTATATGTTTTAACCTAATCTTATGTCGGTTACATATATTGAACAACTCTTACAGCAAAACAAGTAGTGGCAATAAGTTTTCTTTGAAAAAAACGTATCATCTTTATGATGGTATAATATATGTAAGTCCTATTTTTCATCTCCATTTTCTATTGCCCTTTGTTTCATTAGATTAAAATGTTCGTATGTTTTAATATTATGTAACACATACCCTTCAATCTTAGTATGTGAATATACAAGAACACAATAGCGGGAAAAGTGAAATGGTCATGAATATTCAAGATATACTATATTCACGGATATACTCACATACACATGCCCAAAAGTGACCAATGGTTGGATCGCGCTCACCGTCCTTCGGAGAGACATAAAACCGTCGGTTCCGATGATAGGAGTTTTACCTCCTGCCTGGTTCTTTGAACACTTCAAAGAGCAGGGTTTTAACCAGGTATTCAGCCGCTTTCCATCCTGGCAAATTCAGTCCGCACTAAAAACAAGTCATTGTGACTTACGTGTGCTTTCTGGCATATACCTAAAAGTGAAACACACACACGCACGCACTCTCTCTCACCCCCCTCCCCCTTCCCACACACACACATAACCCAGTACGCAAGCCGTCGGTGGCTTTGACGTTATCCAATAAGGCGGCAGCGTCTAATCACCTGTGGCCTGCACTGACATTATCCTGGTGGTAAAGCAGTAGCCTCTTGTAGCTATTGGTGTGTACCCATAGTCATATTTGGGAGGGGGTTTAAATGATAAAAAACAATCGATATTCCAATGGATAGCTAACTCATAAGACCGACATATTTACAGATTTATATCCTCAATCATATTAGTAGATTAATTCCTCCATAAATGTCTGTGTACATGTACTACGGTAAATATAACATATGTTGATGTACAGATGTCGACATTATTAGTTATGTTATATTCTATTTGATAAAATATGCAAAATATACAAATAGAACTTTACCCCATATACTTTCTGTTACAAATGAAACTTAAATCATCCGAAAATAAGGGTAACTATTATTTCAAACATGGTGGTGCGATAGCAAGGTTGCTAAAGTCATGCATTTGAAGTAAAGTAATTGTGATTATTATATCAAATATTTCCTACGAAATACTTTTTATATAATCGGCATTATAAAGGGCCAATGGCCTATCTGTATTGCCACCGGTCGTATGCCGTCGGCATATGCAGCCGTATGCAGCCCGCCGTATGCAGCCCGCAGGTGAGACGCTATAAAAGATAAAAGTGTGTGTGTGATGGGGAAGGAAGAGGAGGGGGAAGTAACCACCTCCATACCCCCGTGGGCTACGCCGTGATGGAAGTATGTGATAACTAAAAAGACCTTATGAAAATAAAACTATTTTATATATCTATTTATTAAAAAATTATATTGTGCCTTATGTGTAACAAATGTTCAGAAGATTTATCTGAATGATCAATTTCTGATATCGCTTTATTGTTTGATAGATATTGATTTATATTTGTTTACCTACAGTGGTATCCAACAAAATTATGTCCATGTTACTTCATTAACAGTGGCGTAGGAACCGCCTAACGTGTAAATATACATAAAATCATGCAGATATCCTCACTTTTCCCCTTGCTATGAAAACACATTTCATATACTAGGTACATTTATTGTTCAGAGAATAATTGGTTATGTAAACAATTTATCCACTCAATATTTATATTTTTTACCGAACCCCCGAAAATAGCCAAAAACGGCCAAAAACACAACATTTCGGGGGCCAGGGGTAACCAACTCCTCCCCCTCCTTCCCCCCCCCCCCCTTTTCCTATTATTTTATTGGGGCCAAGTACCATTTGACCTCCCCAATAATGAAGGTCTGACAAATTGATTTTAAAGAGTCGGATTAATTCTAATCTTTTATTTCCTTTCTTATTCCAAAGGGATAATTTTCGGGAAATTTCCCTTATTTTCGTAAAATGTGCTTCAATTTTTGAAAAATTTTTAGAAAAACTTCTTGAAAATGTTGCCAAGTTTTTCCAAACTTATCATTGTCTACAAACCACGAGGCCCCGGGTTCAGAAAAACATTCTGTCGATGTTATTTTCTGAAAAGCGTTTGTGATAGCATTTGTACTATCATAACCGAATACGCAGGCGACGACCCCGTCATTGTAATTTTCCAACTCTCTCTCTCTCCAAACTTTCCAATATTTTTTTTCAAGATAAGCAACAGGCTCATTTGAAAAGTTTGACAACATTTACACAAGTTTGTAGTAAATTATTGAAAACCTTTCTATTAGACCCAAATTTATTAAAGAGTGACGATAAACCTAACCATGTACAAACGTAAACAATAAAACATTATATTTCCACATTATGCTTTTTCATAATTTTGTGTTTTGTATATGGTGTATATTATAGCTCTCTTTAACATGAATTTTGACTTGTATAATACACCTTCTTACTATGCGTTGTGACATCATTTTTCCCCTTTAAATGTCAATCTTGCGAGCGCTTCCGGGGCTTCGCCCATGGACCCCACTAGGAGCCCTTAACTGAGCCCCTAAACCCCATGCCGACAAGTCGAGCACTTTGCGTTCGAAGTGACACCTTCGGTGACACCACAACTACACCACTAAATACGTGTCGGTCCAATTCAAGCCCCCCCCCTCCCCCATATGAAAATTCTGGCTACGCCATTGCCAGTCAGTATCGAAAGTGTGACCCTTTCAGCTAGTCAAGGGGTTATTTTTGAACACATAACTAATGAATTATGAATATAATTTTATTTACTATTCTTTGTTAGTTAAATAAAATAATAAGATATGGCATATAGAGTTTATTCTGTCTTCTCCATCATCCCTCCTCCCTACCCCTTAAAAAAAAAGTATTCCTGTAGTTGCGCAATTCAAGACTGTTGCCATAGCTACTGTCATTGACAGCTAAGTACTAAATTTGGATCCTGTACAAGGTTGCAATATTAGCCTATTACCGGCCAAATATGGCAAACATGTTTGGCCTGTAAAATTTGTTCGGTACTTTGGCGTTTTGAATATTTTGGGTAAACTAAACTTATTCTTTCCTTAATTTTACTTTTAACTCATACAAAACTTACTCACATACATCTATTTTTAGCATCTGTGATATCAGAGCATTGAAAATCCTAATAGGCCTATACCAGTATACGTACAGTATAGGGCTTATAGTTAAATAATTTCTGTTTTCATTGACTTTGTGAAAACTTTTGTGTAAAGCGAAAGCAAATTTGTATTTTTATCTTGTAATTTACATCGTTTGGTGCTTCTTTTAATGATACAGTCCTTTGGGAAGTGATTTGGATAGAGTTTCTTCTTTCCCGATTGGCCGATTTTCAATTAATTCTTGGTCGGTAAACGTGTGGCAGACCTGACAATCCTTATCCTGTATAGTCTAGCATATGAAATGGAATGGGGATTTATAACTGAATTTTCATACCTACACAATAATGTGACTACCTTACTTGAAAGGCACCGTGGTTTTCATTTCCTGCAGAATGCGCAATACTAACTTTTTGCATCTAATTTTAAGAAAAAATAACTGTGTCCTTTTCAACAATCCTGCATGATTTTTTTTTCTTTTTCTTTTTTACTCATATAGTGGCTTTTCCCTTCCCCAACATGTTAATCAAAATTTATACTTTTACAACAATAACAGAGACTCTGATCAAAAATGATAAGACAAAAAACTGTAAAATACTTCATTTTCCCAATGACTGTAATATTATGCTTCCTTTCAATATTCAGAGACTACATTGTGTCATTTTAAAGAAACAATACTCAATAACTCCATTTTAAGCAATGGCATTACTTGTTACTGTGGCCTAAGTTACACAAGCAGTTAATTGGCAGCAGTCTTGGGCAACTAGAGTGGCCAAAAAGACCGTTTTTGCATATCAAATGAAATATTTTTGTTAGAACTTTTTAGATTATCAATAAGCAAGTCATTCCAGTAGAGGGCGCCACATCCCGATGTTACGTTTTTGCAGTTACTTTCCAGTCAAGCGAAACTAATATGAACGCTTTGATTAGAAATTCAAATGTTAGAAACTGAGAAATTTGAAAGCTTTGAAATAGATGCCATACACTGTAAAGTAAGTGAGAAAACATAATTTTGTTACAGTTTTATAAAGAATTATCTAAACCTCTAACATAAGAACATTTATTACCTCGGATTTCAGACGAGTAGGCCTAGCACAATATAATATACTGATCTCATTTTGTTGTTGATTGTATACAGGCTATAAACATACAGTAGGCTCGTTCCGCGAAAAATACAGCAGATGATTGATAATGGTATTTTAAAAGTGAACCTTGGTATATCTATATATGTAGGCCTAGGCGTACAATGTTTCTGTTGCTATGCAATGTGAATCACATCTCTGTGTGCACTGCATGATTAAGGTGTAGACCGTTGGATATCATTATTATTAATGTTAGCTGGATATGTATGTAATTAGGCCTAACTCACTCTTAACGTTTATACACATAAGATCTAAGTGAGAATGATTAGAATAATCTTGTTTTGTTCACTTAATTGGCTCCTAAACAACAGTGTGTTGATAAGGACTTTTTATAGTACATAACTTAGAGTTTCCATTTTCTGCATCAGACAGATTCGAGAAAGGATCTTGATTTTTCAAATTTTCATTGCATAGCTAGGCCTATTGTTTTAATACATTATAGGCCTATAGGCCTAAATTACAAAATTTTCATGCAGGATGGAATGATTTAAATGACATATTATTGTAGTCTCTGTGGGGGGAGGGGGGGGGGTAGTCAGTTATTATTAGTTATGGAACCATTTACCATCCTTTGGCAGTAATTTCTTTCACTTTAACCCGTTTCTGTATGCTGACATGTGATTGTGCTGTTGTTTACTGATCTGTGGTCTCACGAAGGTTATGTCTTTTTCAATGCATGTCATTAGAGATCAATGGCATTTTTTTTGGCCGGAACCTTGCACAACTGTGCTGCCCTGAGAATATTCTTCAATAAAATATTTAAAATTGTTTATCACTAGGTTCACAACAGATTTATTATTTATCCACAAAATCCGTATTTTCTGTGAGTCTTTCGTTCGCAATGAAAGCAGCTCTTTAGTCTTTACTTTAAGAGCAGAACTAAATTTTGTAGATTATTTATGAGGTCAAGGTTTGATAAAAATGTATACTTGTTACTTGAATCTATTTAAATGTGCATCAGTTGTTAGCTAATCAGCTGTACAACAATTATAGAAGTAATATAACGTCAACTTAAACAATTACGAGTGACAGAAACTTTGAAGGTTCGACTGGGAAAAATGAAAATGTTTTTACCAAAACAAGCATAAAGGGTCTTCTGATTTTGTCTTTTTGAGCACCAAAACAACTTCAAAGAACTACGTATAAGAATTAAACAAAAGCAAGAAAGGTACAGTACATACACCACCATGGGCCCAAGTTTGGTAACCCAAGGTTCAACTCACCTTTCACCTTTTATGATGTATGGAAAGTGTAATAACCCACTGTACAAGCCACCAGTATGTCAAAAAGTGTATTATGGGTATATGACCATCTAAGTTTTCATTAAATTTAATGGGAAAATTAGTAATTTTTAAACTTTTTTGGTTTTTGAAAAAAGCACTGAAAATGAATAAGATTTCTACAAATATGATTAAGACCAATGCTTCAGATATCAGCCTAGCCCCCCAAAACAGTCATAATCATTTTGCATCCCCTTCAAAAATACAAGTTTTTAATCCCAAATCGTGCAAAATGGTGGCCATTTTGAGGGATTTTTACAACACTTGTTGGCCTCAAAATTCACTATATTTCATTTTTTGAAATTTATTATATCATTAACGATTTAGCTAGAATATTTTCAGTTACAATTTAGAATTATCTACACCAAATTGATAAAATCATTAAAAAAAACTTCCAAAATGTTCAGTTATTTTGAAAACAAGAGTAAAGTTGTATTACAAGAAACTCATTTTGCAAAAATTGTACCACTATACCAGGATACCTTAGTTTTCAGTAAAAGAAAGAGAAGGAACCCAAGCTCTGTAGCCTACAATATTTGTTTGAAGAGAATTCATATTATTTCTATTTTTATAGAAAAATGATTGCAAGTGTAAAGGCACGACAAACTGGATCTCAAAATTTCTTCAGCATATACACCCAACTCTGTGCTCTGCAGGACTCTTGCCCACTGCTCGCAGTGAAAGAACATCTGGATGAGGGTGTCTTGGATCTAAATGCCGACCGTATCAGACTCGCAGATTGGGCACCCATTTTAAACTCTTTAAGAATAAATAAGACTTTGCACAAAGTATGTTTCCGGAGTCATTTCAAAGGAGCAGAAAGTGAGGGAGGTACTGTGGAGTTTTTCCTGTGCTTTTTGTCTTTGTGAAAATGCTGCTAATGGAGATCAATCTTAGTTCACGACATAGATCTGCACTTATTTACAATTAATTTCAATTTGGCGACTTCATGATTTTTTCAGTGACCCCAAAGTCATTTTAATACAGAACTTTGATTAAGTGTTATTTAAACGCACTGAATGTTGTGGACGAAATAAAAGTACTACTTCACTCTCTCTTTTTATTTGCGATATAGAGTTAAGATGTTTGTTGTGAGGTTTTACTGTTGGTTTAAAAAAAAAAAAAGATTTAAAATAATTAAAATCAAGCACAGAATGACAATGAGACCTATGAGACGAGCATGGTCATGCTCAATCCTACGAAGTACAAATTAATATAAATTTGTCAGATGAAACAGTATAAAAGCAAAAGCAAACTTTTGCTCATAATGTACCAATGAAATAAAACACCGGAAAAAATGTGTTTGATTCAATTATCACTCATAATTTAACTAGTTCTGCTACTAAAGAGTTATCATAGACGTTGGAGTCCAATCTTGTTTTGGAGGACAAACAGAGATTACCCAAGAATGTAATGATACTGACACTAGCTGGGGTATATCTTTGGCCAACTGTCCCAATTGCTCAACTGAAATATACCATTTCAGTTGACTTACTGTTTGAAGTCCAAGAAATTTGTTTGATATTGATGCTATAAATCTCATGTTGGGTAAGCTGCACAAATTTACTTTTGCCATAGCTCTTGTAAAACCTTGTTTTCATTCAGGAACAGATGTTGGTAAATACAAATTCCGTCCAGTTCAGAAGCCCCCTCCAATACGCTCCAAAGAAGTGGCCCACAAGATGTGCGTATGCCTGAAGGAATGCTTGCAGACTTCTGATAATCTTCAAGATCTTTTCATTGAGAATATTCCTCTGAGGAGGAGTGACATGCAGTGCCTCTCCAAGGTATTGTCTTAAGCCATTTAAAGGTATAGCAACAGCTTCACAAATTTCCATGCTTGTGGATGTTTGGCACCTTTCCCTGTCCATTGATCTTGTGTGTGTGCCATCATGGATTTCAAGCAATGGTTTTTAAAATGAAAGTTGGCCATTGAAGTTTCTATGGAGTTGTAAAGTTTTGTGATACAAATATTCTAAAGGTGTTGTTATGCATACGCCTGACATTTGTTTCACTGGAAAAATTATGGGTGAAAAGTTCAATTGAATATGCTTGATCACATACTGTAGTCTTCATTGCATGGGGAGACAATAACACTCTAGTGATACATACACTGTTTAGAACAGTAGTGCTTGATCAAATTTGTAAAACATGAATATTTTATCAAGTGTATTAAATATTTAGTATATGAAGAGACAAACCCAATATTTGTACATAGCTCTGAAAAGTTTCACCCCAAATTGAGCTCTTGTTGACTTTCAGAACAACTCACCAATTGATTGAAGGTGTGACCAAGCTTGAAGGGAAAAAAAAAAAAAACTTCCATTATAGTCAGTTGTTTAAATTTTGCAGACATAATTTATATTTCATCTTCAAAATGCTACTATTAAAGAGGAGAGGTTCCACCAGGTTATAGAATGGTGGCATTAAAAAAAATTTATGTACCCTTGTCCACAACCATACAACAATGCATTTCAGTTTGTGTAGCTTGCAAAACAAACGATGTGGTTGACTTTGATTAAGAATGGATTGTGGACCTTTTTGCACTATAATTGCTTGTTTTGGGATATGAAATTTGGCAACTCTTGTATATCATTATCAGTCACCCCCTTCTCCCCCACTTTTTGTTATCAAGTTTTCCGCCAATTCTAAAACCTGATATCCTCAGCAGAATAAGTCATTTTGTCTGTAAATCAAAAGTCTTTCTGATGCATCAGTTTCATGTAGTTTTTGTTTTATCATCAACCTCTTTTGATTTTAGGGAGTTTTCAAGTCAAGGAACCTCCAGAATTTATCTCTAGAATGTTGTCGCATCGGTGATGGCGGAGTAGAAGCCCTATTCCAAGGGATAAGGAATTCCCAATGTCTGAAAGCCATTAATCTCTCAGGGTGTGGTCTCACAAGAAAGGGGATTGAAAGTCTTGCAAAGATAATCAAGGTAATGAATATTCATTCAGCATGAAAATGCAGAAACTGGTCTTCTACTCAATGAGGTTTTTGGAATGACTATGCAACCTTTCACCCTTCCATTGTTGCAAATGGAGGTACTGAGAATAGGATAATTTAAGTCAACAGGTGTCATTCTCTGAGCACTTTTTAGGTTTTAAAGGAGAGTATTGTGGCTATTCTCCAGCTGGTTATGTTGATGACAGACTTCATAATAGCCCAAGCAGATCCCTGCGGGTCTACTAGGACCATTCCCTAGTCAGTTATGTGTGGCAGACAGTGTAATGGCCATTGTGTTTTCATCAGATTGATACTAGGAGTGTAGTTCGTTAAACTGAAGTGGAACTTGTACCATGCAACATAAATGGTTGGGTGAAGTTAAAACCTAGTTGGGGGAAAATGGTGCCATATGAATAAAATCTTCATTTTGAAACAGTTAAAGAGTGAAAATAACTGAGAACAAGAAAAGAAAAAAACAACTTGTAAAGTGAAAATTGTATACATGTACCTATAGTATACATACATTGTACACATGTAAAAAGTTAATAGCCTCAAATATATTATTCATCATCCTTTTATTTTAATATTTTATTATATTATATTTTTGAATTTGGTATGTTTGTTTTTATATGCCAAGTTGCGAAATTAGATCATTAAGGTAATAATAAAATCATGTGTTTCCAGAAATACTGTATGTAATATGAATTACACATACCCTGCACAGATACTGTATGTGCTTGGGTAAGTTTAAAGAGCAATGAATCAAATACATGCGGTGTTCATTTATTTCGGAATACAGCATCAGTCCACAAATAGACATAGTGAAGCTTGGAAAGACAGCTTAAGGTATAGAAAGCCCGATTTGGATATGATGCCTGGGTTACGTCGCATTACAATGAACAACAACCCACTCATTGGTGACGATGGGGCAGCTATACTTGCAGAAGCTCTGAGAGATGACTTGTGGCTTAAAGGTAATTTTTTTCTTCTTCAGATAAGTTCAATTTTTGGAAAGGTCTTTATTGAAGTGCCTCCGGCATAAAGATCAGAGCATCATTGCATGCTCTTGACTTTCCTTGATTTTGATGCACCAGTCCTTTATCATGAATCAGGTTTCTTTCATGATTTGGCATTTAACGTGAAAATTGTCCTTCTCACATTTCAAGAAACTGATTGAAGCCATCATGAAGCTGATTGCCACATAGAGTTTCATACAAAATGTAGAAAACCATGTTTACTTCACTTTTTTGTTGTAAATATTTCATGCAATGAAGAAAATATTGCTACTTTTTCTGTTCGACTTTTAAAATTTTGTTCCACAAACCGAATTCATATATTTAAGGAGAGGTGAATCTTATGATTTTTTATTCAAAAAAGAAATGAAACAATGTCAGTTAAACCATGGTTATTCTACTATATTTCTCAGTAAGGTAAACGTATGTGTATAAAAAATAAGTGATAATGAATCAGCAATAATGATTCAAAGCCCAACAACCTCTTAACTTTTATAGCATTCTGGTGATATTGAAAATTTCATACCAAAATAATCGTTAGTTTGATATTTATCACTATAAAACGTTCTGAAGAGAGATCATTTGATTAGAAGAAGACATTGATGCATTCATAGTTTAATTGTAAAAAGCTTCAATTATTCCCAGATCCATAATATCTCATAAATAATGCCTCTTCAACTAAAGGTATCTATTTTTCTGAGATGCTGGGTAATATACTCCTCACTCAATGTTATACTTGTGGTGATAATAAGTAAATTGTAACCAATTTTTGTATAAACTTCATAAATTTCAATTACTTAATGACAATATTTATCCTTTTCCTTAACTGGCTTGAAATTTGATGACAAATTATGTGAAAGTATACTTTTCTTCAAAACTTGTCAGTGTGATACAGTTTATTCTTATATTTGATGGATTATTTTTCAATAGCTCTTGACATGCAGCATTGTGGCATAACCAATTGTGGTGCTCAAGCCTTCTTAGAGGCGCTTCATGAGAATTCTACAATTATGGTGCTGGACATCAGACAAAATCTTCTTATTGGTGAGTATGGTTAATTGTTATGTAGATTCTTGACTTGATGTAGATTCCATGAAAACCCTTATTAATGCTTTTGTTACAATTCACATTGATTATTGTAATTCACTTCTTGTTGGACTACCTGATTATCAACTTTACAGAATTCAAAGAATACTTAATGGTGCTGCTCGGTTGATTTTCAGACTACCAAAATTTTCTCACATTAATGCTGTTTTGAAATCCCTTCACTAATTACTAGTCAAACAAAGAATTGATTATGAAATTATTTTACAAGTTTTCAAATGCATTAAAGGCCTTGCTCCAAAATACTTATGTGAAATGGTAGTTGAAAAACCATCCCGCTATGACTTTTGTTTCAAGTCCCTATTTGTTCCCCGTATTAAGCATAAAACTCTTGGCGAAAGGGCCTTTGCTTATAAAGGTCCTTGGTTGTGGAATTCACTCCCAACTGAACTCAAATGTATTAATGATGTATCCCTGACCTCCTTCAAAACTAAGCTTAAAACTTTTTTGTTTAAAAAGACATTAATCTAATGTGCAGCTTGATTCATTGTATTTCTATTTATGTTGTCATTTCTGTATTCTTATTTTTGTTTTCGTATCGTAATTTCCTTGTATGTAAAGCGCTTTTTAGTTGTAACAAAATTAGCACTATATAAATTGATGTATTATTATTGTTATTATTATTGCTTAGTTGTATATTCTTTGTCTTTCCCAATATATAGGGAAACAATAGTGTAAGTGAAAGTTGTCAAAATTAACTTTAAATTTGGAAAAGTTTAGTAGATTTGAAAAATAAAAAATTAAAATTCAGTTTTGATCATTATGAATTTTGGATTTTGTAATGTATAACTTACTTAAAGGGCACTAGGGCAAAACTGAGGGCATATTGTTCTGGAGTATCTAGAATATTTGAATACACTCTTCTAATTTAATTCAATTTTCAACGACACTTGTATTTCATCATCTTGTATTTTATCTCATGTATATTTATCTTTTGGTGCTGTGGTCTTGATGGAATGGCACGGTATAAAAGCCTATTGTATGTATGTATGTATACATGTATGTATACGTATGTATTAAAAATGAGACCTTTATTATTTGATGAATCAGCAAGAAAGTCACATTTTGACGGAGAGCTTAATCTTATGCTTTGAATTTTGTTTGTCGAGCAATGCACTGGCAGACCTACAAGATGGTTAAAGTGCACACCACAACACAGTTTATTTGAAAGAAACTATTGTCACAGCTTTTTTATTGGAACAACTATCATTTCTCAAATAATTTTTTCTCAAATAATTTTGAAATTTCAAATAATTTTGAGAAAAACATCTAAGCGTGTGAACACAATCTGTTGTTCTCTATTTGGGCCTAACACTCTTGCTTACAGTTTTTTGTGAGATTTGTCTTGATCAACCAATATCAGGGATTTTCACATCAAAAGATGCACCGAGGACCACAAGAGCACCCTCCCATTGGTGTCCGAAATATATGAAGGACAATAAAGTTCTAGTATTTAGCAACTTTATGTTTTAGAATTGAATTTAAGAAGAAAGGGAAGGGACTACAAAACCCCCCAAAGTTTTGACTTGGAAGTAATAATTGTTATTCTAACTGTGCTTCCTCTTCCACATAGATCATAAGATACTGAAAAGAATCATCGAGCAGGTACTGATTAATGCTAGAGGGAGAGAAGATGATGTAAGTTTTAATATTCATCGCATGATCAAGTCTACTGTACATCTCTATAAAGCTACAATCGTGGTCAAAATTAGTTGGGACAAATCTCAAAATTGTAAGTCGCAATTTTCTTACTTTCTTTTAGAAGCGCACAACATTGAAAGGGGGTGCAAATGCCACTGATATTATTTCAGTGATTTTGTCTTAACAGTTTTGATCATGATTGCTGTCATTTATCAAAATGAGAATAAAACCTCATTAAAGACAATGATGTTTTAAAAGGTAAAAGGATCTTGAGAATTAAATAAAAAAAAAACATTTAAAAAGTCTTATTTTTTAATGAGCTAATCAAGTTTCAAGCCACAGCTTGTGGGACGATACTAGAATAGGTATCACAAACAAAGTTGTCAGTAAGCTATCCATATGAAGAAATTTTCAAAAATATTTTCTATCGTTAAAAACAGATTTATTGTGTCAGAAATGCTTTAACAATTGAAAAGAAAGTGAGTCTGGTTGTAATTTGCTTGTCATCTCATACAAGATGAATATGTTTGACTTCCAAACAAATTTCATAAGACCATGGAAAATATTTTGATACAATAACAATTTTGACAAAAGTTACAATAACATTATTTTGCAGGATCATGGAAAGATGGAAAATATGTTTGAATAAGATCATTTAAGAATATATCAAACTTATATCATGAAAATGTTTTCTGAGTGAAAATTATATTTCTTAATGTTTCAACAGCTACAAATTCTGGTATTATAAAAGTATTTTAATGCAAAATTAATTGTTGATATTTTAGGTGGGCTCAAGATGTGCTAAGATAATTCTAACATTTTCCCATTTTTTCAAATTCTAGTACCAATGGATACAGATTTCAAGTCCAAAAATGAAACAAACAGGGGCAGAGAAAACGTCAAAAAAAGACAGTTTCATCTAAAAGAACTAAAACGAAAGCAATTAAAGCGAGCAGTGGGGCTAAGCCTTCCAGCTCTGTTGTTGTGCATGGCTATGATCATGGGGACAGCTCAGCTGTTCCCAGGGTAAGACAACCAGGCCCTGGATTTGTGCCCTGGCGGACAGCAGCTAGAGCAGAACACAGAGGGTAAGATATTGTAGCTTTGTTTGGAACGCCAAGTGGACAGAGTGTACATGTGTATATGTCATGGCTGAAATGACTTCAAAGAATTTGTCCTTGCACTTTCTTTTATGAATGATTTTGAACTTCATACTTAGGACCAAGCCTGGTTGAAAAGGTCCAAATAATAGTTTGGGGTAAAAAGTGATTACACACAATTCTATGCCATCATCAACATTATTAGCTTTAGGGCACAGAAAAACAACTATGAAGTTAAATGAGATCAATGAAAGGAGGGAACCCTAAATTTCATTCAGAGATACATAGTAAATAAAAATACTTTAGTTTTGCATTAGAGGGTATGGGAAACCCATATTAAAACAAGAAGAATCCAGAACATCATCAACTTTAGTAATGCAGGTGCCTTTGCCAAGATGAATTATGCATTCATGTCACACCATTGCATTTTGGATATTGACCTTATTTTTCACTTAACTTTTCAAGAATTCCATCAGCTGAGCCAATCCATCAATCCACCGTTGTCAAAGTATTCTCTCCTAGAGGGAGAGCTAGCCAAGTTTCTCCAACCAGTCATCTTTACGCTGATTCACCATCAGCCTCCAGCGAGATTGAAACATCAGTCAAGGATTCCAGTCAGACTCCCTCTACGCACATGTTCAAATTACGAGACATGGAACAAAGTAAAGACACAAAGGTGATCCAATTTTAATATCATCCGACCTAAAATTTAATACTCATTTTTAAAGGCGATCGAGTTCAAAAAAAATGTTGGTTTCAAAGATTTTAAATCAAATTTATGTAGGAACCTTTATTTGACTCACTAGGTCAGAACTTATTCTTTTTTCTGTGTACTGAATGTAAGCTGACCCCTATTTTCATGGAGTGTATAATGAGATTGAAATGAGATTTCTTGCTCAGGTGCAGTACCATGGCTAGACTTCTACCTGTTGGGGTTTTTAGTTGAAAAACGAAGAGTTATATCCATACTCGAGCCTTTAAACCTGGTGCTTATCCATGGTTTCCATGGTGTACATGGGTGAGAGCATATAACTCCCTCTGGAAGGGAAGCCAATTCATCACAGGTTAACTGCCCAGCAGTGCTGGTACTTATTTTCATGGCTGAGTGGACTGGAGCAAGTGCAGAAAAGTGTCTTGCCCAAAAGCTCACGGCTGGAATTGAACCTGGTGGGTTAAACCACTGCACTCCAAAGATTTCAAATAAAATGTATGTCAGTACTTATGGCTTTTTTGTGTGTACTGAATGTAATAACTCAGCAGTGATGTTTTGACATGGGTGTCTAAGGAAATTGGAATGAGATTTCTTGCTCCATGCTGTACCTTGGTGGGACTTCAGTGAGGTTTTTGGTGGGTAATTGTAAATAGTTTTTGTTCATTTCTGCTCTGTTTGCCAACATGTGCCCAGTTTAGGAATTGTAATTATAGGTATATGGTAGGATGTGCATTTTTGTTTAATTCAATAAATGATCCATGTCGAAAATTCCAGAAATTTTTGCGAAACTGGTTCTATTCCTACAATAAACACAATGTAACCATCACGATTTCCAGCCTTAAAAATAAGTCAAGAATGTCACAAAACTTGAGATGGGGGTTATATTAAGTCTTTAAATTACCAGTAAGGCTAAAAAAGTTACAAATAATGATCCATGGTTTTAATATGCTTTGAAATGATGCAGAAATGAAATATTAGCGAGTAAATTGCTGTGTCTTGTAAGCATTTGATATGTTTTCAACACATATCGCCATGCTGTACAAGATTCAAAAGTGCGCCACTAGCTTGCAGCTAGTGGTACTGTATTTTATGCAATCCTCTTGGCAAAACGACGTTGATGCTTACTAAACATGTTGAAATCTCAGCAACTTCAAAACATTTTTGTTCGTTTGTTTTGCAATCTTTTTTTCCTTTTTGCACAATTTATTCAATTCATCAGGTAATCTTTGCATTTATTTGTGGTAAAAATAATAATCAATGCTTTTTTGTCTGTGCATTTCTGGGTCCATTTGACAGCTTGTAAAACAGGTGTCATTCTAATTCAGAGTTGAGTCTGTATTGTTAACCGGGCCTACATCAAGTAGCTTTAAATTCGGTGAATCAAAGTGGAAGATTTGTGCGAATTCAACTCACGCATTAAAAAGGATTAAATCCTTGGTTGATCGTTTATTAAAATTGAATTGTAAGATCATTGATTGAAAGTTCTGTCTGTGGTGTGAATGAATAATGATTTTGAATGGCAGGGGCACTTTCTGTGTGATTTTTCCGTGTAAACGATGTAGTTATTTTGTAAACGGTAAACATTGTTTTCAATCGTGTACATGATAATCGGTAAACTGTCACATCCTAAGCATATAGTCGGGTAGAAATTTCATATTTACCAAAAAGGGCTTTAAATTCTTAAATAATTAGTTTAAATTATTTTATGGCTAATCAAAGATTGCAGACCTTTTAATGTATGGAAAAGTTATAATGTGTGAAGAAGACAACCTTTAATGTACCAATTTATCTTTTGTGTCCTAAATTTCAGTCACTAAAAGGCATCAGATTGTTTTCTCTGCTAAAGTTTAATAATTGGCATTATGGCCATATTCAGCTGCTACCATTTAACTATCATTGATGTAGGATTGAAAAACAATAACTTAACAGAAGAAAATTTATCGATATTCTTGTTGTGATGTCATAAGTTTTCAATAAAATTTGCATACTTTTATTATACTAGGCCATCCAATATAAAAATGCTGTAAAACAGTCAATTTTCAATTGATTTTGATGAAACTTGCTATTTTCATGGTTTTATAGCATATTTTTGAGATTAAAACTGATTTTGAATGACCATGTGTATGCAAGTCATACTCAACGTTTGTACTCAATCATTTATATGGTCCAAAATCAATGGTTTGCTGTAATGTGCTTTAACAGACAGTCACCTCTGGTGTGCTTGTTGAAATAAGTATTCTTTGAATTATGTCTTGAAAGCATAAAGAAACACAACACTTTGTGATGTAGTTTTGGAGCTCATTCCATTCCTTTGGACCCAAAAAAACAAGAAAAAGATCTATCTGCATGATGAGGTCTGACTCCAGTTCACTAAGATAAAGATGTAGAAGACCTGAGAGGTCTTGGTGTACAGTACATGTAGGTTGTATAATTGTTACATCTTAAATTAACTCATATTAAATATATTTGATGATCTAATGTAGGCTTAGCTAACTTTATGCTATCCTAGAAAATAGATATTCATACTTACCCACAAATGGAAAAAAGTCAAAAATGATAATTTCTGAAATAAAGAAAGTCCCAACAACTTCAACCATTTACTAAATTTTTGTCAGAAATTGTATTCTTGATTTTTTGTTTGTACAAATAGGTCCAACTGGAGGAGTTGAAGAGGCGGTTGCAGATTGAGAGCAGAGCAAGGGCAGCAGCGGATGAACGGCTTATGGAGCTTGAGCTGGAGAACACTCGTCTGAGGCAACAGCTTAGATTGAAGGATGCGCAGCTTTCTTACGCTGCCCCAAACAACAGCAGAGAAAAAAATGGAGGACTGGATATGGATGATGAGTTACTGCAGAGCATCGAAGAGTCATTCAAGAAGTTTCATGCATTCTTGGACTTGCTCAGAGATGCAGGGTAAGGGTCTAGAATATGATCTGAAGGACTAGTGAGTACCAAGTGGCAACATTAACTAAGCTACAATCTTGGACAAAACTTGTTGAAACACTCAATAAATATATGTGATGCTTTTCATGAACCTACTTTTCTATTGTAAATTATTCCACATTTTTTCTATTGCTTCTTCAATCCCTATTCTTTGATTTGTAATAAATATTTTAGAATTTTAAGGACATTGTTATAATTTCATGATGCCACCAATATCCTCCTCCCCTACCTTACTATTTTAACCATCCTCCCCTCCTCCCCGTTCAATGTTGACCACCGCTGTTATGATTTTTGTTTCTGGAAATGATGTTAAAACAGAAATAAATCCAACATTGAAAAGGAGGGAGGAGTTGGGAGTTACAATTCTTAGAAAAGTTTTGTCCAAGATTGTAGATTGCTTGAAAATCAAAATTGTAAAAACAGCAACAAATCCTGGCAACATTGTTAAGAATGGATGGACAAATTACAACATTGTGAATTTTCTGACTCAATTATTTAAAAAGATATTCAAATTGTTGATGTCATATGTTGAATAGCTTCTTCATTTTGTATGCAAATGGACTGTTTTATAATCTTCATAATTCCATGCAGGAGAGCTACAGTAGCTTCAGGGATTACAGTTGTATATAAGAATTTTTAAACATTGATCATAACAACAGTTTAACGGTGCGATATTGGCATAAGGACATTCTGTTTTAATTTTCTGATTGGTTGAAATTCAACTTATTGCAAAACGTGCCTCTTTCATTCATATTTCACACTATATTATTTATAGAGTAACATTTTCTGATACAGCATTTGTGTAGCTGAATGGTTAAGTCGATGGGCTTCGAGCAGTTAGCTTTTGTGCCAAACGTTACGAGTTCGAGTCGCATCAAGGCAGAATCTTTCTTTATGTTTTCTCCTCAATTGAATTAGAACATGAGACTATTAACCAAGTTCATTTAAGTTAATAGCTCCATTGTATAGTAGTTCTTTGACTAACGCCGAATTTGTACAGCATTGTTCAACTCAGCCGTGTCATGTTACAACACATATACACACTGTACGTACAATACAACATGGATGTACATAATATCCATACACACACTGTATAATAATATACGCTTCTCTTGTAATAGGTTGATGATGTGTGTAAGTACATGGCATGCACTTACTGATGTCGTTGTGATTTGTTTTGAGACGACACCGCCTATTTAACAGGAAAGATCGTAAAAGTTATCAATGACTGATTGTGGAGCATAAAACAAAGTATTACATAAAGAGCATGACTTATCTTACCATGTCAAATTTAGGAACTGTTAAGAATTCTTGGGAATTTTTTCATCTTTAATTCAAATAATGTGAATAGTGCTCTCCTTTAATACTCTTGGACATTCATAAGCATCGAGTTGCTATTTGTCACCAGTGAGTGCTTAATTGTATAACATGAGATTTCCAAAGTTGCTGAAAGTATATTTCATTTAAAAGCCCCTCTCCCATACTCGCTGCTTTAATGAGAATTTGCATATGTAGTAGGATTTATTTATTGATTATTTGTGGATATTTTGAAGACAATCCTTCCTACATTGCTTTTGAACCCTGAAAATTTTCAAAATTGACAATAATGTTGATCAGAATTCACCCACCTTTTTACCAGAAAGTTATCTTTTATGGATATTGATGTGATGTACACATGGAATACTTGAAAGATATCTTCTTTTTTTTTTGTATAATTTTTCTTCTTTAGAATAAGCAATATAATTCGTGACATTTTGATTTGTGGACAATACCCAAGGCTGAAATCTAATCTGAGTAGTATTTCAATTTACCTGACATTGTAAAGAGAAAAATGGTTCAAATCCACTGTGTTCTAATTAGCAGATGTAAATGTATATACAAATCAGTGCTTGCTGTTACTTCTAAGGCAGGATTTGTGTACTGAAAGTGGGAGGGGATTGAAGCATTCAAGATTATGACGTATTGAGAGCAACGTGACTTCCTTTCTGTTCTCTCAAACTTTCCATGCTGGTTATACTCTATCACACACTTTTCCACCTAAACGTTTGCACCTTTTCATTTTCCGGCTTTTCACTTTGTGGAAGGGTGACTGCTTTCTGTAAGATCGTTCCTTTTTACTTCCCCATCCGTTGTGACCATGCCTTTATTACCTTTTCTTGTATAGTAGTTCCACGCTTTTTTTTTTCTAGTTGCCTTGGGTCTCCCGGCCCTTGGTATTTTTTTTTCTTTTTCAACATGACCAAATGCTTCTGCCTTAACCTTGACCCTCTCTCTCCTCCCCATGACCTACCTGCTACCTCCATTGACCATTCCTCAGTCCCAGTCCTTAAAATCTTAATCATTCAGGCCACCAACAAACATCATGACAGTTTCAAACGTTTTCCACTTCCTACCCTCAGATTCGGCGATATCCTGGTGCACTGCACCAGGGACACTCATGCCACCACCCTCCTCACCACCAAAACCCCAGCTTATACTGGTATCGACATAACAGCCACTCCCCACCATTCCCTGAACTCCAGCAAAAGCGTCATCAGAACCAGAGACCTTGCTTACTTGACCAATGAAGATCTCATTGAGGACATCAATAAGGCCCGTTGTCTCGTCCTCAAGAGAGAGGGTGCCGAAACACCCACCAATACCATCTTCCTGACTTTTGCCACACCAACTCAAGTCTAACCCCAACCCTCAGGAAGAGGGTATCTCCTAAGGCAGTATCCTCTCCCCTACTCTATTCAACCTGAGCATTAACATCATCACAAACAACCTTGGCCTCAACATCAAATGTGCCCTCTACGTGGACGACTTCAACATCTTCTACTCCTCCTTTAGTTTTTCTCTCATTGAAAATAGGCTCCAGCTTAGCCTCAACTGGCTGAAAGACTGGTGCAACAATAACGGTTTTAAATTCTCCAAAGACAAGACATGCACTTCTGTCATTTCAACAACCTCCACCCCAACCCAAACCTTGTGCTCAACAGCAATCGGATCCCTAAAGTTGATCACACTAAGCTCCTGGGTTTAACCCTAGACCCCAAGCTCTCCTACAAGCAACACATCACCAACCTGAAACAGAAAAGCAACAGTTCCCTCAACATTCTCCGCCTCTCCAACACCAATTCGGGTGCGGACCCCTACGCTATCCTCAAAATCATCAAGCTCACTATTAGTGCCAAGCTTGACTACGGCAATATTGTCTACTGTGCCGCTCACAACTCTTACATCGACACCATTCAAACTGAAACCCTCAGGATTTTCCTGGGTGCCTACAGGACCTCCCCATCACCAGCCTTCACATTGAAGCCAAGGAACCCCCCTTCCTGCTAAGGTGTAGAAAGCTTAGCCTTTCCTGCGCTTTTAGAGCCCTCACCAACACCCAAAACCCTGTATACAACCTCATTAGATACACCAATTTCCCCATACTCTTTGATAGGACTAAAATCCTATCCCTCCCTTCAGCTTATGCATCAAACACGACAGCCACCATCTGGGCATCAACCCCGCCACTCTTGGCACCTTCTCCTAGCCCACTTTTCCTCCCTGGGCCACCCCCTCCCTTCCATGCACCTGGGCCTCTCCACTCATCACAAAACCCAAATCCACCCCAACCTCTTCATCAACCTCCACAACCAAATCAAAGACAAAACCTCAAACTACACCTCCATCTATACTGATGGCTCCAAGGAAATTGACAAGACAGCTGTTGATGCTATCATCCAAGACATCACCCTCAGTAGCAGGCTTCCTATCTACTCTTCCATCTTCTCGGTCGAGGCCAAGGCCATCCTACTCGCCCTCAACTATATTGAGTACTTATACTCCCTGCTCAGCAACTTTGCCATCTTCTCAAACTCCAAGTCTGTCCTTCTTCACTCAATCTTAAGTGGGATATCCCCACGTCCCACCACCTCTGTAAACTTCTTTCGGCCCCCCTGCCCTCCTTCCCTTGCAGGACAAACATTCTTTTTCCTGGATACCCAGCCATGTTGGCATCCCCGGCAATAACAGAGCTGATTCAGCTGCTAAGCTTGCCCTCAACCTCCCCCTACCCACTTTCCCAAAACCCTTTCTGACATCAAACTGCTTCTAGCTTCCCTTGTTTGTGACAGCTGGCAAACCTTATGGGACTCCCAAATTGATAACAAACTACAGGACATCAATTGCCATTGCCCCCTTACAGTCCATCACGTCCTCCTTGCCTGCCCCTGTACAACCTCCCCAGAACTTCCCTTACCGCTCCATAGCCAAGCTTTTCCAGAAAAACCCTCCAGATAAAATTATCTCCTTTCTTCATTGTGCCTCCTCTACAAACATATTTAATCCTCCTCTCCCACCCCCTATACCTACATGTACCCTTTTTTTCACCCCTGCACTTCCTTTTTCGATCCCAGTTTCCTGGCTATTAGCCGCTGTACTTCTCTCAGACTCCTATTATATTTTCTTCCTACCTCTGGAATGTTCTAATCTCTCAGACACAATTTGACCCTAGCTGTCGTGGTGCCGTTAAGCCTCATCAAACAAACAAACAAAACTGGGGGCAAAATCACCCTGAGATACAAAAATTACCATAGAAAAGATATTTGGAAAAAAATGTGAGGGAATGTGCCCCTTGCTCCCCCAAATCCTGCCTTTGCTTCTGAGGTTTATTTGATATAAGGTACTAACTTCTTTCTTGTGTCTAAAACTGATATACTTGTGTTGTTGTGAGGCAACTTATGCTTAAATACTTTAAAATCTATCAAAAACTTCTGGCACTTCTTTCTTTTCTATTTTCAGTCTTGGCCAGCTTTGCTCCCTGATTGGTCTCAGTGCACAAGATTTGCAAAAACCTGAGGTGTCATCGATTCTGAGACAGCATCAACCAGCCTCACATGAAGCCCACCCTGTGTCAAATCCCACCATCTACATAGCGGAACCATATCGGGAAGAAAGTTTTGCAAGATATGAAAAGCCCAAGGCTTATACATCTGTGCCACAACCAGGTAAGTTAGGGAGTAACATGTTTAGAGGGGTTTGTACGGGAAATTTAGAGAAAAACCTCTTTTTCAACAAGATACATTTTTGTTTTTATCACTAATTATATTTAGGCAATGAATATAATAACATTACTCACTTTAGCTTGTTGGCTGTTCATATATGTATATGACTTGAATTGTGATTAAGACATAAAATGACTATAGTTACTTGTTTTTTGTAATATTTGAATTGATTTTCTTTTTGCATTGATGTAAAATAGATGTTATAAGAGTAAGGTAAGTTAATTCCTTGTGTATTATATGGCACATTTCCATCAAGATGCTGTAATTGCCTTGTTGAATGCTAATTGAAAGTTAAACCATGATACTGATTGGGAACTTCCCTGAATGCCTCATCCTTTGATTTAGTCGTCACAAAATAAGAGTAAAATAATTATTTGAAAATAAGAAAAGGTCATCAGGGAATATTTTGGAGGGAAAAAATTAGGGATGTACCGGATCCAAATTTTTGGATCCGGCCGGAACCGGATTTTTCATTGCTTACAACAATTCTCATAATCTTAAGAAACAAAGGGAAAGGGGTGGGGGCAGGGGATTGTCAAGTTGGCTACTAATGGCTAGCAACCCAATAAATTTGGAAAATAACAATTATTGGGCATATTGTGATGAAATCAAATCAAAATTAGTGAAAGTTCTGGATTAATCCTAACATGTACCAAATTTGGAAATTCAGGCAAAATTTGAAGATATTAATAAGAGGAAAGATTCTGGGTACTGTTTTAAGAAAAGTGTGATTTTGCATGATTGTCTCAGCCCTATCAAGATATTAAAGTATGAAAACAACGGGCAATGTCTAAAAATTGTGGCAAAAATTACTGTGCACCTAAAGAGAACTGTCTATTCTCTTCATTAATCATCATAAATGGACTGTTAAAATTCCAAGCCATACTCAATACTTTTTTGGAGGGAGGGAGGGGTGGGGTGAGGGATTAAATTCCCATCTAATAAAAGTATAATAAGTTATACATGCTTCTACAGGCTGTAGCCTAGGCTCTTCACTATAATTGCATCTCAAAACATTTGATAATGTTTAAAAACTTTCAGCCATCATTCAATATTTCAATGACATCTGGATTGGTCCTACTACCTAAATTTTACCATTCAGAAGTTCAAGTTTCATTGTAGCCAAGTAAGATACTTAAGAAAAACAGTGATCCCAATCTCAATGTGATGCTGATGACTCATAGACCAGACAGGAAGTCTGCAAGACAAAGGGTCTATTGTACTTTTTGAGGCAATATGTGAATGCATTTCATGCTATTCCTTTCTACATGTATATATGAGGTTTAAAGTGTTGTTTTATGCATATTAGAGTTACAGTGATACAGAGGAAAGACTGAATATAGGCATCATGAAAAAACAAGGCATCCTCATTCATTTGGAAACATTTTACTGTCCAAGATCAAGCTGATGAAATTGCTGAATGTATTTTGTGCAAAAAAGGAATAAGGAGAGGAAAACCAGGATCCCTGCCAAAGAACTTTAGTACTTCACCTTTACACAAACATCTCCAGTCAAAACATCCTGCAACATATAAACAAGCTAAACAATCAAATATTGAGGAAAAAGTAAATCTTCAATTGTTGAAATTGCCAAAAATCCGGTTCCGGCCGGATTTGGAAAAAAATCCAGCCGGAACCGGAACCGGATTTTTTCCCAAATCCGGCTGGATAATCCGGCCGGACCGGATATCCGGTACATCCCTAGAAAAAATCATGAGAAGCAATTATGTTCATGGTCAAGTTTCAAGTATATTGATATGAAATCCTTATTTTAAGATTTCCTCTCGAAAGATGAAAGAAATTAATTTGTCAAGCTTTGTGACAGTTCAGTTTAATTTTCCAGCAATAAACTTGATGCCTTGATATTTATAGACAGTCAAATATCATGGGCCTCACATTATTATATCATTTCTCCACAACTTTACTATCAGATCATTTCATATTGAGAAATACACTTTGTACTGATACCTTTACAATTAAAACTCTTGTCTTATTTTGTAATTTACAGATGCCTACAACCAAGAACTGTCTCAGTATACTTTTCAATCTCTTGATAATTCTCAACTACCGCTCAAATCACCAAGAGTTACTACATCCCCATTGGAAACAGCAGAGCTCCCACTATTGCCCCCAACATCATTTGCTGATGATTCCAAACCTCGACCTTGCCAGTCACCCACAGCAGCGTTATCAAACACAAAAAATGACCAAGGCCAGGTTAATGACAGCACAGATTTTAGGATTCTTCAGCCTGATATGTCCCAAACAGGGTCAGATAGACAGGGGGAAAGAGAATCCCCTGACTATCAACAGGAGGAGGGGGAATCTCCAGACTATAAAAATGATAATAAGATGTCCGCATCTTACTCGTCTTTGGGCAGATCAACAGAGGAGGACCCTGAAGTGGAGGGGTCATATGAATTCTCGGATCAGAAATACCTGTCAAGTCCGGATGCAACAATTCTTCCTAAAACATCTATTGAGGAGGCAATTTCCTTCAACCAGCATGATGATGATGAGAAGGAGGAGAAAGATGATTAAATGAGCTTTTGGTCCAACAGGTGCCTTGTGTAGTAAAAATAGGTTCATAAGAAAAATTCTCCAAAAATATTCTTCGACTAAAGATATGAATAAGTTTCTACTCAGTTTTTACTTCACAAATTTGCTTTGAACCACCAAATTATGTTTAACAAATGATTATGTAAGCCAAAAGAATGTTCTTCTGTATTAAAGAATGTTTTTCTGTATTAAAGAAAGCTTAAAGGTATATGAGTGTGTCAGAGCTAAATTAGCTGAAATGCTACAAAATCTGTTAAAAAATTTCATCAAAATCTTGATTTCTTTGAAGTAGTGTAGCAAATTCTGACCAAATATTTTTGGAGTCTTAACCATACCCCGAATCCAATTCTAGAAGGAATACACTTTCTCATTAATTTCAGTAACAGAAAGAAATTTTGAGAATAACATTAAGATTTGTAGCAGTCTGCCCAGTCAGTCATACATGCAAATTTAGCAATACAAATGTGCACATTGAAAATTTGGATCAGTCATAACTTTGAAACAGAAATAGATATTTTCAAAGGCAGTTACCCAAAATGTAAAGCTCGTTCTAATGGGTTATTCAACTTTATGCATCTTCAATATGAAGAGTCAGAGTGTTGCATAGTTTAAAGTGGGGCATTTGTTGCAATGGCAATTTGTGCTATTTCATTGTTTTGAATTAGCAATTTAACTTATATTGCCTCTACCTACCTGTCCATACAATAAAGCAACCTTTGAAGAAATAATCAAGTTTCCACAATTTCAATCAGAAAAGAATGTAAATATTTTTTAATCAGTTAAAAAGATTTAACTCACAAATATAAAGAATGTTGCAACCTCTAGTTGAGTAGATGTTTGAGATCAGACAGTCAAGTTTACTTTCAATTGAGTATCTCTTAATTACAAGATAAGTTACTTGTTTCTCTCATTGTCCTGTTAAAGAGGGAATTTCATATCAAGATGGTTGGTTCACATGTGACCTGTGAATCTAATACGTATCAGTGACATCACTTCCACGGCGGGTATTGATTGGCTTCTTGGTTATTGTGTGAATGTCTGAAACAATGAGAAACGTTGAGTTGTATCATATATTTACCTCTACGTTGATATGATAACTGGCCTTTTAATAAAGCACTGGATCGAAGAGTGAGAGTATTGCATAGTTTAAAGCAGGGCATTTGTTACAATGGCAATTTGTGCTATTTCATTCTTTTGAATTAGCAATTTAACTCATATTGCCTCTATCTGTCCATACAATAAAGCATCTGAGCAGACCAAAGCAAATATGTACAAAAGGCATTCAGCATCATAAAACGCATTGGTATAAAACATGAAGGTATTCCTTGTAATCTCTTGCTATGAGGAAAACATCAAGTCAAATTATTGATAATTTTGAAAATCACATGGCACTAACTAGACTAATGAAATTTTTAGGAAATATGAAGTAAATATTAGCTATAAGGTTTTATACTACTTTGATTGGAATACCAAAGAAATCCTGTGTAACTCCAAGAGCATGTTATTTTATTATATTGTTGATCTACACATGAAATGCCATCAGGATGTAAGAACGAAGTGGCTGAAAGGTATCATTTGATAATCAGTGGTGGAAATCTTTTTTAAGGACGACAGATCTGGGGGAGGGAATTGGGGGGGCTAATTCCCATACTTTTTTGCTGGGCCAAAAATATGATTACAAAATTGAGATTTTATACACCCAAAAAAAAAGGCTTCCAGGGGCTTTGTGCCCATAAGGATGTGCAATAGCGACCATCAACATAATTAAGTTCATCATCGACATGTTCAGCCCCCCCACTTTTTAAAATACTTTGCTGTCTCTACTTTTGGTTGTTGTTTTATTGGGTTTAGATGAGCAATCTTAAAACAATTTTTATATAACTTAGTTTTAACAAAAGAGGACATTCAATATCTGATATTGAAGTATTTTGCAAATGATATTTGTCAGAAACTTTATGTGCTTTTATCAGTTTGAATAAGAATTGCAAATACACGGTTTATAATTCACACAAAAGCGATATGTCCATCATTTCTAAATTTGTGAGTACTATTTTCAACAGCATTTTTGGTTCCAATGCTAATAGCATAAAGAAACTATGCTGACGAGTGTAGGTATGTATGTGGTGTGTATATGTGTGTGTGTATGTATGTATGTGGTGTGTATATGTGTGTGTATGTATGTGGTGTGTATATGTGTGTGTATGTATGTTGTGTGTATGTATGTTGTGTGTATATGTGTGTGTCTGTAACAGCAAGCTCGTATTAAAGCACGATATCTTAAGAACTACACCAGATTCATGTCATATGTGGTACACAGATAGCCTATGGTCCGTAGATGTGTGCTATTGTTTTTGGTGGTGATGTCATGCATATTAATGAGTGGGTGGGGTTTAATGTAATTATATTGAAATGCTTATATTTTTACAACCACATGGCTGCTGTGTATAGTGTGTACATCTTCATGGTACAAAAGTTGATTTTCATTAATATACATAGTGGGCAGGGCTTAACATGATTTTGTTGAAAAGAGCTCGTAAGCACGATATCTCAAGAATCATACACTGGATTCATGTCATATATGGGTACACAGATAGCCCATGGTCGTCCGTAGATTGTTTTTGTGGTGATGTTATGCATATTAATGAGTAGGCCGGGCTTAATGTAAAAATCTTGAAATGCTCATATTTTAACACTCGTTTGATTTGTTTCATATTTAGTATAATCATGTTGTTAGCTAGTGTGTATGTGTTTATTGAATAAAACTGTTGAATTTCATTGATATGCATAGTAGGCGGGGCTTAATATGGTTTTGCTAAAAAGACCTTGTAAACATAGTATGTCTCGAAAAGGACAAAATGGATTCACGTCTTGTGCTGTACACAGATAACCCATGGATTGATGTGCCTTATTGTTTTTGGTGGTGATGTCATGCATATTAATGAGTAGGCGTTGCTTAATGTAAAACTCTTTAAATGCTGATATTTTAACAATTACATGCTTGTTTTGTTTCACATTTTGTAGAATTATGATCTTAGCTAGTTTGTACGTGTTCATTTATAAAAAGAAACCAATGAATTTTATAAATATGTATAGTGGACAAGGCTTAAAATGATTTAACTGAAAAGAGCTTGTAAACGATATCTCAAGAACGATTCATGTCATGTCAAATATTTCATGATATGCAATGACATAACAATCAATACAAAATCAATCAGCATGAAAAACAGCATTGGAACCACATAATCTTTAGCTTCTGGTTTGTAATGTCCAACACTGAAACAACATTTCTAATTTTTTGATGACAAGCAACGTCTCCGGATATTTACAGTCAAAATAGTAGAGACCTGGTTCTAGTGGGATTTTATGATTTTCCCCCTCATTTGGTAGGCAAAAACTATTTTGTGACTTACCCCCCCCCCTCCCCCCCTCCCTCCCCTCTCCCTCCTACTCCCTCCACTTTCGTTTCTGTCTGCAAATCCTGCCCATGGACATAGCTAGGTAATTGCTTTGGATCTGCACCTCATACTGCACTGGTCACTTTTCAACACACTGGTGAAATGTAACAATGGAATAAGATAGCAACATGGTGTTTTCACCAATTTGCATGTATTAATGTTTTTCATATATATGAATACAATAATCTGCTTATATTAAACAAACCTAATCAGATCTCCATATCTGAAAACTAGAAAGGAAACATTTGGTCACCAACACCTTCCTTGATTTGGTGATTTATTTCAATTATAAGGAAGTACTGTAACCCTACAGAGCAGTGGAAATCGTGAATCTTGTGGGTATATATATTAATAATGGTAAAATCACTATGCATTCAGTCCAGTATTTTTTGTTTATTATGATAAATTTAGTTCTATACAGTGTTTTGAGGAGGAGGGGGGGGGGGGGATAGAGGACTACCATAATTCGCATAACGAACATCCTTGATAGCTAGATACCTCTGTGCTGGTGTGTATGGAGGCACGGCCTCTTAGGGGCACTTCCCAAGTCATATGCTGCGCCCCCAGTTTGTAGATGATTAAGTGAAAGGGGCGCTACATTTTTAGAAAGGGGCACTTTTCCAATGGAGACATTCCGCCCGTATGTAGGACTAAAAAAAGGTCGCCAGTTTCCTACTATTGGGTCAGTAATTAAGGAGCACCATTTTGAAAGGGAAACTTTTTGTATTTTTTTTTTTTTTAAGTGTGCGCAAATTCTACCAGCTCTTGCACCTTTGACAGTAATTGAGGGGCATTTTTTTATTTTCAAAAGAGGCACTTTTGTCATATTATGGAAAAATGGGGGCATGTGCCCCTCTTTCCCCGGTTCTAACACCTATGACTCTGTGACATATCCAGAATCTAAAAAGTATGTGTGTGTGTGGGGGGGGGGGGGGGGGGGGGTAGGGTACAACCATGGTTTTTGATGTCAACTTTCAGAAAGTGAACCGTTATTCATATATTTCAACTGTTCTTAGTAAAACAAAAAAAATATTGACCTTTTTTCAACGATTTCTTTAGTTTAGCGAAATAAGGAAGTTAACTCAAACCTTTATGACCGCGTCTCTGCTCTGAATTAACATGCTTAGTATTTTAAGTACCGTATGCATGACAAAACGACTTTTACTAGTATAAGCAAAAGTGACTTATCATTTTCACAAGTACACCAATGTTTATAAGATATCAGTACCACCTCCAAGGGATTAAAAGAGATTTTTGTTATCGTTTTTTTATTTTTATTTTATTGAAACATCCCATTATGAAGATACACACAGTTACGCTTTAAGCAGGATTACAGATAGTTTTCATACTTTTACCCGACTTATTAACTTTCCAGCATTCCTTATATGGCAGTATAAGAAATTCTAAGAATATTTTCAATCATCCCCCTCCTTCCCCCGTCCCCCGTCCAAAAAAAGCTAAGCTCAAAGACAAACATAAAATGGTTTGCATTTCTGATTCGTGACGTGAGTATAGGAAAGTAAAGAAAAGAATGTTATACTAGATCAGAATGCCAGAGGGAGGGGAAGAAGGGGGGGGCAGGTGCCCCAAATAATTTTCATTGGTGTTACGTTCCTCATTCAGTTGAAATTGTTTTCCTCAATCCTCTTTTACATCCAATATTTGTAACAATTGGCAGCTCGCCATAGAAGCAAGGGAGTGCTTTTAACCCTCAAAGATTTGTTTATAAAAAAAAGATTGTGATAAAAAGTACAAACATGTGTAAAGATGTGGATGTTCATTTTTGTCCTCTCTTATTAAAATGTCTTACAGCCGCCAAAGTTTTATTTAATATATTGACGATGTTTATTATTATCTCTTGTTTAGCAATAGTTTCTGGCAGGAGATGAGCATGACCCGTAGCCGCGGGAGGGGGGGGGGTGAGAGAGGGGGGGGGGGAATTTCCCCCAATAATATATCTTCCTCCAAACTAATGTAAGCAAAACAAATGTAATGTGCAACGTGCATGATAATTTGTAATAGCCCTATAGTTCTGTTTAAATCACGCATACAGTTACTAAACAAACCGTAGTTCAGAGGCGGATTCAGAAGGGGGGTAGTCACTGTTTATGTATATTTTCTTCAATTTTCGTGAAATCTTATTCAATGTTGGGGAAACGTCTTTTAATTTTGGCAATTTTCTTAATTCATGTGCACTTTTCTTCAATTTCCTTTGTTTTGGGGCAATTTCTCTTCAAATTTCAATAAATTTTCTTGAAGTTTCGGGAAATTTCCTTTAATGTTTAAAAAGTCTTTCAAATTTTGTTATTGTCGTACGTTTTCTTCAATTTTTGAAAAGTTTCCTTCATTTTGGGGCAATTTCCTTCAATGTTTGAAAAATTTCTTTTAATTTAGGGCAAATTTCTTCCTTCTCGTGCAATTTACGAAAACATTTCTTCATTTTGGGCCAATTCTTCTTCGATTTTTATCAATTTCCGGTGAATTTTCTTCACTGTTTGGGAATTTTGGGCAATTTCCTTTATTCTCGTGCAATTTTCGGAAAATTCCTCCAATTTAGGGCTATATTTCTTCTTCAATTTTTGGGAAATTCCCTTCAATGTTTGGGAAATCTCTTTGAATCATTAAGAAATTTCCTTCATTCTCGTGCAATTTGGGGGAAAATTTCCTTTATTTTAAAATAAAATTTCTTCAATTTTCGGGAAATTTCCTCCAATGTTTGGGAAATTTCTTTAGATTTTTGGCACTTTCTTTAATTTTCGTAGTTGTCGGAAAATTTTCTCCATTTTGGGGCTATTTTTCTTCTTCAATTTTTGGAAAATTTCCTTCAATGTTTAGGAAATCGCTTTGAATCTTTAGGAAATTTCTTTCATTCTTGTCGAATTATTAATCCCCCTGACATTTTATCGTGGCTCAGCCCCTGTGATGGTGTTATTAACAGGCTGTTTAGGTGTTATTATGCGAGAGCAACCCATATATTTCGTTAGGAAAAAATAAGGAATTCTTCCAGGGAGTACTTTTCTCTCTACCCGCTTATAAGACTGCACCCTCTTTCCAATGTGCCATTCATCACGACAAAATTACTCCTAAAACACGTTGTCACATCATCCCTCAGTAGTTTAATTTGGCTTGGCCTCCTTGATATTTTATCGTGGCTCAGCCCCTATGATAAGTGTCTGAAATTTGTACAGGCCGTATAGGTATTATTATGCGAGAGCAACCCATATTCGTTAAAAAAAACATAAGGTTCAAGGAAATATCCAACAGATTCAATAATGTTTGACGACAGCAAAAGCAGCATAGTCATTAGCACGATACCAACTCGGTTTCATCTCATAGCAAACTCTGCGGTTAAGAAAAAATAGCATGCACCTTCTCCCCCCCCCCCCCCCTCCCTTAATCATATCACTTTCCCCCAAAAAAATGTAAAGCTGGCGTGCGGGTACATTAGCCGAAATTAGAGGAAAACATTCGCAAATACTCTCCCCCGCCCCTAACAAAAGAAATACTAAAATGTATTAAAAGTTTATCATAAAAACCATTTTTCGATAACACGTGTTGCATTTTCTACAAATGAAATTCCTAATTTTGCTCAAAAGATGTCTAATGCACAATAAATCCTTGGAGGGGAGGGGGGGGGGGGGGGGGGACCACGTACACATAGGTCTGCTTCCCTCTAATAAAACATAAGGATACTTGACATACTTGAGGGAAATGATCAAATTGATATATGTACGATTTTCTTCAATTCTTATTCTGCTTTAAGTTATACAGGCTAAGCTTTAGCTCGTTAGACCACCCCTCTATAATATCTGCTGGTCACAAGGTACCCTTGTCGAAACCACGGAGGCGCACGGGGCAGCATGCATGTGTCCTTTTAAAAGTTATACCAAATCTCATTCTTAGGGAACAAATTGTTCATGGTTTAGAAGTACCCTTGCAGGCATTCGACACTTAACCGGGACCAGAGGTGGTGGAACGGGTGAGGGTGCACTGTGGGTATGTGCACCCAACTGCTTTTTCAAAGTTACATTGTTGCCAAACAACCCCACATTGGAATTGGAATACATTGAAAAAAAGCAAAGTATTCACATCCTGACATCTGTCAAATTTTATATTCCCCGCTTATGATTTTGTAAAAAACTCCTAAAATATCATTGGTCCTTGCTAGGGTATGCAGGCCACCTCAAATTTAATTAGTGGAGCATCTTTCAAATGGGCCCAGTGTAAACTTCGGATGTACACGCAGCCCCTTGTCATAGATTGACGTGTCCTCCTCCACCTTCTTTACAAAGCTAATTTAGTGCGGCACATTTGTCCGTGAAAAAGAATGGGGGCCCTTGCCAATGACTAGTTTAAGACTGAGTGTGAATTGGGATTCTGCAGCGTTCCATATACCTGTATACCGAGCTCAATTGATTTTATGAAAGTGAGAAAATGATGAAAAACCTTATAAACCATTTTACAGTTCTAAAGACCCCGGGCCGGCCTCCTATTTGCTTTTCACATACAGACATTGTTTGGAACATTAAATATTTTGATTCAAGGCAGTGGCGTAACTAAGGAGGGGCAGGGGCGGTCACGTCCTAAAAAGGGTCCGGGCTCTATTAGTAGGAAGGCTCGGGCCCTATTAGTGGGCCTGGCCCGGGCCATATTAATAGGCCTGTAATTTTTTTTTATTTTATACCTATATACAATAGGGGCCAGGGCCCCACTCGCCCCCTAGATACGCCACTGATTCAAGGTCGTGATGTAAATATTTCCGATTTCCTAATTCTTGTAGATCTTGGTAACAGGCTACATGAAATTTTCTAAACTACACAAATTTTCGTGGGTGTACATTAAGAAGGAAAGGAAAACAACTAACCTTTCGGACCTATAAAAGTTTATAAAATATTCTCGTGAAGTTTGGAAGACGAAAGGGGGAGAGAAAGGAGGGGGTATTTCCCTAAAGTTATAATGCTGTCGTACCGTACATACATGCTTTCAAAATATCTCAGTTAAAAAAAAAAAAAAAAGTTCCTCTCAATGGTCCGGGAGCATGCCTATTTATCGGATCATAAATGGTTCTTAAAATGGTAACATTTTGCTTTATGGAAGCCGCCATTTTGTGATATTTCCCATGATTTCCCAGGAATAGCTGAAACTTATCAGAAGGCTCCGGAAGCGCTGCTTTGGTAAAAAAAAAATGAAAAAAAAATATTGAAGAAAAATTTTGAGAAATGAAGGATATTTCCTGAAGATGAAGGAAATCTCCCGAAAATGAACGGACTTTTCCCAAAATTGAAGAAAAACTTCCCAACAATTGAACATAATTTTCCAAAATTTTCAACAAAATGAAGAAAATTGAAGAAAACTTCCCAAATATTAAAGAAAATATCCCGAAAATGAAGGAAATTTCACGAAAATGGAAGCAAATTTCACAAAAATGAAGGAAATTTCACGAAAAATGAAGAAATTTTTAAAGAACGTTTGCGCAAAATGAAAGAAGTTTGCTGAAAATTTAAGAAAACTGCACAAATATTAAAAAAGATATTACAAGAATTTCCGCAAAATGAAGGAAGCTTCCCAAAAATTGAAGAAAATCTCCGCAAAATGAACAAAATTTCCCAAAGTATGAAGAAAACTTCCCAAATATTGAAAAAAATATCGAGAAAATGAAGGAAATTTCATGAAAATGGAAGAAAATTTAAGAAAAACGAAGGAAAATTCCCAAAAATTGGAAGAGATTTCCGAGAAAATGAAGATTTTCCTGAACTGCTGAAATTGCAGAAGAAATTCCGAAGAAAATAAATTTGTGACATGTTCATTAACTGATTATTAGGTGGCTTCAAATTGTGGACCCAGGGCTTCGCAGGAAGCCCTACGTTTGTTATGGTTTTACTAACAGGCAGACAGGAAGAGCAAGCTGACGTAGGGGCGCTGGGGCGAAACCTCAGGAATCGCTGCATTTTTCGCGATTTTAAAAATTGATTGATATTGTGATAAATCCAGGGTCGAAGTTCTAGGTGCCGAGGGGGCAAAGCCCCAGGAAGCTAGTAGCGTTTTTTTAGCGTGATTTTGGTAGCAGAAAATTGCTCAAAATCGTGTCAAATTTGATCTAAAGTTAGTTTAAGGGAATATTATTTTGGAACGAATGTTCAAATGTAGGACTCTATTAACTTCAATATGTGTTTTAGTTGGGGTCTAGGAATGGTTTTCATGTTTCTGATGTAAGAATTTGAGAAAACATATTTTACAACGTTGAGAATAAAAAGTATATTCATACCAATTTTTGCGCCCCTGTGAGCATTCAGCGCCCTCTCGAAAAGCTTCTACCAGCCGTACTCAATAAAATTGTTTGCCCTTCATGGCAGCATGGTAAAAGCAGATATTAAATATTGCCGATGAGCTACCACCATGCATTGGTTTCTGTCCGAGCGCTAAATCCAGGAGCATGCTCGAGTTTCTAATGGTGGGAAAATGGCGGAAATTTGTGTCTTTTCTGTTAAAAATTCATGCGTTTTTGGACTACACAAATGGAATATTACTTGCTTAATAGTATTAAGAAGTTATTGATCAACACGTACATTTTCCCAGGGCCTAATTTTGTTCTTTATAAGGACGATTTTGGCTTCTCCTCAGAAAGCGTTGCTGGGGTGGTAGGGGGTTCCCCTGCTCACTATTGAACCTCGAATAATTAATTTACTTGTCAAAAGTGTACGTTACTTGTATTCTTAGTCTACGGGTATACGAAAAAAATACATGAACACAACCAAATGTATCTGTCTTTCCAAGTAACCAACGATTCTTTTAAACATAGTGTCAGTATTTTGTTAAAGAGCATTACACTTTTTAAGGCAAATAAGATTGATTCCTTACCTGGCCTGAACGAATAACAAAAAAAAAATGTTATTACTTTGATACGCATTAAAATACCTTCACATTGTTATCATAAGGTGTCTTCCAGTAAGAAAATATTGTCATTTCCGTCCTTTCATTACAAAATAAGATGTTGCACTTTCGTATGGAGAGTATAGTGCAGCACTGAGTATTTCGAGATGGATACGTTGTTTTTTGTTATCATATTGTGTTTCTTCGTTCGGACGAAGTGTGGGGGAATTTCTTCCGTTTTACTATCCTCTGGTAAGATAAAAAATTAAATGTTTTAAAAATCTATTGCTCATTCCCTATTGTTGGTTGAAGAGCTTTTTTTTTCTTTCTCAATGTTGTGGAAATCTATCTGCTTTTAAGAGTACACGCTCGCACTCCGAAAAACGTCACAACGTACGACTGTCTTGCTTTGACTTTTTTTTTTTTTTTTTATCCTTACCGGTTCAGAAAAAAAAGACGTATATGGGCAGTATAGTCAGATAGTCCTATATACTCAGTTGCTAAGGAGTTCTCATTTTCTTCCCCACAAACTGTATAAAAACACACAACACGTCGTTGAATTAAAGGATTAATTTAGTGGTCAAACAAGTTTACATGATGAAAGAGGACTTCAAAAGAAACAAAATCGTTTTTCCATTTTTAATATTTGAATTACTTTTCCTCGAACTTTCTTCTCTTAGTGAATTATTATTACCCTTTGGCCTTATATTAGTATATATTTGTTTTCCTACTTTCCATACATATCTAATAGATTTTAAAAAGTCACAGGACAAAATATGATACAATACATAAATACTTTGAAGAAACTGAGGCTGTGATATCACACCCAGTCTGATTTCAGTCGTTTCTACACCTGTACACAAATGACACCAAACTGTAAATCAAATTAGATATCTTCTTAACGGAGTAAGATTTTTAAACATTTTATTCTCCGTTTTGTTTCTTTTGAAGTCTTCTTTAATATAAGATGGACTCGCTTGACCCCTGAACTAATCCCTAAAAATAAATTGTTATTTTATACCATCAAAAAATATAATAAGGCGCACCATAAAACCCCTTTTCGACAAATAGTGTGGTAGTAACTGAAATTAGCTATCAAAGTTTAACCGAAGTATGCAAAGCGAACAAGTAAAAAGGAATTATTATCTCATCACCCACATATACATATATGGGGGATGAGATATTGTAGTCACTTTGCTGTATAGGCAAATAACTGCCTGTACCTCCTACACTACATGGACACCCCCCTGATATTATGGGGGCTGGTGGGGCCCACCAGGGGCTCTCATATGATGCCTTCATATTAGGGGTTTGTAGTTATCAGTTTAAGTTTTTGGAACGGGACAAAATTTGGTGTTTTTTGCGTCTGTCCGTGTGTTTGTGTGTGCGCATTCAACAATTAATTTTGTGTCGCTTATAACTCAAAAAATGTAATACACACACAAACCAAAATTGGTGGACGGGTACCCCTGGTACGAAACTCTCGTCTCCAAGGTTTTGGGGTACAAAGATCAAATGGGACAAAAGTGATGGCTTTATCTTTGGAATGAATTAGTGTAACTTAACAAATTGCATAGGTGGATAGGGATTAACATTTTAACAAAACTTTAAAATAATTGGAGGTCAAAAGATCAAATAAGTGTTTTTCATGCAAAATTTTACGGATTCTTAAACTCAAAAGGTACAAGACCTATACCAACCCTATGTTGTACCATGTTCCTTGGTACATGAATTTGTGTCCCGTATAGACTGTGGGGCCAGAAGGTCAAAGAGTTATTGACCTTTTCACCATTTGCCCTATGGTATGTGTGACGTGAGCAGAAATGGTGTCATAGTGTAGGGTACGATAAATGTATAAAAAAATTAAACGGCACGGCGCGGCGCGGCGCGGCACGGCGCGGCACGGCACGGCTCGGCACGGCACGGCACGCCAGCTGATTGTTCGTTATACTCAGACAAAGCCTACATACCTGATATAAAGTGCTCGCTGCAAATCCTAGTGTGTAAGGCCTACCGTAGGTTGAAAGCTGTTGCGCCGTACAGCAGAAACCCACTTCGCACGTCGGTCAGGATCAGATGGAAATCGAGAAAATGGCTTTTTATTTCCCCTCACACATCTAACAGCTTTTATTTTCAACATGGATTTCTATTGTAAAAATGGACTGGAATAAAAGCCTTCACATTACCATTATACTCCTTTTTTAAAACTTAATACACTCTGTACCAAAATAGCAAACAAAAATTGTGTTAGCTATTTTGGTACAGAATTGATTAAGTACCAAAAAGAGGAGTATAGTGGTAATGTGAAAGCTTTATTCCAGTCCATTTTTGACATAGAAATCCATTTTGAAAATAGAAGCTGTTATCTATTAGTGCAACCAACGGCACAACAAGATTCCAGCATAATTATCTTACAAAAATAAACTTATATTTCAACATGCAAACGTATGTAAGTCTAATTAAGTGTATAGCAGACGACAGTGGTTTTGACCGACAAAATGGCAATGTAAACAAAGTCACGTGACCTCAAGATGTCGGCAAAAACACCCTTATTGCAACGTGTACTGTGCACTGCTAATGTTTTCACAACCCATACACAATGACTAGGCTACTTCATGTATTTGGAGTCACCTAGCGAGAAGCGCGGCGTACGTAGGCCTAATGCCAGGTGAATTTTTCCTAAGCTAGTTAACGTTATGTACTTAATTATGGAAGTCGCCTTCAATTAGCCTATACTAACGTTAGGCCCAAACGTACAAAGACCAAGTTTAATACGTAACACTAAGGCCTACTAACATTTAGGCCTAACAATTACGTAGGGAACGTATTAACTAATATTTTCCTCATCACCGGTAAAGAACAAAGAATTTTAAGATTAAGATTTGTTTATGAAGCCTTGTGAAGGTATCTTTAAAATGCAGTGAAAAAGTCTGGTACAAATATAAATGGTTGCAATACACTGGGCCTCAAGTTACAACATATTGGTATTTCATGAATTTTAATAAACTAGAAGTTTTCTCATTTTGCCTCTACATGTTAAGATGTCCACACAACAACAAAATTATTCAAATTATAAGTAAGTCTACTCTCATGTATAAAATTGTCTGTGGTAAAACTGTCATATCTCTTCAGGCCAAATGCGAGGAAGTGTCATACTTCTTTTGTAATGTATAAAACTAATCAGTATCTTCCTAAAACGACATTGAATTTTTCTGCAATTGACATCACATTCTAAGAAAGACTTTATTTTCTGTGAAACCTTTAAAAAAGCAATCCCTTAAAAAAGAAAATTGCCTGGACATGTACACAATAATTTCTCTGATCAAATGAACATAACAAATCTGCGTAACTAAGTGTGTGTGTGAGGGGGGAGGGGGGGGGGGGGTGGGACATCCTACGCGGTACTGGTACAGTGCAGCTAGCTAACGGCGCGCGCTCATGTAGTCATTGCAACTCACTGTACAAAACAAATTTCTGCACTCAGACTAAGTGACGGCAAAATGGTGAACATTGGCACATTAGATCGACTTGTCGCGGTGCTGTTAAACATCAACAAACCAAACGATCCATTTTCAGGAAACTCTAATTTCAAATAATTTTACGACAGTGTTCTCAGTGACCTCCAGGTCTTTCAAGTAGAATTTACGGGCAGAGGCGAAGATGAAATTGCCACGAGTACGTGCTCAATATCCATTATACCCCATGGACGATAGGGAAAGCTGTACGTCTATGAACAATGTTCATGCACATGATCTCTTATAGTAAATCAAGGATGAAAATAAACCAAGGTAAGCCAAGGAGATACAAAATATCTTAATACTTAGAGAATATGAAACATAATTAACCACTTAAATTAAGTGAGAATAACCTTCCAAAATGATTCAAGTTCACAGCGTCACCTTCATCTCAACGTTCCTCTCCATTCACATTGCAGAAAACAAACAAAGTATTTTGGGCACTAACTCCGAATCACTAAATGATATTAAAACTAAAGACTTGAGCAAACTGAAATGAAACTAAAATGTAAATTTTGTATTCCAGATATGCATTCCGAAGTATACTAAATTAAATTCCCGAATGCATCATCAGTTCATGATGCATCAATCATAAGGTAGCGAAACTGGGAGGGGGGGGGGAGGGGGTACTTTTCTCAATTTGTTTGAAACGTGCCCCTTTTCAGAGAGGAAAATGCCCCTTTTCTGAGGGAAAATTGCTCTTCTTCAAATGGAAAAAATTTCTTCAAAGAGGACAAGTGCGCTTTTCATAGATCTTTTCATTAAAGAAAGTAACTGAAATTTCGTCCTTAAAAGACTAAAATTGTGAAATTTCACGCACTTTGCGCGCCTACACTATTCTCAGTTTCCCCTATAAAGACAGTCGGAGCCCAACAGCCCCACATATTGGACTTTTTAATTCTTAAATGGCCTATACCTCTGCCTATCTTTGTTTTCTCAGCTAATAATTTGTAAAATCACTTTTAAATAGGGCCGTTCTAGAGTGTACGAGCCACTCAAATTTCATTAGTGGGGCATCTTCGAAATGGGTCATGCAGGGCAAAACTTACTATTTGGACCCGTCGTCATTGTCATGACATAAACTGACATGCCCTCTCCCATTTTCTTTATAAAGATTAAAAGCGATAAAAAAAAGATTAGTGTTATTTGAAATATCAAAATATATTTGATTTTAAGCCCCCTCAATCAGTTATTATGATGATCTTTTCATCAACAGATTAAAGACCAAGTTACATTGTCTCTCAGCAAGAAAATGATGGCCTCCTGAATAATAATCCTTATTTGCTTTTCACATTTTTTTAGACATTGAATATATTCCGATTGATGACCAATGCACAATTGGCTAATCATGATCTATAAGTCTAAATTCTTTCGATTTCAAGACATAATTTATCAAATTTCCAATTTGTTGAAGATTTTGATACAAATTTGTTATATTTTACCGAATTTTGGACCTAAACATCTTGATATTTGAAGTTGTCAATTAAAAAAAAAAAGGGGGGGGGGGGAATGAGTCACCAGTAGTTTTCGAATCGGTAAAAGCACAAGTTTCGAATTTTTTCTGTGGGGTTGGGGGGAAAACACGTAGCCAGGGCGAGCCGCACGTAGCCAGGTGTAAGCCCCCTTCTCCCCGTTCCCTCCCTTTGCTGAATGTTAAAAAAAAATCGGCGTCTTTTTTGTTATTGTAACGGTTATGCGTCTGAGTTTGTCTGCTCTATGTACTTCAACAATCCTGTCAAATACTGCATGTGATAATAGCTCTTATGACCAGATGATACAAAGGAAATTCGCACCCTTGCATAATACAAGCAGTGGGTATTTAGATAGCAAAGGGACTACTCGGACAAATCCCCACTTACATGTGTCTACAGTAAAGAATGTGACATCGATATTTCCCCCTGCATCCATGCATTAATACAAATTGCCGCTGTTCTACCAATATCAACTGCAACAATTGAAAGATCATTTTCATCATTGCGACTGCTGAAAACATATCCCAGAAACAGGACAAGTGAAAGACGTTTCCCAAACCAGTCTAGCCTTGATGTGCATCCATGCTGGCGAGACGCTGTGTCATTGATCGTTTTGCAAGTTCGCAAAACCGTTATCTTCTTTTGCTTTTAACTGCTCATACCAAAGACAATTTTCCTCAATCTCTTTTTGATTTGCTGTATGCCTACATTCGAATTGATTTACGTAGATGATTGACTCGCGCTGATTTTCATATGTGTAGTGAAATATCTTCTCTTCTTTCAGTCTTAAATGCCTATAATTTCAAAATTTAGAAAAGTCCCCAAAGAAGTTATCATCAGCAAATTTTGTATCATTTACGTGGCTGATAAAAGGTTATCTTAAAAGTTGATTAATTCTGACTCTCATTCTCACGATTGAGTCTCGTTTCATCCCACTGAATATCTTTTTCCCTACTGATCGAGGAGAATCTCATCATTTGGTCTGGTCTCATCTCATGCAGGGTTCCCCCTCCCCAAATAAATAAATAAATAGGGCCCAATTTGTACCAACACAAAAAAATTCTAAAATGAATTTCCATGAACTGGTTTTAGTGTGTATTTGACATGAATTTTAAGCAATTTCCTACGACCAAAAGCACCCAAAAAGCAGGTCTTCCGCGGATTCTCTCCCTGGTCCCCCATCAGGGTTTCGCCCCTGGAACCCATCAGGGGCCTTAAGCAGGCCCCTGGAGTCCACGCCGTTGTACAACATTTCTGACAACCAACATTTTATATACAGGTCGGCTCCCCCCTTTCAAATTCCTGGCTACGTGTCTGGTGGGGGAGGGGGAGGGTTGACTCTATAATGTACTGGATTTAACTCTCATTTGAAAGTCTAACCAGGGATTTGGTTATTGCAAAACATATCGGACTATTAAATATGAAGTAGACAACGTCAGTTAGACTTCATACCTGATAAACATATCACAATTCATACTCTAACTATAGGACCATTAGATATGAAATAGACAACGTCACTTAGACTTCATACCTGATAAACATATCAAAATCCATATTCTGACTATGACTAATAGATATGAAATAAATAACCGTCAGTTAGACTTCATATCTGATAAACATATCAAAATTTATATTCTGACTGGAACTTTTAGATATAAAATAGACAACGTCAGTTAGACTTCATATCTGATAAACATATCAAAATTCATATTCTGACTAGTACTATTAGATATGAAATGGACAACGTCAGTTAGACATCATACCTGATAAACATATCAAAATTCCTACTCTCTTTCATCTTCATATTCAGCTAGTGCCATCGATGAAAATGCCAACGCTTGCAAATTTCGTAATAAATTTATCGGATCAGGGCATACCTTTTACATGAATGCCTGTACAAAATGTAGGTGCTTAAACGGGATGACGACGTGTAACATCAAGTCATGTAACTCCGGGAGTCTCCCTTGTCCAAGCAACGAGCAGATTAGAGATATGCCAGGATTTTGTTGTCCCATTTGCCCTCACAGTTGAGTATGCCATTCTCTATGTTTTATTTTAATTTGATACAATTCAACGAAATACACTATATATTATAAAGATATTACATTTGTATTGTATCATGTAAACCTGTACATTAAAGACTCTTTATGAAATAAGCTGACATTTGACATATTATAATAAAAACTCGAATCGACCATCCTTTCACATCGTTGGTCCTGGACCCTGGCTACACAAATAATCTGCTACCATCCCTGCTCGGAAGAATGATTCGAAGATTCGCATAAGGTAACTGTTTTTCTGAATTAATAACTTAAAACATGCACTCGGCCTCCGTAGGGGAAAATGGATGTAGCCAGAGCGGGAGCCGAAATTTTTGCCACGTCCTTGGAGGGAAAAACAATGGTGACGAATACTACTTAGTATCCCATCGCGCTGCATGTCGGAATGGGCATTGGTGGAACAATACGGCGGGAAGGGTGGGTAAAAAAAAAATGGGGGGAGAAGACGGGCAATGATACTGATATGGGACCCAAGCAGTGAATTCCCCACGGACACAATATGCAAGGGATGTGCAAGGGGTACATCATTGACTTCTTAATTACGAGCCTTTGCTTAACAATTACTTCAACCTTCTCTTCTCCTTTCCGTGTAGAACTGATTGTTACAGCGGTGAAGGGTCACTTGCAAACTGATTCTCAAATCACAGAACTATCAAACAATCGGTTGATTTCAAATTTTAAGGTAGAGGCTAACAGAGAAGAAAGTTATAATCCAGCTTGGGGCAACAATGTGTGGAAAGTGAGCGCCTGGATGAGCCGGTACAAGAGCGGAGATGGGTCTCGCTTCTTTTATCACGAAAATATATTAACGGAAGAACAAACAGCTCTGAGATACAGAAGAAATTCATCAATTTTTTTTAAGGAATTGGTGTATAATTTCACGGCAGGGAATGAAAATTGCAACGAATTACGCTTTCTCTGTTTTAAGTTTCAGAGAGCCGATAATCCAAACACACAGAAAAACATTCCAATTATTTTGGGCGCATTAAACGACGAAGAAGAGCGGCTCGTTGACTGTGAGAGGATCTTGAAATGTCACGGTAAGTTCAGGTTGTACAGTTGTATGCATGTATCTACAATGCCGTCGATGGGGGAAGGGAACGTTGCCACCTGGCTGGCGTAATATGGAGCCCACAGATCCGGTTCGTGAAGTGCCCGTAAAAATACAGGAAAAGGATGTTCGTTGAAGAAATAGGGAGCGGCGGATTTTCGGCGGTCAAAAAGGTTTTGTTTTCAAATGTTGTTAACGTATATGGTGCGTTCCCCTTTTCGAAATTCCTGGATCTGTTAGTGTTTTCGACAGCTGTGTAGGCTTAATCAATTTTCAGATTATAGTGTATCCAAATGAGGCCCACGTGTACACGAATCCCCGAGCCCACATTGGTTTTCGGTAGCCCTGTGTAGATACAGTATGTGTCACAATCATAACGGCCAATGGGAGTTAGCTGAATTAAGATGATCAGATTATAGTGACTCACTGACATTGTGTGAATGTAGTTCCGTTTCAATTGATAGAAAACGTCATGATTTGACTGAACTTTGATGTGATTTGACAACAATTTGCCTTTTTGGCAGTAAATAAATGAACTAGACGATATAAATTATACAAACATCGACGTAAAAGTTTGTCCTACGATATGTCACTTCTCAGATTTCTTGGTATGCAAATTAGTTAGGAACGACTTGAAATTGCAGTTTCTGAAAAGGAATAAGGGCTTTACCGTGGATTCAGGAGGCACTGCCTTCCTGTAGTGATGAAGCACGAAATTGGGCTAAGGCTCAGGATGGTCAGATGGTTTTGTTTGCCAAATTGTTTTTGACTGATTCCAGAAAACAGAGTGTAGATCAGCCACTGACACAGAGGAAGGCAAGAAAGTGTAATAGACAAGCGCGGATCCGTATAGGTGCATTTGGTTCCTGGACACCTCGAAATCGTAAATACATTATCGGGACTAAATATTTATGTTAAGGATAAGAATAAAAGGAGTCTTAAAACATATAGGAGCCAGGCTATGCCAAATTCTTGAAATAAATTTGTAACAAGCAATATTGACATGAACTCAGGTATGCCACTTTTTGAAGTCAAATTTGAAGAATACCTCAACCCCGCCCCCTCTCGGCCATACCCCTCGTCCCTCATCTTTCATGGAATGACTCCTGATAGCCGAATGCTGCTTTATCAAGAACGTGCGAGATACTCCTTTATGGTTTCTGAATACGTTTTTATTTTTTTCACAGGGGCTCACGTCAAAACACTTCAATGGGATATAAGACCCACTGTATGTGCCACATTTTCAGTCGGAGATACATCTGCAGCGGTAGTTGACATTAGCGTCCAGTTTTCTAAGGAAACGCCAGAAATAATTGGGACACAATTATGGAAAGCAGTAATGTATCGAGCAAAAACTGCAAACGGAAAAGGACTTACAGGTCATGAAATCAAGCAAATTTTGAGTAAATCTGAAGCAAGCAGCGGACTTATTGGTCCAAGTAAGTGGTTGAACTTTACGAAGATACATACCACAATGGATTTAAAGATGGAGTACTGCAGTGAGAACACGAAGTATGTCTGCATTACCTTCAAGAAAGGTTGGGAATCAGATCCAAATTTTACCATGACGTTTGATCCAGATGAAGGGGGTAATTTGAAGTCGGCGCTAACATCTTGCAAACGAGAAATTTGCATGGAGCGTAAGTTTGATATACTAATCAGCCGATTTGTATTTAAAAATTGTATTTCTTTAAAGCAAACGGTTATGAATATCATTAAGCAGAATACAACACACATGCTTAGCACAATTCGTTAAACGACGAGCTAAAAATAATGATAATAGTGTCCGCCCACTGGTCCGACGGCACATTGGTCCGAAGGCTCAATAGTCTAAAATAAAGGCCCACTAATCCGAAAGGTTCAATAGTCCGAAAGAAAAGGCCCACTAGTCTGAATGTCCGAAGATTCACTAGTCCGAAGGGTAGGGTTAGGGTATACCTTCGAACTATTGAACCTTCGGACTATTGGGCCTTTGGACTAGTGAACCTTCCGACTATCGGACCTTCCGATGACTAGTTTGCCTTTTTCGGACTATTGAACCTTCGGGCTATTGGGCCTTCGGACCAGTGGGCTGGCACCAAAATAATAGTCACATACTTACACTTCACTCTGATTATCTGGTGGGGCAGGACAGTTGTGATGGAAGTGTGCCTGTGTGAGAATGGACTGCTATCGTCGTCGTTCACAGTACTAGTGACACCTGTAAAACTAAAATATGATGGTGTGACAAAAGATCAAATTCCGAGTAGAACAGTTTACCATATTTTAAGGAGTTTATTTAGTTCAAAGACCGAATGACCGATCAAGGTTCCAAGAATGTATTATTATGCAAATTTTATGATAGGCCTAAAATCAAACAGTAGGTTGAGTGCATGTCCAAGATGTTACTCTGTCAATGTTGTGCCTCAAATTCAATAATTTATTAACCGACTTCTAGAACATCTTTTCCAACAACTAAACAACATGCACGCAGTACATTTCTTTAACATTTCTCACCGGGTACCTTTTGATGACCATTTACTATGATAAGAAACACTTGGAACATTACCTAGCAGCCCAGTGGAGTTGACTGCTTCGTTTAAGCTCCTCTTCTAGAATGAATGTGTCCCCTTTTCTAGTGGTGTATACCCTTAATTCTTCCAGAGCCAAATTCATTTACAATTCTGAGTCATAAATTTGTATGACAAAATCTTTTGGTATAATAGCTTCGAATTTGCCTTATTGGATGACATACTTCCCCCTGAGAACTTTTTGGTACACAGTTATTACATTACAAATGTCATGACATGACGATTGGAGTATGGCCAAGTTTAAAAATTCTTCATCAAAGTGCATTAAGCTACGCTTCTCGATTTACTTGAGAATATGCATCGTTGCCTAATCAACTGATGACGTAAAAAAAATGGCAAAATTTCTTGAATAATTAGGCCTGGAATTCAAGAAGTTGTAAGATGCATGTAATTTTCCAATCGATTGTGTTGCAATTTGCTGCGGTTGTCACGATCATCTGAAAAAGAAAAAAAAATGGTAAGAAATACCGCTGCCTCTAGTTCTGTGCGTCTCAGTGTGTCTGTGCGTTTGTCTGTATTGTTCATCTTCACGTCGCATGTCTTCAGTGTTGTCTCCAGCTCTTACGTACATCGTATGTCCGTTCGTTGCCAATGTCACTCCAGTCATATCTTTCCGCATACGATCATTCGAAACCGTGCCAAAAATTTGTCGTAAGTAAATGTTTACCCGACGGTCATATGAAGCCATGCTCGTTTCACGCGGTGAACCGCTTTTCGTTTTAGTCGTTCGATAGGCACAGGGACGCCTACACGCGAAAAAGGGCAAGCGGCAAAACTCAAGAAGACACATTTTATGATGTCACTTGAGTCTTTCATGGTGATAAACAATCGGATATGCATGCACCTGGAAATGAAGAGACAAAAATGAAGATAACTGACGTTTTATGACAAAAACAGTCAATATTTATAGCATTACAAGATTTCGGAGTATCACGACCGGTATATTTATAAGCAGGGATGAAAATAACGCTGTAAATAAAAGAAAAAAAAATCCCCAAATGGAACTTCTTTCCCACTTTCTCCGTGAAACGTAGAGAACTTCCTATTACGTTACCCCCGAGAGGTGAACGGCAGGGGCAATCTTTCCCATTGCACCGTGGTGCAGGTGTTGTTGAATGGCAAACAACTAACAAGTATAAGGGAAGTTGGATTGATGACTGGTCAATTAATTGATACGAATCGGATTTTATTCAAAGATATAGTGGGCATAAAATTAAAACTCACGTTGCACCGTATACCGTCTTATTCATCCGATCAACGCACATTTTGTTTTTGGCGATATTCTCAAAGGCAAGTGAAAGGGAAGCTAAACGTGGATGATTTTAATCGTACGTGAGGTCAATGTGTCGTTCTACATGCGTCCTAATAAACATGTTTGGTAAAAATACAAATTTCTTGGAATTGTCGACCATATGATTTTTGATCAGTCGATCGCGCGTGTGACTCCTCCGTAAATGTCGTCAATAATGTGTATAGAAGAACAAACCAAGGAACTTCACACAACAAACCACGGTTGCTGATGCGAGCAGTTAGAATAACTAGAATTGTGCGATTCACGATTATGATCAACAAAATACGCCCCTTCCATGTTGAACCCCGATTTGGTAAAGGTAGTGTGACAGGTCGGCCTATAGGCCTATGTCCCTTTTTTGGCTTTCATTTGCCTAGGTATTGATCAAACTTATAGCCGTGCTTGTCTGTTTGTAGTCACATTCGGGCCGCAGTTTTGATCCAAGAAATGAGTGACTGTTGAATAGGTTCCAGGGGGATCGTGGGTTTTATCCACCAGTGGGAATTTAAGTTGAACATTTAGTCAAGATTCACATCTTATAATTCTAAGCATACATCTAATGGTGCATTAACATTTTCAGCGATTTAACAAAATCTGAAAATTGCTCAAAAACTGTGCACCGGACTGGTTTCTTGGACCACGAATATAATGGTGCGGGCGCTGTAGGAAAATATCGAATAAGCTGTGCATGATCAGGACTAATATTAACTGCAATTATACTGAAATAGTTAAATAGTTTTCTTTCCCCCTAGAGCAGTGCTGTAATTATTTCTTAAACTTTGTTATACAGAAAGCTGGATTTAAATTGAAAGGCATTTGATCGTCACTGGGCGGTAAGTCATCTTTCATGTTCATATGTTTAAAGGAGACATAAATAAAGCCGAATATTCTAGCTGATATATGATATATGATAGAGAATTTAAGATAAACCAACTACCAAAACCCTCATCAAAAAATCTTATTCCATTCTCAAGTTATCCAAGTTTGAAGTTGTAACATGGATGCTGCCATTTTGTTTAATTTTGTGTTGAAATCATACCAATGACTGAATGATGATAATCATTTGCCCGCCCTATGTGCTAATTCTTTTTGAAAAATTTCTTTCCAAAATGCTTTGACATGAAGTTCTAAGGGCTTGAATTATTAATATGATGTTATAATAAGATATGCTAGATTTGTTGTATAATGTCAAACTTCTTTAGGTGACATATATCTACTTTTTCTATCATGTGCCAGACTTCATATCTCCTTTAACAGTTTAATGACCAATTGGCATCTTTTATCCCATTAAGATATGTTACTCCATCATAATGATAATGTATTAACATTGGTTGGCTGGGTGCAATGGTCCCAGGGGCGTAGGAAGGATGACTTGGCTGGATGCAATGGTCCCAGGGGCGTAGGAAGGATGACTTGGCTGGATGCAATGGTCCCAAGGGCGTAGGAAGGATGACCTCTCAGAGGGGGCTAAAACGGCCAAATTGAAAAATTACATTGTAAAATGCAGTTTCCATGAAACGTTGCTGCTAATCTGGAAATCTTCAATTTTCGAGAAATTTCCTTTGCTTTTCGAAAACGTTTTTTTAATTTTTGGGATATCTTGATAAATTTCAGTGACATTTCCAATAATATCACACAATATTTTTTTCTTTCAAATTTAACAATTTTTGTTTATTATTTTGGGGGCTTGGAGGGCTTGGGAGGTTCAGGCTCCTCAACAAAATTTAAGGCTTAATTCAAAATTGTGTTCTAAAATGACGAGAACTAGCGAATACTCTTGCTTGTATCTATTTCCGTAAGGTATTCCTAGAATAGTTCCAAACATAATACATTTATCTGTTCAAAACGCAGAAACCCCTTTTTGAATAAAAAATTACCAGGCAGTTGCCCCATTCAGCCATTCTCGCCATCTTTTCAGAGGCATCGTAAAGTTTTGTTTTAATATGCAAATTAGTCTTCAAGTGCAAATAAACTGATAAAAGCAAGTAATTGGTAAACAAATTACTTGAGATGTGCGACTTTTTATCAACGCTTCAACGGACTTTGCTTTCTCAAATATGTTATCTTTTGTACAAGGCGGATTAATCATCCATGGCTGTGAATTTTCATCCATTTTTATGAATATAGGAAATTTTTAGAAATCTTGACTATGCAATTGTAGCATCAAAATAAGTCATTATTGCGCGGACTATGACAATATGAGGACCAGGCTAATTCCAAGGGGTTCGACATGTAAATACTCTCTTCTGTTACTAGTCTGCAGCTGTTTGAAAGGTAAGTATACCGATCATGACATATGTAAAGTATTCATTCAAAGCGTTGAGTCAAATATATGCCATACACATGTATATAATGTTTATTTTATGCATAAATTTCCACATGCATCTACCAATAAAACTTTGAGGTATATTATCAAAGGGTATATTATCGAAGGGTACAGGGAAGGGGCAACGATTTTACTAGAGGGGTAGGATCTCCACCCTCCATTTTTTGTTGTGAATAGCACCAGATCTTCATGGGGTAGTAGGGGCGAATCAAGGAAAAGAAGAAGTCGGTTCCCGACTCATGGGTGGCTCACCATAGGGGCAAGGGTCGGTACACTTACCACCAAAGATTTGCAAATCATTGAATTTTTGTATTGAATTATATATATCTCTCTCATCATGTTTTGTCCCTGCAACTAAAATGTCTTACAGCCGCCTATAGCCACATTGTCCGATGGGGGTCTTCCGGTTGGTATAAACACTCCAATGTTTTCGCACAGAAATTATTTGTTTAAATTAATTTGTTTAAAGTAAATGAGCGAACAGTACAGTATGTGATTGTAATTCTAAATAAAACAGAAATCATTATATAATACTGACCACCTGACAGACTTCTCTTTTAAAGCAAAGGACAACTGTCAGTTCCAAATTTTTAATGAAAAGTGTTAGGGTTGGGTGAAAGGGGGGTGCCAGAGTACCCACAGTGTTTCCCCGTATAGATTCATGCCTATGTATAGGCTGATAGTTTGGGGCATGGGCTGACGGGCAGTTACATGTGTTTTCTCTTTGATAGAAAATATGTAGGATTTTGCTCATTCCATAGAGGTGCTTTGTGAAACTTGCGACAAAGACTTTCCTTTCGACGAATGTCCGATACCGGGGAAGTATGGGTCTCCCGATGAGATATTCTGCTGTTACAAACATGAACACTACATGTGCTGCAGTGATAAATTATTCAAGTACGTATATGACATTCTTTCTATATCTTAACAATAAAATAGCTTCTCATTAAAGAAGAGTACTCATCTGACTGTCTGAAGAAGTAAATTTCCAAACTTTGTTTATATAGAAAAAATGTATCCGGGCCACAAGTGAATGAACTTTTCTTGTTGCAGAAAAAATGTGATGGCGTCACCACATTCGTGCAATAGGCAAGAAAATTCAATCACGAATTGATAAGATCAATTTTGACCATCAACGAAATGGGAAAAGGTCATTGTGATTATTTTGGGGATTGAATGTTTAGTTTATAACCAACTTATCGCAACTGTTCATGTCAAACACTGAATGTTACACTCATGTGCTAGTGATGTATCCATGTATGATTTTCGCTAAATTCTTATACCATTCACATTCATGTTCTTGTGGTTTCAGGATTGAGTTTTATCAGTCAAATTACTCTTTTCCGAGCATGAGGGGCTTTTGACCCCTATATCATAGTATCAGCTCTGGAAGCAACTGCACTCATATGAGTTCAGTTGGGGTTAGGTTATGGTTAGGGTCCAGAATTTAAGTCAATCAGACAATAGGAAATTTGTGCTATTGCTATCCTGTTTGGGGAAAAAAGCCCCCAGTGAAAGACATGTACCAACCAACACCTGTATATGTACTGATCGAATATATTATGGATGGGGAGGAAGTGGGAAATTAATAAGTGGAACAAATCATTATTATTTTTTATCAACTGCTGTTTTCTCAATTCTGTATCTTTACTTTGTTTATTCGTAAGTTAGCATTTGGTAGTATAAATTACATTCGGTGAAATATTTAAATAGCGAAGTCGGAATTCCTTGTTTTTCTCCTTCATGCAGCACGTGGGGAATAGTCATCATTTCCATCTGCTGCGCCGTATGCTTAGCTTTCCTGATTCTAATCTGCTATTGTATGTGTCCTTGCTGCTGGTTTGTGGCCAACAGGAGAAGACATTACATCCAAATGACTGGGGAGGTGGCGAAACTCTCACAAGAGAGGGCGGCGGCGAAGAACCAAGAGAAAAGATACCAATCAACATCAACCGAGAATGGGTCCCATGAAGTTACTATTGTTTCTTCCAAGGTATCAGGTGAAAGTGGAACCTCGGTATAACGTGGATCATGCAATTGAAAGGCGAGGCTACATGCTGACATGTGATATCAGGGATTTGTGGTTGGGAAATCCCCGCTGATATGCTGGTATCCTCCGTCAGGGAGGGGAACTGCCACTTGCAATCATGCAGTCATGACGTAACATAACGAACAGGGGAGGAGCCATTATAGAATGTCAGGGGGCTAAGCAAAACCGAACCAGGGATGATGTGATAACGTGTTTATGAGAAGTTTTGTCATGATTAATGAACATATTGGGCCAAGGGTGCAGAATCTGATAAGCGAGGAGCAGAGAGAAAGGTACTCCCTGAAAGGTTTTCTTTCGATTAGGGAAATTATTAACACAAAGTGAAAGAAAATGTTGGTAAAATTATTGGAAATTTTGGTAATAGAGTGTTTTTAAGTGGGTACGTTTATCCAAGGGGTACTTTTATCCAAGTTTTGTCAAGGGGTACTCTTATCCATGTTTTGACGAGAGGTACCTTTATCCAAGTTTTGTCAAGAGGTACTTTATTCAAGTTTTGTCAAGGGGTACTTTTATCCAAGAAATTACTTGATATCTTTACAATTTGCATAGGTGGGTAGGGTTTAACATTCCAACAAAACTTTCAAATAATTGGAGGTCAAAAGGTCAAAGGTCAAATAAGTGTCTTTTGTGCAAAATTTGGCGGATTCTTAAACTCAAAAGTACACGGCCTATACTAGCCCTATGTTGTACAATGACACCTTGGTACATAACTTTGTGTCGCGTATGGACTCTGGGGTCAAAAGGTCCGGAGCTATTTACCTTTTTCACCACTTCTTCCTATAGCTATGGTGTTATACAGTAGGGTATAATAAATGTGAAAAATTACAGAAGTTATTTCAGTGATTAGAATCAGAGGTCCAATATGTAATTTTAGGCGGTAATTATGTACTGATTTGTGCATTTTTGCAGCATTTTAAACTCAAAAAGTATACAAGACCTACACTGTATACCAACCCTATGTTGTACCATGACACCTTGGTACGTAAATTTGTGTCCCGTATATTGTGAGGTCAAAAGGGCAAAGGTCACGGAGCTATTTACCTTTTTCACCACTTCTTGCTCTTGTTATGGAATGGTAAGTGTGACGTGAGCATGAATGGTGTCATACAGTAGGGTGTGATAAGTGTGAAAAATTTTAGAAGTTATTTTAGCGACTAAGGTAAAGGGGTAGCGATCAGAGATCAAATATGTGATTTTAGATGTAATTATGTACTAAGTTGTACATTTTTGCAACATTTTAAACAAAAACGTACAAGACCTATACCAACCATAAGTTGTACCATGACACCTTGGTACATGAGCTTGTGTCCCATAGATTCTGAGGTCAAAAGGTAAAAGGTCACAGAACTCTTTACGTTTTTCACCGTTTCCCCCTATAGTTATGGAATGGTAAGTGTGACGTGAGCAAGAATAGTATCATACAGTAGGGTGTGATAAATGTACACATTTTTAGAAGTTATTTCAGTGATGAGGGTCAAAGGTCAGAGGTTATATATGTGACTTTATGGGGTAATTATGTACTAATTTGTACATTTGTTCAGAATCTTAAATTAAAACAGTACAAGACCTATATCAGCCCTATATTGTACCATGATACCTTGGTATATGAATCTTTGTGTCATGTGTACTCTGGGGTCGAAGGGCAATGGTAACAGAGCTATTGACCTTTTTTCACCATTTTCCCATATATTGATGGAATGGTAATTGTGACGTGAGCATGGCATACAGTAGGGTACAAAAAATGTGAAAAATTTCAGAAGTTATTTCAGTGATGAGGGTCAAGGGTCAGAGGTCGAATTTGTAATTTTAGGGAGTAATTATGTACTAATTTGTACAATTTCGTACCACTTTAAATTCTGAAAGTGTTAGACCTGTACCAAACCTGATACCTTGGTACATAAATTTGTGTCCCAAAGACTCTAGGGGTTAAAAGGTCCAAGGTCACAGAGCTATTGACTTCTTTTCACCAATATTCCCTAGAGTTATGGAGTTGTAAGTGACGTGAGCATGAATGGTGGCATACAGTAGGGTGTGATAATTTCAGAAGTTATTTTAGGGATTAGGGTCTGAGGTCAAAGGTCAAATATGTTATTTTAGGGATAATTGTATACAAAGTTGTATATTTTTGCGCCATTTTTAACTCAAAAAGTACAAGATCTACTACCAACCCAATGTTGTATCAATATACCTTGGTACATTGTGTCCCCGTAGACTCTGGGGTCAAAAGTCACAGAGCTATTGACTACTTTTCACCATATTACTTCTATAGTTATGGAATTTTAAGTGTAACGTGAGCATGAATCTTGTCATACAGTAGGGTACTAGAAATGTGAAAAATTTCGGAAGTTGGCTCAGTGATTAGGATCAGAGGTCAAAGGTCAAATATGTGATTTTAGAGGGTAATTATGTACTAATTTGTGCCAAAATTCACAGACCTATAGTTACCCTGTTCGCTATTTTACCCCACTATATGTTGTATGCTTAAAGTTATGAGATCAGCAACTCCATGGATTGCTTTCTTGTTTTTGTTTGTTTCTAAATGATCCTCCCACGATTGGGAACATGGCAACAACCTCATTGGTCAGGGGCGTAAACAGGATGCGAAATTTATCGGAACTTGGGAGGCAACCTCACTGGTCAGGGGCGTAGACAGGATGCGAAATTTTTCTGAATTTTGGGGGCAAAATCACTGGTCAGGGGCTTAGACGAAATGCGTAATTTGGAGGAGGGATGGGGGGAAACGAATTTTTGCGGGGCCATTTTATTTTTATCATACCACCAATTTCGGGAACTATAAACATATAGTTGGAACTCGATTTGATATCCCAGTGTAGAAAAAATAATCTCAGACCATTGTCAAATCCCTCTTCTCCTCACGGAGGTGAATATCTGTGGATGATAAAAAATGCTTACTAAAACATCGGTATAGGAATTTTTTGGTTGAAATTAATATTCAAGTGATCTTTACCCTCACGTCGTCTGTGGGCTACGGAGGCATGAAGTTTATCGACCTGTTATGGATAATATATCTGTGAAATTCGCAAAAATGAACGCCTTCACTTTTCGGTCTAGGGCTCCTTCAAGTTGTTCCGATTATAAGATAACAAATCAAATATTAAATTTATACAGAAAATTTGATACTCTTTTCGCATCACATGAATGTATTTAAATGACTTCCACGATCCTCCTTTTATTTTTGTTTGAATTATCCCCCTCCTTCACTCGGCAACAGCCTCATATTAGGTCAGGGGCGTAGAGAGGATGCGAAATTTGTCGGAAGAAGGTACAACCAAAATTTGGGGGCAACCGAATTTGTGTGCCCCCACCCCCTTTTCTCTCTCTCTCCTTATCCCTCTCTCTCTATCACCCTCTCTCTGTCTCCCTCCCTCTCCCCTCTCTCTTTCTCTTTCTCTCTCTTCGGCTCTATTCACTTTTTCGAAATTTCTGCACTATTTAGTGTCAGTCTGAATGACAACGTATTATAAAATACATTGAAGGCGATAATTTTTTAATTAATAAGTTGAAATTTTTAGGAATATTAGAGAAAGGGTAGGTCTTGACTACGCATATCCAAACTTGACGAGATTTGTTTCAGTAAAAGTTTTATGGGGAACTATTTTACCATGGACCCACACCAAAATTTGAGTGATTGGGTGAGGGTGTATAACACCTCTTTATGTCAGCCAAAAAAAAGAAGAAAAAAAAGGGCCAAAACCTCTGGTGACCTCCTACTGAAGGTACCCTCATTAGAGAGATATTAGATGGTATTTTTTTTTAAACATCACAAAAGATCCCAAATCTATAATATTCTGGTACAAAAAGGACCCCGAACTTCACTCCTTCATCATAGACTTCAATGAGGAAAATAATTAGTTCCGTGCTACCTGCAGTGAGACTACTTATACACCTAATTTACAAACGCAAAATGACGTCATACGGCGGCAATTTTGTAAACAAATCAAATTTTGTTTGGTAAAGAGCTAGCGCAGCGCAAACAACAAACGCAGCCCGTCAACAGAAAACGTAAACAAATAAAACTAGATTCTCGGTAAATGATCCGAGGCAAATTTTGCCTGTAAAATGTTTTTTGACTTATCGAAACCCGTACATATCTCACTCAAAAGGAACTGTTATTTCATTCTGGAGGCCTAATTTGGCGTCAAAACCACAATTTTGAAATTCATTCTTATAGGCCTAACTTAAAAATGTTAGCGAACTTTTTCCTAGGGGGTAACGTTAGAGCAGATATTCAGTAACGCCGATTTTCTTAGTATTATCGTTACAAGTTACATAGATTCGTTCATAGATCGACTAAATTCCTCTTCAAAGGCCTAAGTTAAAAACACTCTAATGCTAGGCCTACACAGTATTCAATTTGTGCATGGCATAAGATTCAACACAAACGTTATACTAATAGTAACACATACTAGGCAAGAAATTAGGCTAGAACTTAGATTTGTAGATAGGACAGAGGTATTTAGGCCTCGAAGTTAAAAGAATATATGCCTTAATACATCAAAAGGTTTTGGTCACTGCGTGATTTGGGTATGAATTTTCGTGCTACAACAATTCAATTCCAGTGAATAAATTAAACAACACGATGCAAATATGGTACTGCATTATTGGCCCTTTAGTTAAGTTATAAACCTTAGCTTAATTTAACTTCAGTATTGTTTATTGCATGGTACCCATCATTTTTTGACTACATTTAGGCCCATCTCATTAACCTATGGTACCGTACCTATAGCCCACTGTATAATTTTTTTACTCTAAAGATTAGGACTGTCTACTGACCTTTGTAAGTTGTAACAAAATACATGTTATTGACCGACCACATTTGGGATGAATGAGATTATGTTTGAACTGAGCTTGGTGATCCTTTCATACTGTATAACAGATTATGTTTAACTTCTGGTTGTAATGATGGACCATTATGAGCATACTTGTGTATTTTTCATGTTACACATGCAGTCAAATGCTAACTGTTTTTCTGGGACCCAAAATGTTCAAGTGGAATTTGGGGTCATAGAAGGTTGGTGGGAATTTATTACCGGATGCAGTGATATAAATCTTAAAGAGATAGGAAGAAGTTCGTGCTATATAGGTCAGAAGGTAGCACGGAACTAATAAGGTATTACTCCGCCAAAGTGCGAACCCTGGCAGAGAAAAGGCTAATAAAAGTATTTTCGAGAGGTTCCATTTAATGGGACAGGAAACTGAGAAATTTGAAATTTAAGGAATAGAAAGGATAGGACTTGACTATGCATATCCAAACTTGACGAGATTTGTTCAGTAAAAGTTTCATGGGGAACTATTTTACCATTGATCCACACCAAAATTAGATTGATTTGGTGAGGGTGTATAACACCTCTTCACTTCAGCCTAAACAAATTGCCAAAACCTCTGGTGACCCCCTATTAAAAATATCCTCATCCGAGAGATATTAGATGGTACTTTTTTTAAAACATCACAAAAGATCCCAAATCTATAATATTCTGGTACAGACATTCTGGTACATTCTGAACTTGACTCTTTCATCGTAGGCGTCAATGAGGAAAATAATTAGTTCCGTGCTACCGTACGTGTGTTTACTAGTGCTATGATTACGTCGTTTACGGACAACATGGCCTGATTTATTAATCTGGAAGAATTGTGAAAGGAAAATGGCCAATCTTGTGAACAAAGATTTACGAAAAGAAAGAGAGTGTGCGTCTTTTTCCATTTCTGAACTGACAAGTGTCATCGATGGAGGGAAAGAAAAGACGGACAGGAGGCGTTTCGTTGGTAAGCACTTTTGTTTTTTGTTTTTGTGTGTGTAATGTTTGTAACTTTGTCAAACTTCAAATTTTGGTAACGTTAGGCTTAGGCCTAGATTTTACTTTAGTTATCAGTACGGGTTGATATTTGGATTGCCGTACGAGGACGGCCAGCCATCACTAACGGCAACCATTACTAACACGGCTGGCATCAGTCCGACGGTACTCTCCCGTAGTACTAGTACCGTGTTAGTATTCTCGAGGTCGGAGTTGACGTAACCGTGTACGGGCAGTACGGTTTTGCCAAGTTGGAGGGGAAACTATCATTACAGTCAGTGGTTTTTTTTCCTTATGAATACTTGTGTCACCTCAGCCAGTCCGCGAATATTAATGGTACTCAGATATGTTGGAAACTAATACACAACATTTATGAAGAAAAATTAATTATATCCAGTATTTGTTGAAAAAGGACAAAAAATAGTTTTTTCTCCCATTGACTGCAGTGATAACTGACTGTTTTCTCCTTTGACTGAAGTTTGAGATTTTGAAAAAAGCATTGCTACGTCGCCGTGCACCACAACATTCCCGGATGTCATGTCCGACCTCGAGAATGGGTGCCATTGGTGATGGCTGGCCGTCCGAGGGTACTACAAAATCCTATACCCTCCTGTACTGTTTTAAGTGAGGTGTTAAAAGTACATGTAGGCCTATAGTAAAATCTCAGTTTTAAGATCTTTAGGAAAACGAAACCATTTTACCTTTTTTTTTGGCCACAATGACTAGGATCGATGTTTGAAGCCCATCCATGTCTTCAAAAATTGTTTTTAAAGTGATTTTAGTTACTGTACTTTTATGGAAGTATTTTGGACTACTTTTCTTTCCGTAAAAATTGTCTGATAAGCTCTCCTGAGTACAGTCAAAGTTCAAAACACTGCCATTGGGGCTATGACATTTTAGTGAGGGTAATATGTTTTAGATTATTGGAGGAAAAAATTAAGATATTGCTTATAAAGTACAATTATATAATCTAAACATTTCTTTATGTTTGATTTATTTGTTTTCACACTAAGTTTTTTTTTTTAACCAAAACTATCTAATGAAATTATATGAACAAAATAATGCTGTCAGCAAAAAATCCACCTGCAGTTTAGTGAAACATCCTAAAACTTGTTTGCGGACGTTGAATATTTTATCACAAAAGTGCGGTGACTAAGAAAATGGTGACTAAAATATGATTCTCGGATAACTTTTTCCTGTCATGGTGCTAAATAGGTAAAGATTTGAGAAAAGTTTTTTGGAAAAGGTATTATTAGGCTAATTGATGTAAGAATATCCAAAAGTAAGTCATTTTTCAATCATTAATTTTCTACAACGTGTGAATTAAAAAAACCACAGGAATTGCTCCTAATCTATAACAACCCTCATACGTCAATCCCAATGTAAACCCGTACTGTACTGAGGGATGTGTATAATAACTAGGTACTACGTGCACAGTACTAGGCTTAGTTATTATACACATCCCTCAGTACGGTTGGGATTGCGGATGGCCAGCCATCACTAACATCACCCATACTATAGTAATACGGCTGGCATCAGACCGCTGGTACTACGGGGAGTACTATGGTAGGCTATGAATAGTCAGCGAACTTTGTGAAGTGAGGTGACTAACTGCTAATTGATGTCTTTTGGGACATTCAAAATACAAATTCGTATGAAATTGTTGATAAATACTTCGCAACAATTAAAATGGCAGTTAAACCTACAATCTGTAAGATTGAAATTGTATTTTGATGTCTATCAATGAAGGCTCTGAGTTCGACTTCGAGTCAGCATGAACATGTGTGATGTGTGAACATGACAACAATAATTTGATATACCCCAAAGAAGTATGTGATCATGTTAAAATGCATATTTAAAACAGTGCAAAAGAACAATGGGATTCACTCATACAAGGCCCCGAATACACTTGACAACTTGTTGCTAAAAGGTATTATACCTACTACATGTACATGTACAGTACATGTAGCTATATATTTTTTTTATTGACTCAAATGTACTGTAGAGTATCTTAAGATTTGTACAGTAGGTGCATCAAAGGGAGAATTATGCATCATTTAAAAAATCCAGAATTACTGTATGGCGAGAAAGGCCCATCAAGGACTATTTTAGCTTAGAGGGGGCCAAGTGCATGTGTAGAGCATGGGGCATCATGATTATGGCTTTGCAAACTCCAAAAGTGTGAAGAATTTATTTGTGTTACCATTAAAACTTGAGTTTGTGCTCGGGTGGACTTTGGATTTGTATCTTGAAATTTGTCCATTTCTGTGAAAGGCAATAGTCTTAAAAACTAATCAACTTACGTAGCAAATGATGTACTCTTCCGTGGTACTGTACTTGGGGTACCCTTCTCCGCTATATGAGGTATTTTCCCTGTTTTCCGTCATTGGTACCCTTCCTTAGCATTTGGTGGTACATATCCCTGGTACATTGGGTACCCTTCATATTTGGGGATGCCTTTCTTCTCGGGCATGTGAGATTACCTTCTCTGGCGTGTGGGGTACCCTGTCCTGGCATGTTATGGTACCCATCTGCAAGAAACCACTTCCTTGTTTGTGTGTGACAACGTTGAACAAAAAACTTGCAAATGCCTTGTATTATTTGTACTGTATGTATTTCTATTTGAAGTACTTTACTAAATTGTTGTTGTTGTTTTCATCAGAATCGCTAGCAAAGTCAGATCCTTTGTTTGATGACAAAGAAAGGTATATCCGGGACCAAGAAACCAACTATGAACTAGCAATTAGGAGGAATATACGATTCTGTGAATTTCAAAAGGAATACAACCTGAATGGTGAGGAGGATTGGGACTACTTTGCTCTGTAAGTGTATACTTGAAATATGTCAATTTTAAAATTGATAAAGAATTTCTTTTTCTTTTGAGAGGGGTGTACGTGTGAGTGGGTTGTCATGGTTTGCAAAATCTACCTGAATTGATCTATCCCACTGGATATTGACTTCTGCATTAATAGATGTCTTCAGTGTCATAGCCATTGGTGGAATGGATGGGTCTAATGGCTTTGGCTTCTTGATGTTATCAAAATTAAGGTTCCTGGACCCCCATCCACTTTTTTGTCAATGATATAAAAGTCATGTTTGAACCCCTCCCCCACTCAATGATTGGTGATTGTGCCGCTAATTGTCACCCTGTACTTTACTATTTAATATATATGGAAATCAGGTTGATTGGTACATATAGCTAAAACAATATACTTATGCATGTTTATGGTTAAAGAGTGTCATTCCTGGTAGCCAATCAAATGATTTATCCGTCCTCGGCAAGGTAGAAAGGGAAGACAGTGTCTATGTACAATTACTGCATATTTGGAATTTCAATCTGCATTCGGAGGCTAAGGGGTGGGGGAAAACCTTGGGCATGAGGAACACCATGGGCATGAAGATTTTAAAGGGGTCATGATTCTGTATGTTCACATTCCATATTACACGTTTGATACATGTATTAAGTAGTTGTCCCAAGTAACCAACAGACCATTTCAAATCTGTATCAGCAATAGTGCTGTCACGACATGGCTCTATAACATATCGATTATCGTGGAGAAAAATATCGCGATATATTGCGACAGTTTTCAAGAAAACTGACTCAAGACACAATTTGTTAATATCACTAACGATGATCAGGGAGTTACAATTTACTCCATGATGTGATGAATGAAAAAAAAAATGATTTGCAGATCTAGCATATGACATGATCGCGTGACTATTACGTTCATCACACACGTGTTTGGTACTTCAGCCAACGTGACCATGAATTGTCGAAGTGAGAGCCTGCGTGGCACATTCTGGACCAGTTTTTCATTCTTTTTGCCAACTTACATCAGTGTGTGCCAGTGTGTGGTGATGGAACATGATTTTTAATTAGTTGTTTTTATGTTTCACAATTATTTGGCACGTTTTTAATGGCCTAAACTTGACTTTTAGATTTAGAAAGGGAAGACAGCCACCTACATTCCCAACCCTCTCCGCTTTTATAAGTACCAGAGGTATGGCCATGGGAAAAACTCCTGCCGCAGCCAAGCACGCTTTGGCAACTAGGGCGTCCCAGACCATGACAGCACCTTTTGACCCAACACCCCACACTGCACCAATTGCGACGGTACTTCCCCAGCTAACCATCCCTCCTCAAAAGACTGCCCCACCTGGCTTCAGTAAAAACAGATAACAAAACTGAAAACCCTTAATCCTAGCACCACTTACCCAGAAGTCAGGAAGCAATTCCTCGCTTCCCTCCACACCATACCTTCCTACGAGCACAGTCTCCTAAAAACACCAATATCGCCCCTAACACAACTAAAACTGACTCACATGCCCAAACCGACCTAACCTATCTCTTCTTATGGAGTCCTAAGCCCATCGCCTTTGCCAACAACCCAATCACACTCGTTACACAAACCACTACCTCCACCACCAATTCTCTCCCCAACCTTTCTTCCTTTTCTAAGACCCCACCCATCCTCCACCCCAACACCTCAAATGCCATCAAACTCAAACCAACCTGGCCAACAACCAACAAATCAACAAACAGCCCACCATCTAAACCCACATGTATGACACTGAAAAGAAAATGGATTGTCGATTACCAAACCCACCAAACATACTTCTCGTCCAATTTTCAAAAACAACCCCTCCTGTATAAACAGGGACAGATCCAAAGAAAAAACAAGCCAACCCTAACACAACAGATTTTCCTCCAGATTACCCCACTTCCTTATGGCGTACAACAGAAACAATTACAATAACAGGTACAACAGTATACAATGGAACATCAGGAGCCTTATGGCCAACTTGGAAGAAATTGACCTTCTGGCCACCACCTTCAGCCCGGTCATCTTTTGCCTACAAGAAACCTTGAGAACCACTGACCATTATTCCCTAAATAATTTCTCTTTCTATCATAAACATCAAGAGGACGCCGACAGGGCCTGTGGGGGCATATCATTCTCGTTAGACACGATATCCCACACAGCCCTGTTCATGTGAACACCGACCTTCAGGCCATCTGTATCTCTATCTCCCTCCACAAAGCATTCATTCTTTGCAATAGCTATCTCCTCCTCACTATGCCAATGTTCAACCTTAACAACCTCATCTCTCAGTTCCCCTATCCTTTCATCCTTCTTGGTGACTTCAATGCCCACAACCCCCTGTAGGGCTCCAATACCACCACCCCTAGAGGCAAGCTCGTCGAAAACACTTTTCAACAGCACAGCCTCTCCTTGCTCAACACTAGCTCCCTGACCTACCTTCACCCTGCCACAGGCTCGCTCACCTGTATGGACCTCTCTATCTGTTTCCCCGACCGCCTTGATTTTAGCTGAAAGGTCACTGCTGACATCTGTAGTATGGACCATTACCCTCTCCTTATTCACTCCACTTTCAAACCCTTACAGACCACACCCCAAACTGGAACCTTAAGAAAGCCAACAAGCCCCTTTTCGAAACCCTCTGCAACTCTTACCTTTTCCCCCATCTCCTCGAGGGTGAGGATTCCATGTCAAACTTCAGTAACATCCTTGTCAAAATTGTCACTTGTTCCATTCCCAAAACCTCCAAACCCCCTAAACACCCCAACCCAGGCCCCTAGCTTGATTTAAAAAGGGGCAGGGTGCTAGACTTGTTGAGGGGCACATTAATGCGCTTGCGAAACTCTGCATATTTTTGGCGTGGAGTTTAGGGGCACCCTTAAGGCTCAATCCCCTAGTAAAGAAGCTTTGGGATTTTAGCTATTATCATACATCTGAAAATGAAGCTATTTTGACCGATAAGGAACAGTCTATCATTCTGGCTTCTGTATCTATGTAAAGTATTTCATTTACGAGGCTAATTTAGACTATTAAATATAACAACAAATTAAATTTAAAAAAACTTTTAAAAAATAACTGAGATTTTCTCTCTCATGAGGGGCAGAGTAGACCCCAAAGGGACAGGGCTGACCCCCAGGGGGAAGGACGGGCCCACAGAGGGGCAGGGCAGGCAGCCCCTGTGAAATAGCAAAGTTAGGGGTCTGCCCCAACCCCTGGTTCAACGTTGACTACAAAACCGCCAACAAGAACAGGAAAAAAGCCCTCAGGAACTTCAGAACAAGCCTAACCACCCACAACCTTAACCTCTTTCGCATCAGCCATGCCAAAGCCAGGTTCACTATCAAGGACAGTAAAACCAACACTTGGAACAACTTCATCTCTTCTATCATCACCAACACTCCCACTAAGAAGATTTTGAGTATGGTTAACAGCTTTCACGACAGGGTGGGCAAGTCTCCCATCTCTCCTGGAATGGTAATCTTCTCACTAGGAAAAAGGATATCGTTAACTGCCTCGCCACCTCTTTCAGCAACATCTCACCATCCTCAACCACATTTGATCCTCACACTTCTTTCCCCCCTATCTGGAGGACAGCTATCATTAGCCCCGTCCTCAAACTGTGGAAGGACAGCACCAACCCCTCCAGGGACCCCCCTATCTCCCTCACCTGCGCTATCTGTAAAATTATGGAAATGTTAAAGACTAAATTGGTTCCTTGAGACCAACAGAATCTTCCCCCCTCATCAAAGTGGCTTCCTGAAATGTTGCAATACCCTTGACCAGTTAATCACGCTCGACAACACTATCCAGGAATGCTTTGAAAATAAGGAACACATCATTGCCATCGTTTACAACCTCGAGAAAGCTTTTTACACCACTTGGAAATATGGCTTTACCCGCAAGCTTCACACCAAGGGCCTCAGAGGCCACCTCCCCATCTTTATTCAAAACTTCCTCTCACCCAGGCTTTTCCAAGTTTGTATTGGCCACACCCTCTCCAACCCCTACCCCCAAGAATAGGGCATCCCCCAAGGCAGCATCCTCTCCCCTACTCTCTTGAACCTGAGCATTAACAAGATCACAAACAACCTTGGCCCCAACATCAAACGTACCCTCTACTTGGAGGACTTTACCATCTTTTACTCCTCCCCTAGCTTTTCTCTCACCGAAAATAGGCTCCAACTCAGCCTCAACCAGCTGCAAGACTGGTGCAACAATAACACTTTTAAATTCTCCAAAGACAAGACGGTCTGCATGCACTTCTGTCATTTCAAGAATCTTCACCCCAACCCGAACCTCGTGCTCAATGGCAATTGCATCCCTAAAGTTGACCACACTAAGTTTCTGGGTTCAACCCTAGACCCCAAGCTCTCCTACAAGCAACACATCACTAACCTGAAACAGAAATGCAACAGCTCCCTCAACATTCTCCGCCTCCTCCTCCAACACCATTTGGTGTGCGGTCCCCCACGCTCTCCTCAAAATCTTCAGGCTCACCAATCGTGCTAAGCTCAACTACGGCAATAATGTCTAACTGTGCCACTCACAACTCTTACCTCAACCACATGAACACCATCTAAAATAAAGCCCTCAGGCTTTGCCTGGGTGCCTACAGAAACTCCCCAATCACCAGCCTTCACATTGAAGCCAACGAAACCCCCTTTCTGCTAAGGTGTAGAAATCTTAGCCTTTCCAATGCTTTTAGAGTCTCACTAACACCCTGTATACAACCTCATTAGGTACCCCAATATCTCCACTCTCTTTGATATGACTAAAACCCTATCCCCTTCCTTCAGCTTATGCATCAAACTCGACCTCCACCATCTCGGCATCAACCCCAATCCCGCCACTCTTGTCACATTCTCCTAGCCCACTTTTCCTTCCTGGGCCACCCCCTTCCTTCCATCCACTTGGGCCTCTCCACTCATCACAAAACCCAAACCCACCCCAACCTCTTCATCAACTCCACAACCAAATCAAAGACAAAACTCTCCAACTACACCTACATCTATACTGATGGCTCCAAGGAAAGCGACAAGACAGCTGTTGCTGCTATCATCCAAGACATCACCCTCTGTAGCAGGCTTCCCAGCTACTCTTCCATCTTTTCGGCCGAGGCCAAGGCCATCCTGCTCGCCCTCAAGTACATTGAGTACTCTCAGACTTCACGTCTGTCCTTACTTCTTTCCTCAATCTTAAGTGGGATAACCCCATGTCCCACCTCCTCCATAAACTCCCCCTCCCCCCCCTCCCCTCCTCTGCAGTAAAAGTATTCTTTTCTTCTGGATTCCCAGCCATGGTGTCATGTTGGTGCATCCTCGGCAATGACAGAGCTGATTCAGCCGCAAAGCTTGTCCTCAAGCTTCCCCCTACCATCTTTTTTCCCAAAACCCTTTCTGACATAAAACCGCTTATCGCTTCTCTTGTTCGTGACCACTGGCAAACCTCATGGGACTCCCAAATTGATAACAAACTCCACGACATCCAGCCCACTATTCTAACCAAACCTACCATCTACAATCTCTCCCATATTGACAACGTCCACATTACCCACCTTAGAATGGGTTACACCCACCTCACTCACTCCCACCTCCTTACTGGCTCCCACCCCCCTCTGCAACAATTGCCATTTCCCCCTCACAGTCCACCACATCCTCCTTGCCTGCCCCCCTGTACAACCTCTGCAGAGCTTTCCTCACCCCTCACAATTTCATAGCCGAGCTCTTTCAGAAAAACCCTCCGATAGATTTATCTCCTTCTTGCATCGTGCCTCCCTCTACAACCATATTTAGTCTTCCTCTGTCCCCCCCTCCTTCCCTCTACCTACATGTACATTTAGCCCTTTTTTGCACCTCTGCACTTCCTCTCTTGATCCCAGCTTCCAGGCTAATAGTCCCGTACTTCTCCCAGACTCCTCCTATTTTCTTATCTTTCTTCCTCTGGAATGATCTAACCTCTCAGGCAAATTTTGACCATTGCTGTCATGGTGCCGTTAAGCCCTATCAAACAAACACACATTTCTTCTTACGAGTTAACATGTTTTTCATTTTTTTTTCTTCAAAACAGGTATCTTGCCAATGACTTGGCATTTGGAATTCACAATAAAATGTTCAGCCCAACCATAGAAAAATTGGGGACAAAGGAGCAAAAAGCAAAATGGCTTTCATTAGCCAACTCTTACAAGATCATTGGCACTTATGCACAGACAGAGTTGGGCCATGGTAAGTGGAACTTATGCATTTATTACCTCTGCCAACAAAGTTTTCAGGAATTTAGTTTTAATTTTCATCTCAAGAAGTGATGATTGTACTTTGATTAAATTGTTGTGCTGTATCCTGTTTTGTTACTGCTTGTGGAAAAATTGATTAACATTTGGGACATTTTGCAACAGGGGATAGGCAGATATGGAGGGATGGGAATGCAGGGATAACAAAAATGTTATACTTTTTGTGACCATAGAAAGTCTTGAAAAAATGTATGTGAGTATACTGCAACAACAATAACAAAACCAAAAATAGTTTCTTTCACACCTATTCACTCTATCCTTTCCCCCTTTTTGTTCTACCCTGTTGCTTTCCTTTTCCTTCTTTTGTTCTTTCTTTCTGGAGACCTCAAAAATGATCTGGGACCATTGTTGTTGTGGTCTGCTATGTTTGCCACCCCTGTGAGGATGTTAAATGGGTAAGATCTGTTAGTTGAAACTTTCCAATGAAATGTGCTGAACAATGGATTCATGCTCTGCAAAGAAATTAAAATAATCAGTGTTATGTAATCTAAGAAAATCTAGGATTTCTTAGGTAGATTGCATGGGAAATGAATAAAGACTGCTGAAATTCTAGTTAAATAATGTGCTACATTTTATATGGATGCACCAACACACCCAGAACTCAGCTCCAGCCAGAATTTAATTTTTGGTTCCGATGCGATAGCATCAGGAATGTATGCGGTCATGATGGCATGTGTATGTATGTATGTTTGTATGTATGTATGTATGTATGTACTGTTGTGTGTTTGTGACGGCCAATTCGTAAACTCGATATCTCAAGAACGATACACTAGATTCATGTCATGTGGTACACAGATAGCCCATGGTTTGTAGTGCCCTATTGTTCTTGGTAGTGATATCATGGATATTAATGAGTAGGCGGGGCTTAATGTAAAAATCTTGAAATGTTCATATTTTAACAACCGAATGTTTGTTTTGTTTTATATTTAGTGTATTTATGATGTTAGCTACATGTACATGTCCATGATGTAAAAACATTGAATTTCATTAATATGCATAATGGGTGGGTCTTAATATGATTTTGCTGGAAAAACTTGTAAACATGGTACTGTATCTTCAGAACGGTAAACTGGATTCATGTCATATTTGGTACACCGATAGCCCATGATCTGTAGATGTGCCCTATTGTTTTTGGTGTTGATATCTTGCATATTGATAAGTGGGAGGGGCTTAAAGTGAAAATTTGAAAAAGTGATAAATGTCCATTTTGCGTCATATTGGGCATGATAATTTTTTGGTTATTGTGTACTTGCTTATGTTATCAGCAGATGTCATTAATATATATGGTGGGCATGGCTTAATGTGAAAGTGCTAAATGATGTAGATACCCGCTGTACCCCATGAACAATATATCAGATTTATGCTAAATCAGGTACACAGATGGGTCTGTACGTTCGGGTCTGTACATACGTTCTAATGTTGTGGTAGTGAATATAAATGAGTAGGTGGGGCTTACGGACAAATTCTTGCAATAGGATAAATGAGCAATTGTTTTTACATCATAGTTGCTATGAATAATGTTGTTAATTATTGTGCTAATTTGCTAATGTTGTTAAAAAAATTTTATCGATCTGCATAAGTGAGGTTTATTAATAAATACCTGGAACAAATATTTCATAAATGCAATGATGTGACAGTAAGTACAAATTTTGCAAATCAATCAGCTTATGAAAAAGAAGTATCGGAACCACAAACCCTTTTGGGTGTGGTTCATAAATTTGGTTTGTCAAATATTTTTGATGACAAATAGCACTTGCATAACAATTTTATTATCAGGGTGGGAAGGATGGGTGAATGCCAAGGGCCCCAATTTGCAGTTTTTGTGGCAAGGCGAAGTCTCAGTTTGTACGTAAACACCAGCTCCAAACCCTACTGTATGAACCGCAAAGGTATCATCTTTGCCATCATCAAATAAGGGGAATGGTGTTGCAGCACGTTTTTATCCAAAGATGATAATTATCACTATCTCCATGGAGTTGGTATTTACAGAATTCTCTGTTTTAATTTTTTTAGTGTGTTGTTATGTTGTTGCCCTCTTTAGGTACAAATTTATCAGGACTGGAGACTACTGCTACCTATGACAAAACAACTCAGGAGTTTGAATTGAATACACCTGCATTAACCAGCATGAAGTGGTGGCCAGGCGCAAGTAAAAATTATTCATTTCAAATAAAAACACAACAGATAGACCTGTATTTATTAGTGCCTATAGATGTTCTCAATTTTAAAATGGAAAATCATTAAAATAATGCCACATATGGCTGAAATTAACTGGGGGAATCTCACTGACCAATCAGATACAGAGGAATCCTGGTAATCTGCACAATTCATGCATCATACAGGACCAAGCATATGATAACAAATTGCTTTCAAACGCGAATCATACATTGGTTTATATACGTATAGGTAATGCATGCATGCTTTGTTGCCTACCACTTTCAAACGCTAATCATACAGTACATTGGTTTATATACATATAGGTAATGCATGCACGCTTTGTTGCCTACCACTTTACCTTTATAGGCAACTACAGCTGATTGGTTGGGTAATATTCCCCCAGCAGTTGATTGGTCGAAGCACTGAAAATTGGTGGCTAAAATCGGTTTGAAAAGGTCTATGGATCATTTGTGTCCTCTACAGAAAGAGGAGAGTAATTAATCATGGATGTAAAAGTGTGACAAAGATTTAGTCTCCATATACTTTTTCTTAGCCAAAAACAATGTTTTTGAAGAAAAGATATTGGATTCCAAGGAGACATGCCTACAGTATGCTTCAGATTTATAGAACTCATTTATGATAAAGGAATTATGATTTTGAATCCACATTCTTCCTAATTTATTCCCTTTATTTTCCTGTATCCTATACAGCACTATGAACGTGCCTGGCCACTGATTATATCCTTTAAATCTTGTAATAACCAAAAAATGTGATTCATTTAGTATTTTGTGTTGAGCTTTTCTCATCATGATAATATATCAGTAAAATGATGGTAAATTGATGTACTGTAGTTTCTTTGCCAGGCCATTAATTGAATCATATTAATGTATTAAACAAAATCATGTTTAATTTGACATTTGGTTGTTTTCTATTCCCATCACTTCTCATAATATTGGTTATATACTCAGCAAGATGAATTGATTTAGTTTCTTCTGATTTTTCAAATAAAATTTCTCTTTTGAAATTTCGCTACAGTGGGTAAGACAGTAAACTATGCACTTGTGATGGCCACTTTAGTCATTGATGATCGGAGGTATGGATTACAGCCTTTCATTGTTCAGCTTCGCAGCCTAGAAGATCATCAACCAATGCCAGGTAGGCATACAGTCTCTGAGTACAAAATTCCTGAAATCAAAAGTGTTTTGTTGGTCATTCTGTGTGATACACATGGCAAGGAATGCTCTTGGGTCCACTCTATATAGGAATATCACGATATGTTGATTATCGCAATATTGTGGTATTGTTTTTCATGATATCAAAAATACCTGATTTACCAACTTCACATGTAAACTATATATTAAACCAAACAAAAATGTGTGAATCAGAAACATTAGAAATGCATGAGATTTTGACCAAACATTTGCAGCATATCTGATTCTTTGTTGCTTCCTTTCCTTTAAAGCTGTTAGGTTTTATGGAATGAATGAGATCTGCATGCTGAAACCCTAAGGACGATTCAACGATTTCCCTGGAAGGTTTCATGGATAAGCCGGGGCGATTCCACAATTGCAACTTCATTCATGTAGGTTGGACCCCCACTTTGCCCTGGGAGGCTCCTGGGGTTAAGTAGGGGCGATTCTATGATTGTAACGTCTGTCACGGAGCGTGGAATTGCTCCTAAGTAGTTTTTACGATATATTTTTCCATGATAATTGATATCTCATCTAATTCTGCACCACTTCCATGAAGTGCCTCTCCCCGGGGAAAAGATACTAATGAGTGTCATATCATGTTAAAAATTAACATGGTTGGTTGTGTTCAAGTGCAAAGTGACCATTTGAGCACCAGCCAATGTGACTTGCTCTCAACAACTAGTCATAGATTGAAATGGAAGTTGTCCTTGCCCTGGTGATAGATGGGTCTTTGTCCATCTGAGTTCGACCATACAACTTAAAGGCTATGCTAAAATGCACTGGATGTCAATCCCCCACCATCCCTCGTATATACCCCTTATATTCTAAATGTTGATTTATTTTTCGTTTATATTCCCAGATATTTCTTGCATCTTAGAAAAGTAGCCAAATCATATTAATCCATATAGCTGCTGAAGAGTTTACAAAATTGGTCCCAACTTTACAAAAAGTAAAATTTGGGGTGAAGATTTCCCACTAAGCAATCATGAAAACTTTATTAAACTTTCTGTTCAGATTGGTAAAGTCATCCTCCAATAAGGGAACGTTTGCTATTTTCCTGACTGGGAGATCTTCTGATATAATGGTACATGAAGCAATATCTGTCCTTAGGAGAAATGGTTTGTCAATTATTCACAGTTAATTCACCTCTGGCATATGATACACAACTATTTTTATCACCTGTTTGCAAACAAATTTCTCCCACTAAGACACTTAACAAAGATAAGTGATTTCAATCACAAAAGTGCCATGTGTAATCAGCACTCAAGATTTGTGTAATCTTATACACACAAATAACCTTGGGCTACTTGGCTGTGGTTTGCATGGGAATGGCAGATAAACAATCATTATTTGGAGTGGAAACAATACACTGAACAGGAAATCGGGTTGGTAATTGTCATACCTGAGTTTTCAGGATTAACTCAAGTGTCGGGTGCAGGCAGGCTTAAAGAGAAACTTTTCAGCATGTATGTTCTATATTTCTTCCCATAATTCTTTCTTTCTAGGGATAAAAATAGGAGATGTGGGCAGACAGTTCAATTATGATGGTATCAACAATGGTTATTTAATGATGAGCAAAGTACGAGTCCCAAGGAACCACATGTTAATGGGATTTGCAGAGGTACAGTAGGCAACTTTACTATTTAGCAACTACTCATATCTTAGAATGCCTTGATTTTGCAACATTTGTGACATTTCACCAAACTATATATTCAGATATATATAGATGTAAGCCTACAAGTGTTGAAGATATGCAATGATCAGTGTTGATTTCCCCCTCCTTCTCCTCACTTTTGTTTCTCTATACATTTTGTCCACCCTCCGGTTCCATTCATATAGTATATACTCTTGTATCATATGAAGAGATTGAGTGGAATTTTTTGGTAGAATCTTGCAAACCATATTTTTCTGACTTATATTTGTTTTTCTCTTTTTTTTTGCGGCCATCTTGGTAGATTGACAGCCATTTTGAAATTTGATATCTGAAAGTCATATTTTACCCAATATTTCACATTTCTGTTCCATATTACTTTGTAATAATCTATGTTTTTTGTTCAATGTCAATTTTGTTATATCACATGGATTTAAATACATAATTCAAGATGGCTGCCACATTCAAAATGGCTGCCAAATTAAAAATGGCTGCCACATAAGTGGCATTATTGGTGTATATCTTGGTGTCCCATATTACTTTGTAATAATCTGTTTTTCATTCAATGTTAATTTTGTTCTATCAAATGGATATAAATACATACGGTAATTCATGATGGTCGCCACATTAAAAAATGGCAACCAAATTTTAAATGGCTGCCAAATTTTAAATGGCTGCCAAATTTTAAAAGGCTGCCAAATCTTAAATGGCTGCCAAATTTTAAATGGCTGCCAAATTTTAAATGGCTGCCAAATTTTAAATGGCTGCCATCTTGGTGTGATAGCTGTAACTTAACAACCCTGAGGTCTGCGATGACTTTGCTGAGGGTAACTTTACTGTGTAGACCAACCCAATAGCATTTACTGCTATTAGAGTGGACCAAGCACAAGGACATGTCAACAAAGTTCACCAAGGTGATGGAGGTTTATCTGGAATCACCACAAACCCTAAAACACTACTGACGTATTGTCTAAGTACACCTGAATTTACATGATTGACAGCTGAGTTAGAATTCAAATTTTGAATCATGTGAAACCTAGCTGTGTAATGTTTGTACAATTTTCAGACTTGGATTCACAAACACAGAATTCAGTGCAATCGACATTGTTCTGTCTACATGTGCAGCACCCAAGGCATTGACCTTTATTACAGCCACACTAACTGCGGTAATGATTCTGGTGCTGGAATAAGTTACGAGAGAACTGGTGTGAGCTCATCATTTACAGTAGTACATGTGTAAAGCTGCTTCAAATTTTCGTAATCCAGCAACCAGAACCTGCTGCCAAATTCTACATTGCAGATGTGCTCGTCTTGTATGTTCATGAATGGCACCTTATGTTGGTGGAAGCTTTTCAGTCCCCTGATTAGCCATCAGTGTCAGGAAGTGAAACCACCGTGCCCTCTTTGCCTGTGTGTGTGTGGACTTGTTTGTACAATACAGCTGACAGACAAGCTCTTCACATCATTTAAGTACCCATTCCACTAGGTTCACCGTCAATACCTAATGCAAAGGAAGAGCGTACTGAAACATTGGCACTAGCTGTAAGAGATGCATTCCACCATGCTTTTTGCTTTTGCCATGAATGTAACCATTTGTGTCACAGCCACTCATAGCATGTAATCCCTTCAGTGGGCTGCATTCTTACAAGGTGACATTTTTCACCAGTTCCCATTATAAATGCTGCTTCTGAACCCAAATACAGCTGCGTAGACACCGCCAGAACCATCACATCCATATCTGAGGAAACCGTAGTTTGCATTCAGCAGCATAACATGAAAGAAGGGTACTGCTTCTTTGGTGCTCTGAATTTAAGTCCATGAAATATGTTGTTTTCTGATCTGAAAGGACACCTCAATGTGTTCCTGCAGTAACTGGTGAATTGGAATGCTCTATCAACTATTATGAAAGGTATAGACTTTTTCAAACCGAGTTTAGCAGAAAGTGATTTCTTCAGTACTTCGACCAATTAAATGCTGGGGAAACTTTTCCTTTGTTTCCAACCAATCAGGTGCAGGTTTCAGGGGAAAAAATGTAAGCAGTAATACGCGTGCATTTTTCCTTCATGTATAACACACGTATGATACATGCGCTTGAAGACATTTTTTCATACGCTTGGTCCCATACCGTGCATGAATTGTGCAGACGGCCAAGATTCTTCCAGTATTTTATTGGTCAATAATTTTCCTCCTTTATACGATTGGTCCATTATGGACATGTGAATCTCGGCCATGTGACATTATTACATTACTTATCCGGAAATTGCCGATTCAGATTTGAAAAGGTCTATAGTGTTAATGTGTCCTTCGTCTTGGTATTTACTGCTGAGGAAAATGACAAAGTGCTTTATGGGAGTTGCATCATCTTCTTTATAACCAGACTGCTGTTTTGATTAACCTTTTGTGCATAGTTTCCTGATAGTTGTGTCTTTGAGGGAAGACTGAACACTGTAGTCATCAAATACAACATATATGCACATGGTATCTTTGTGACTTCCTATCTACTGCTTCCACAACTTGTTTGGCCAGGTCATTAAAGTTTTAACTAGAATATTTGCACTCTCTAGAGTGCATACAGTACCTTTAATAAACTTGGGGATGGGTTTTTTTTTGTTGCCAACTTCCTTAGATCAGCCACTGTGTGTTGTTCCTTCAAACAAATGTCTCATATGCATCCCCACTGACTTTCAAGTGTTTTTTTGGATTCCTGATGGGATGACTTGACAGCATGTTCAAGTGGTCAGTCATAGAGGCGAAGAAAGTGGGTGTAGGGGAGGGAAAACTGCCTCCTGAGAGGATAACACCTTCCCGGTTGCATGCTTTCTGCCTGGTAAGGAGTTAAAAATGGGAAATAATTAATATGAAATTAAAAACAAATTGTCAAGATTTCCAGAAAAATAGCAGAAACTTTCCCCCCAAAAAATTTTCCTCTTGTAAAACTCGGAACTTGGTCAGTCACATGGTGTAAATATCCTTCAAAGTTGAGAGGTTATTCTGTAAACTCGTTCACATCAAAACTGTCTTTTCTGTCTATCTCAGGTCACTCCAGATGGTATCTTCAAAAAGTCTGGTGACCTCAAAATCACATACAGTAGCATGATGTACATGAGGGTGTTTATTGTCAAGCATGCCGCTAACGCCATGGCGATGGCACTCACTATAGCCATCAGATACAGTGCAGTCAGAAGACAAGGAAAGATTAAAAAGAGGTAATACCATAAAAAGAGGTAATGTCACTTTTCAATGTGTAAGAAATGGTGGTGTCTCTATGCGATGGTGGGGGTTAGGGAGGAGGGTATAATGAAATATTAGGTAAAGGATTGCCTGTGGGTCAATGATGTAATCAATAGATTCATTCAAGTCAGAATGGGTCAAGATGACTGTTTCCCCTTGTAACTTTAAGAATAAGTATATCAAGATTATATGACAAGTTTTATCAATGCCCTTTTCAGTATGTTTGGGTTATTTCTGTTAATTTGTATTATTAAGATTGTTTAAATGTCTACTGAAAATCGTTGAAAAGGCAGAAAAATTCCATGGAAATAAATTTCAAGGGTAACATTGTGCATCTTTGTAAAATTTCATGGCAAATATTTTTTTTTTTTAAATGAGGAAATTTCTAATTTACATTGTCTAAAGTAACTTTATTGTTTTATAAGCTTTTGTCACAATAGTGTTTAAGCAGTTAAGGTTTGTCTTTTGTTTGGTAGAGAGCATGTTCTACCTAGTAATTGAGATCATCAATATCTGATTTTCAAGAACAAACTAAATTAAATTTCATAGAGATCTATGCCTTGCTTATAATTTTATTATATCTATTTGTCATATATTAATACAAAAATCTCTGATTTTTGGTCAGTCATAAAACAGGAAAAACAAAACATCTTAAAATTGTAAATAGTGTTCTGTTAAAGAACAAGTTGAGTGGTCAAGCATGTGCATATGTTATACAAGAGGCATGAGAATGAACAAAATGGTGAAGAAAGTGTTCAAAAATCATTTTTTTTTTATTAAGGTCTTAAAGTTTTGAGTTCAACCACTCTATGTGTAGAAATGACTGAAATGAGACTAAAGTGCTTTCTGTAGATTTTATGACTTTACGAATGATCAACAGAGTTTATTGTAATGAAGTAGCTGTGATGAAGCATACGAAGATATTTTAAGATAACTTTTCAATTAGTTTTCAATATTAAAAACTGTTTTCGAAAAGTACGTCCACAATTATTAAGAGAGTGGTGCAGATGTGACATCATTTTTCTAGTGTAGTCATTTTCAAAAAATATTGTATCTTCTGAATGGAGCATGAAATTAAGCATGTTTCTTTACAGTTCTGTTTGTAACTTTACCCTTTAATATTGGGGTACTTACTGTCAGGATGCATAGGAAAAACCACCAAGTTTGTTTGTTGAATTTGGAGTCCTATTTAGATACTCTTGCATCTCTGGTCATGAAACTCTTAAAAATTGCTAGAGAAATTCCCCAACAATCCATTACCTGCAAAAAATGTTCACAACCTTTCTATTCTGAAACCCATCTTAGACTTACAAACAGCTGTTTGTTTGCAGCCTCTATCAAATTCTTTGAGATAACTTATGAATAAATGACTATAAGTCATTATACAGTCAAAGAGGTAACTAATAAATAAATGACTATTAGTCATACAGTCAAAGAGGTAACTAATGAATAAATGACTATTAGTCATTATACAGTCAAAGAGGTATCTAATGAATAAATGACTATTAGTCATTATACAGTCAAAGAATTAAGTAATGAATAAATGACTATTAGTCATTATACAGTCAAAGAGGTAACTAATGAATAAATGACTATTAGTCATACAGTCAAAGAGGTAACTAATGAATAAATGACTATTAGTCATTATACAGTCAAAGAGGTATCTAATGAATAAATGACTATTAGTCATTATACAGTCAAAGAGTTAACTAATAAATAAATGACTATTAGTCATTATACAGTCAAAGAGGTAACTAATGAATAAATGACTATTAGTCATTATACAGTCAAAATAGCAGTCAACATATATTTGGAGGTGTGTTTTCACCCCAAATTTCAGATTTGTTCATGATCACATGTAAATACTTTGATTTAACTACATGTACCCCTTACACTAGGTAACAATTTTCCAATTTGGTTTAAATATTCCCTCTGATTTTGCTCCCAAGAAGGAAAGTTTTTGAAGTTTTGTACAGGAAATGGATTGTTAAGGAATTTATCTGCAGTTTGTGAGAGTTTCATGACCAGGTATGTGAGAGTTTCATGACCAGGTATGTGAGAGTTTCATGACCAGGTATGCGAGAGTTTCATGTTTAGGTATGTGAGAGTTGCATAACCAGGTATGTGAGAGTTTAATGACCAGGTATGTGGGAGTTTCATGACCAGGTATGTAAGAGTTTCATGACCAGGTATGTGAGAGTTTCATGACCAGGTATGTGAGAGTTTCATGACCAGGTATGTGAGAGTTTCATGATTAGGTATGTGAGAGTTTCATGACCAGGTATGTGAGAGTTTCATGACCAGGTATGAGAGAGTTTCATGACCAGGTATGTGAGAGTTTCATGACCAGGTATGTGAGAGTTTCATGACCAGGTATGTGAGAGTTTCATGACCAGGTATGTGAGAGTTTCATGACCAGGTATGTGAGAGTTTCATGACCAGGTATGTGAGAGTTTCATGACCAGGTATGCGAGAGTTTCATGACCAGGTATGAGAGAGTTTTATGACCAGGTATGTGAGAGTTTCATGACCAGGTATGTGAGAGTCTTATGACTAGGTATGTGAGAGTTTCATGACCAGGTATGTGAGAGTTTCATGACCAGGTATGTGAGAGTTTCATGACCAGGTATGTGAGAGTTTCATGACCAGGTATGTGAGAGTTTCATGACCAGGTATGTGAGAGTTTTCTGACCAGGTATGTGAGAGTTTCATGACCAGGTATGTGAGAGTTTCATGACCAGGTATGTGAGAGTTTCCTGACCAGGTATGTGAGAGTTTCATGACCAGGTATGTGAGAGTTTCATGACCAGGTATGTGGGAGTTTCATGACCAGGTATGTAAGAGTTTCATGACCAGGTATGTGAGAGTTTCATGACCAGGTATGTGAGAGTTTCATGACCAGGTATGTGAGAGTTTCATGACCAGGTATGAGAGAGTTTCATGACCAGGTATGAGAGAGTTTCATGACCAGGTATGAGAGAGTTTCATGACCAGGTATGTGAGAGTTTTATGACCAGGTATGTGAGAGTTTCATGACCAGGTATGTGAGAGTTTCATGACCAGGTATGTGAGAGTTTCATGACCAGGTATGTGAGAGTTTCATGACCAGGTATGTGAGAGTTTCATGATTAGGTATGTGAGAGTTTCATGACCAGGTATGTGAGAGTTTCATGACCAGGTATGTGAGAGTTTCATGACCAGGTATGCGAGAGTTTCATGTTTAGGTATGTGAGAGTTGCATAACCAGGTATGTGAGAGTTTAATGACCAGGTATGTGAGAGTTTCATGACCAGGTATGTGAGAGTTTCATGACCAGGTATGTGAGAGTTTCATGACCAGGTATGTGAGAGTTTCATGACCAGGGATGTGAGAGTTTCATGACCAGGTATGTGAGAGTTTCATGACCAGGTATGTGAGAGTTGCATAACCAGGTATGTGAGAGTTTCATGACCAGGTATGTGAGAGTTTCATGACCAGGTATGTGAGAGTTTCATGACCAGGTATGTGAGAGTTTCATGACTAGGTATGTGAGAGTTTCATGACTAGGTATGTGAGAGTTTCATAACCAGGTATGTGAGAGTTTCATAACCAGGTATGTGAGAGCTACATAACCAGGTATGTGAGAGTTTTATGACCAGGTATGTGAGAGTTTCATAACCAGGTATGTGAGAGTTTCATAACCAGGTATGTGTTTCATGACTAGGTATGTGAGAGTTTCATGACCAAGTATGTGAGAGTTTCATGACCAGGTATGTGAGAGTTTTATGACCAGGTATGTGAGAGTTTTACGACCAGGTATGTGAGAGTTTTCAAAAAAGAATCAAAAATCACAAATTTGAAGATTTCCCATGAAGCATAAAACTAAGTATGGTTGGCATTCCAAGTATGACCTTACAAGAACTAATTCTTTAAGAGTATGATGTTCTTTATAGAAGCAACTATATCAACTTTACCACTAGTCCTTCATGTCAAAACCTGAAGCCAATGTAGAATAATTCATTTGATAATGTTTGGTTTAAACTTTCTTCTTCCAAAGTGAACCTGAAGTGCAGCTACTTGACTACCAAACACAAAGACACAAGCTCTTTTCTGGCTTGGCTACGACCTATGCTGTGTGCTTTGTGGCTCAAAGACTATTCCAGCTGTATTTGGAGACAGAAAATAAGATTCAGAAAGGAGACTTTAGTCTTCTTGCAGAGGTGTGTATAATTTTTTATCAGACAATGACATTATGTCATTAATCTGGAACAAACAGATGACAAGTGATAGCTCAAATTCATATAGGTAAAACCAATCAGTGAGCCATGTATATGTGCATGAATTAAATATTCATAGCAAATCAGGCTTACATGTTTGGGGGTGAAGTAGCCTATCCCATTAGTTTAAAATCTCAATGAAAAAAGATGGAATTACTGAAGAAATTCCTGCTTTTGAACTTAACCAGACTTGGTTATCTGTTTGTCAGGAAAAAAGGGGCAATTGATGACTTTAATGTTGAGGCGGAGTGTTTATATACATATTTGATACATGGAGCAAGGACTTTGGCCCGAGTAGAATGACCCAACTTTAAGGGGGTCATTTGCGAGTGCAAAGTCCTTTGAACTGCAATAAATACGCATATAAACACGATACTAAAACATTATTCTTTTTATCAAATTTCCATGTTACATTATTTAAAATGCATCAAAAAAGAACAAAACAATGAAAGATTAGAAAAGTTAACATACATTTTTCGCTTTGTTTAGAAATTCACCTCTTGTTAAAATGGACTAAACCGAATACTCACGGTCATGCATTGCTGGAATTTAATGCACGGGTCAAAACAATGTAAATACTCAATAGAACTTTAATAAATCAAGTTATTGATGGCTGAAATCAGTGGCTGTAGCATGAACCCAAAAATCAAAGATAGATTTCCAACATTTAAGAATACAGTTAGAGAGATTATAATGCTTCATGCAATGTTTGAAGAGGTAATTAATTCTCAGCAAGAAGAGAACAAATCTTCTGCCATAGTTTTCAGCAAACAATTTTTCACTGTGAAAATTAAAAGGTGTGTTTCAAAATTGATGCTATTTAGAAATAGCAAGTCATCAATGAGTGCTCAATCACATAAATTTTTCCACTGGAATGTCATTTTGGCCTAATTTTCCTTTGCCAGGTGTTTGAGTTGTCTGGACGTGTAGAGACAATATTAGCTAAATTGCTTTGAAATCAATTAAAACAAAGTAGCACCATAGATCGAAATTGGTTAAACATTGACCATTTGACAGCGTAATTGAATCTCGGCATCAAGTTGAATATTTTATGCAAATGTGTGATGTATTACAGGGTAACCTTGATATTTTCTTTAGTAAATCTTTTGTTTTTAAATCTGTATCATAATTCTTTTAAGTGGTGCAGCAAATTCTGACCAAAGGTTTTTAGTATTTACCATATCACCAGTCAAATTTTAGCTGGAATAGACTTTCCTTTGATTTTCAGTGACTAAGATTGAGGTAAGAAATTACAAGAATTATCTCCATTTTTTGAGCAATTAGCACAGTGATTCATGTACATCACAAATTTTGCATAAATTTTTGATCAGCCATAGCTCAAAAAATAGATGTGTGCTATTTTCAAAATTCAAAAACTGATCTGCTAAGATTTCAATACTCTTTTGAATCAACCACTATAGAAATTGCTGTGTCGTTAGACCTTTAAAGCCAAACCATTAAAATCATATTTTAAGTATTATTTTGAAATTGGGAAAAGAAGATTAATTTTCTTAAAACCTCTTCAGGTGTGGTGAACACCCTTCTGTTTATTTGATATAAAAACTATGGGAACTTTTGGTGCATCTCTACTGTTTATTCATAATTGTTGGAAGTGATATTCACAGAAAGAGTGATGAAAATTTGGCTCTCTCAAAAATATCCTGATGCTTCAGTCTTCTTGTATTTCCAACAAAACAGTTGCACTCGCTATGCACAGGACTGAAAGCTTATACAACGTGGATTGCCTGTGAGTTTATCAATCTTAGCCGATTTTGTTGTGGGGGTCATGGCTATCTGATGGCCAGTGGTCTACCATGGATATATTCACGCTACTCGGTTACCTGCACCTATGAAGGGGACAATACTGTCATGATGATTCAAACTGCAAGGTTACAAACTTTTGTTTCATTTATAAAGTAGGGTTAAATCTCTCTCTCTCTCTATATATATATATATATGTATTATATATATATATATATATATATATATATATATATATATATTTATTTACTTATATGTTTACTTATATGTTTACTTATATAAATCACACATATATATATATATATATTTACTTAAATAAATCATATATATATATATATATATATTTACTTATATAAATCATATATATATATATATATATATATATATATATATATACTGTATATATATATATATATATTTACTTAAATAAATCATATATACATATATATATATTATATATTTACTTATATAAATATATATATATATATATTTACTTATATAAATCATATATATATATATATATCATCAGCAATGGGAGCGTATGACGGAGCAGAAGTGTGCTAACTAGTCTGTTTATTCATTCTCCATCATTAAGAAGGGAAGCTAGACGTTTCAAGCGTGGGACTATACCGAGATGATGGCCTAGTCGTGGTGAAGAGTCATTCAGGAAGGAAAGGGGATCTAATTTCGGGCTCAAAATAACCGTACAAACAAATCAAAAAGCAACCGATTTTTTTGGATGTCACCTTAAACCTAGATACCAGCGAGCACCAACCCTACTGTAAGCCTAATGACACCCCTGTATATATAGACCGGCAATCGAACCACCCACCTACCATCATAGACCAGATTCCTTCTACAATCAGTATCAGAATCTCCATGCTATCTTTAAGCATTGAAGTATTTTACAAGGCGGCGCCTATATACAACGCAGCGTTGAAAACAAGCGGTTACACAAACGCCATAGAGTACAAAAAAGATAATGAGGTCAAGAAGCAGCCCCGAAGAAAAAAACAGATCAAGGAAAATTATATGGATCCTTCCTCAAATTAATCGACAAACACTTCTCACGAGGCACCAAGCTTAATAAAATCGTCTATTGTATTGATATGCATCATGCATGGTGGCCGTGGCTCGTGAATAAATATCCTGGAACAAATATTTTATGATTTGCAATGACAAGACAGTTAATACGAAACTTGTAAATCAATCAGCATATGAAAAAAAGCATAAGAACCACAAAACGTTTTGGTTCTGGTTTTTTTTACCCTTGGAAGTATAATTTGGACTGATTTTAACCCTAGGTAATAAGTATGATGAGAAAAATTGACCCAAAACTAGAAATATGAACAAATTATCTACAATCATTTCACTCATGAAATATCTTCTCCAAAGTCCCAAATTTAAAATAAAAAATATTGCTTTGTAATTTGTAGTAAAACAAAGTTAAACAGAAAAAAATTGAAACACTAATTCTGCATGGGACTTGTTATTTTGAATTTCCATACCTTGAATCAAATTTCAGCAGGAGAAAACATGTGATGATTTTTAGTGCTGGATTTTAGGGCAGAAACTTAAAGAATTACAGTACATTTTGAGCCGTCTTCTCTTAGATACATCCAACCTTTGCGTACATGAAAAGTTCTTCAAAGTTTGGCCTGTCGTAACTCGGAAACTACTGTAATGTTTATATTTGAATTACATGAAATTTTGAGCTGTTTCCTTTTCATCCATCACAACTTTTGCATACATTAAACAAGAGCCCAAGGGCACTATGGTTCCTTGCTACAGAATGAAATCTTGGGGCAGATGGAGGTCATCCGTAACTCCAGAACCAGGCATGCTATTTAAGTGGGGAAATGGCTCATTTTTTGCAGCTCATCAAGGTCTATCACATACCAAAAAATTATTAACTTGTTATTATAGCCATTTTTCTCCCAAAATAAGCATAATTTTACAGATTTGACTATTGACCTTTTGACCTCGAGTCAAATGTAACTTGACACTCTGATTCCAAAAACAAAAAAGGCAAGTCCGTACAACCATCCTAACTAGACTTAAGAAATTTTGACCTCCGATAACTCCGCACATGAAGGTCGTACAGGAATCATACAAAAAAAAATGTTAACATTAGAGGTCACCAGAGGTCAAAGTCAATATGAAGCGGAATGGCAAGACAATTACACTGGTGCAACTCCCACTCCCAACTGACATCCTCTTTAGTTAACCAACCCTAATTCTATGATTGGCCAATTGTTGATATGCAAATGAGCAAAACTTGTGATACTCTTCACTTAACCACCTCTGGCCAATTTTTAATATGCAAAAGAGTAAAACTTGTGGATAACGTGATTGGTGTTCTAACAGTCTTGGTTTTAAACAAGGTGCAGTGTAATTGGTTGATTCAGGAATGTGTTCATTACACATATCTTTGGCTGATTAAATAGTGTATCTCCATGGTTAGTATTTGCCTCATAAGTGACCTTCTACATTTTATTGCATGGAGAAAATGTCTGTAGACACATGGAGGTAGACAACACACAGTAAATTCCTTTCTAAGCTAAACAAATACAGGTGGCAAAGAAAACAAAACAGGTCAGCAACATGGACCAATGACTTTCTGTTGACATCTTTATGACTTGTTTTTAATGCAACAGGTGGGGTGAATTATATATTTCTTAGGTGTCTGTTTTTTTTACATAAAAGATGATAAGCAGCCATCAAAACTGAAATAGCTTTTAGGCTCATTGGTCTTTATACTTTGTGCATTTAGTATTGATCCCTGGATTGTAGTATGTCAGTGGCATTCAAGATTTAACCACACTTCAGGAATTTGTATTTTTACTATATCACACTGATGGGGTCTGCTAGACAGAAATTCTATTCTTAAGAATATATATAAATAAATAATACAACCCACTGGAATGCATCATTCATACTACCTCACAAAAGATATCCATAACACTTTAAATGTAACTTCACAATGAGACAGAGCGAGGTCAATGTTATAAAAGTGTATTATGTAATAGCAAAATAGAATGATAGTTCCTGGCCTTGCTGATGTGAAACCACACTAGTCTTTCAACAGCTCTTAGGGTATCATGGCATGGACTCTGGACTTCTATTTATACAATTCCATGTATTCTTATCAAAAACTGTGTTTAATGGAAAACAAGTAAACTTAATTTAAGTAAATCATAAAAATAAATTATATCATTTGTTCTTCAAATCAATAACTATTTGGCATCAAGCTTATTTTCATTATTTTATTATTGTTTTTGACCCTGACCTTGACCTTCAATCACATGACCGTTTTGTTAAAAGATATTCCCCTACTCTATACACAACTTGTCTCAAATATCAAATGTACAGAATCTTGGCACTAAGAGTTATTGTCACTAAAAAAAATTCCATGCACTTTGACTTATTATTGTTTTTGACCCTGACCTTGACCTTCAATCACATGGCCGTTTTGTATGAAAATATTCCCCTACTCCATACACAACTTGTCCCAAAATATCAAATGTACAGAATCTTGGCACTAAGAGTTATTGTCACTAAAAAAAATTCCATGCACTTTGACAACAAATTGTTTTTGACCCTGACCTTGACCTTCAATCACATGGCCGTTTTGAATGAAAATATTCCCCTACTCCATACACAACTTGTCCCATAATATCAAATGTACAGAATCTTGGCACTAAGAGTTATTGTCACTAAAAGTATTTCCATTTTTGGCCGATATCTGACCCCAGGTGACCCCTACGGGCACCAAAAACAATAGGGCACATCTTCACAATATGGCGGACCTACCTACCAATTGTGACTCCATACCGATTTTCCTATCTTGAGTTAAAGCGTACCTAAGCAAGTGTCACAGACACACACACACGCCAAGTTGAATACATAGGTTCCTTTGCTAACGCAAGTAACCAAAAATGATCAAACTTGAATTAGCCATTAACTGGAAAACTACTGTTACTTTTGATTTTAAAGACTGTTGTTGTGTTCAAAATGGAAAGCTCATTCTGAAATGCAAAATTTCATACACCTTTAATTGATTTTTCTTTCTCACTGAAAATACCAAAATGAAAATGTATGATTGTATTTTTCAGATCATTGATGAAGAACTTGAAACTCATTGAAGCTGGCAAAGAGGTCATTGGTCAGTCATTCAGATATTTGGAGGGGCCACTAGTGAAGCATTGGGAGGTGACCAGTCAGAGTAATATTTCGCATATGGATGTCCTTGTCAGTGCCTACAAACACCGATCACAGCAGTAAGCATTTTGTGGATGAGTAGAGACAAGTAGTAGGTGGTGTCAAGTTGTGGGTGGAGTCAAGGTGGGTGTGGGCATTGTTGTATGAGTAACAGATTAGTTATGTGATCACTCATGTTCACCCTACAGTATATGAAAGAAGATGTTAAAGAAACAAAATGGAGAAGAAACTTCTTAGATATCTTATTTCGCTAAGGAGACATTCAACTTTTTAGGTTCTGTAAGTTCTGTCCCGTTTTTGGAGAAGCGAATGAAAAGTTATGATGTCACATTCTCTGGGCCAATCTTGGTCAGCCTTTCTGCCATCACGACAGGAGTTGATGCCTCGAGTTTGCATATCCACCTTGACACAGTCTGCCCATCTTTTGGGTGGTCTACCTCTAGTAGTAATCAGCCTTTTTTGTGAGTACAGGGTATATAGTATGTTTCATTCACTTCAAGTGCCCAAAATATCTGAGCCTTAAATTTGTATCTCCAACATAAAAGAATATGTGGTGAAAAACATTCTTATTGAAATTGTGTTGTTTCTATGTAGATTGAATTACGCTGTAGCCAAAAGATTATTGCACCTCATCACTGATGGCATCAGTCCAGATACGGCCTGGAATGATTGCACTGTTGATCTAGTCCATGCTGCCAAGGTAACGGACAGTCAGAATATGACCAAATGTGTTCATTTTCCAATTTTATTTTTGCCCAAATCTTGGGTTGTTAGATAAGAAAAATTAGTTTTTTTAAGGGGACAAAGTTCTATTGCAATGTTTTAATTGAAAAGTTATATGCTTATATGCACTTAATAAATTCAAATGAGTGCAACACAGTAGATGGCGTTATTTAATGTCAGGCTTTGATTTTGTGACAACGTGATGCTTGATTTATATTTCAGATCCGTAAAAATTGACCTTAGATTTTATTTATACCCTGAAACAATTTTTTTTTGTTTTTGGAAAATGGTAATAAAAGTGTTTTTGCAACTGGAAACTTATATTTATTCTATTTTGATCCAAGTCTGTTAATTAAAAAAAAGCTTTAAGTATGATACAATCCTTATTTCATATGATATAGGATTAAATTCAAAACCAACTACTAAAACAACAAAATGGAGGTTATGTTGGAGGTTACAAAATGGAGGTTATGTTTCTGCCTGTGTCTATTTTTTGGTTTGTTTGTTTATTTGTCATCAACATATCTCAAGAACTTATGATTGGATTTTAATTGAATTTGGTGTGTTTTTTTTACTGGTTAAGAAAGAAGTGATTAATTGATGAGATCTGTCAAGACTTACTTGAAACTTTCCAATGGAATGTGCTGAGCAATGGGTTCATGCCCTGAAAAGGAATCCAAACAAACTATTTTCTGGACTATAAATCAAAACAACTGGTTTTTGGCATAAAAAAGAAACTGATGGAATGTGAATCTCTTCTGTAAGGAACTGAAACAATGAATGCTTAGCCTGAATACAAATAAATGAAACCATTGACATTGGAAGAAATCAGTCTGACGTATTTAGAATGCAAATGGACGATAATGAGTAGAAGAGAGGAAGATATTATTTGGGGATAAAACTTAGTGGATCTAACATTTCTGAGGTAGATTTTATTGGGGATGGGCAGGGGGAGAGGGGGGGAGAGGGGGGGGGGAGGTGAACGTTACATATTGGTATGTTGGAATTACCAAGCGGGCAGAGGTATGCACTCTATGGATTACTGAAATCCTAGTTCCTATCTGAAGTTATTTAAACAAATTTATGAAGTTTTTAGACGATGTATGGAGGCTGCCCTTGTGTTCAATTCTGTATTGAAATCTTGTACATGATGACACTTTTTACCCAACAGGGATGTACAACTGAGTCATATTTTTCAAGTCAATTCAGAAGCATGGGTCCAAGAATTTCCGAAAGGAGGAGTTCTAACTAACTTTTATTCTGTTGTGCATGAGATTTGATGCAGAATTCAAAGACGTCATTCTTCTCACACTCTAGCTCTTGACTTATGTAGATATCAACCATAACGTCAATTAGAATGGAAACATTAAGCAAAAAGAGACTAAGTGCAGAGGGTATATGTGGTCTGATAGGGGGCGTATATCCCGCGTGCACCCCCCTAGATCCATGCCTGCAAATCACATGTCATTTGTTTGCAAGTCACAAGTCATTTGTTTGCAAGTCAAGTCAGGTGACAAGTCAAAAAAATGTGAATCGAGCCTGACTCAAGTCCAAGTCAGAGACATAAGTCAATAACTCTATTATTCTATGTGCCCATACTTTGTCAACCTGGTTCTTAAAGCTAAATGACCACTATGTTTTTTTCATCCCTGCAGGCTCATATCCAGTACTATATTGTTGAGTCATTTTATCTACGACTGGTGGAAATAAAAGTTTCTGAAACCTTACTTGCCGTTCTTCAAAAGCTCTTCAAGTTGTATGCTTTACATGGAATAGAAGAATACTCTGGAGATTTTCTACAGGTCAGTTGTAACTTGATTTATGGAAATAACAGGGTTTGTACATAAAGGAATACAGGGGCATTGTGAAATCCACTTATTAGTGTGGGGATTAGGTGGGGTTTTATTAAAGTTTGTTAACCCCCTTGATAATTATGGACAGCCAATAACCTTCTTCATCGAATTCTACAGTCTGACAACTCTTCCATCCAAATTCATTGGCATAGCCTGCCTAAAAAAATTAAGGGGCATTTATTTTTTTCATAGGAGGAGAAATGTGTTCAGTCATATGCTTCATATTTACAGTCCTGGTGTGACTCTGGAGTTGAAATTAGAAGCTATACTTCTATAAATTAGAATGTTGTCTATAGACAACATAACCTAGATTGTGTAGATGATGACCTTTGCTACCTTTGTTTTTCTGATATTTATTATCTGCTTCATCAGTTGTTGGAAAAAGGTAGTTTTGAAGATTTTAACAATTATTTTTAACAGAATTTGATTTTATGTTACACACCACCACCTTTTAAAAAGTTGGCATCCACAAAGATTCTTGCGACTCATAAGGTTCTGGAAATACATTGTGGATGTTTAAATTTGCACACATTTATGATCTTTTGGAATGTTTGATGTATTACAGGATGGATTTGTATCTTCAGAGCAGATTGGTTGGATTCATAATGAATACCTCAAGCTTTTGGACCAAATAAGGTACGCAAAATGTTTCCTTTTTCAGTTTGTTATTTTCTTGGTTTTCAGAAGATTTAGAACAGTTTTGGTAATCATAACATCGATATCTATAGGTTTGAATCAAAGAAAAGTCAGGACACTACTGTAAATCCCAAACCCAAGTTGTCAGGCTCGTAAATACTGGGGGGAGGGGGTGTGACACCCCCAAAATTGTTGAGACTCCATTAGTAAATTTTGACACTGGTCGGTAATGTTTGAGATTTAGTCAGTACATCTTATACTTGACACCCCTAGTCAAAATGGTCGACTAACGGTGCCTGGTTTCTGGTCTTCCCCTCCAACCTATACCTATGTATGTAGGCCTTTAAGATAAGAAGTGAGAAGATTATTTGAAATAATGTTTATATGCGCGAAGTGTGACCCTATGTTGAAATCCAGTATAGATCATATTGTACCGTGAAATTTCACAAGGAATTAGATATAAGTCTCTAAAATAGGAAACAGTGGATATTTAAACTGTGTAATGACATTAAACAATCACAAATTAAAAAAAGTCAAAGATTGGTTATCAGTTGCAAAACACCCACACACGCAGTAATCATAGTTGATAACTACCTTGTTTATGGAGGCACCGCACAAATTTGAGTGTAGTCCCTCTTCGCCACGTATATAATCGAGAACCAATGGCTACATCAAGCAGTAGGACAATAACACATTATTTTGTTAAATATTCATTTGATATTCTATTGCATGTTGCCATTTTTGTGATCAGGTAGGCTTTTTTGGGGGACGTCTATGGGTTTTCTTGATTTCTTATGCATCTGAGTATGAAGTTAGGCCCATTGGCCCATTGCGCAAGCTTGTAATGAACCGTCAATCTCTACCAACTTTTGAACATTCTTCGTAAAAGTTTGGAACAGAATAATTGCATTTCTGGCCAAATTCATGATGATGGGACGCTCTGTTTACTGTTTTACTCATATATCAAACTTCATGAGTTTTTCCAAGCTATGATAGACTCAATATTTTGCACTCCGCCGCCCCCCCCCCCCTCCTACCCTCCCTTCCCTAATCTTTCCATACGTCCACCCCCATACTCTCTCTGTCTCTAGGAATGGGTACAATTGTGTGAAAGTATGTTGTGATATCGGGTGGGCATATTTTAGCATAAGGAAACTATGCCGAGTATTAAAACTCATGCTAAAACCTCAACGGCGGATGGCTAACTTTTAAAATATTTGATAAAATTCTAAACATTTTTGACCTTTGAAGTACGATTTTTAATCCCAGCAGGATTTTTTTCAACCTAAATTTAAGCTTTAAAGCCCTAACTATGCTATAAAATGATATATCATTAAAATCTAGCAGGATATTGATTTCTGAACAAAGCCCTGCAAATTTTGAAGCCTGAGCAGGAATATTTTAATCTAAATTTAATATTTCAAACCCTATTTCTGCTATTAACACATGATTTTTCTTTAAAACTCAGAGGGGTATTGCTTTCTGGACAAAGCCCTGCAAATTTTGAAGCTCTTGCAGGAATTATTGCAACTTAGATTTAATTTCTAAAGCCCTTAATTTGGCCATAAAACACATGATTTTTCATTAAATACCTTTGTGGACAAAGCCCTGCAAATTTTGAAGCCCTTGCAGGAATTATTGCAACCTAAATTTGATTTCTAATGCCCTAATTCGGCTGTAAAACACATGATTTTTCATTAAAACATAGTGGAATATTGCTTTCTGGACAAAGCCCTGCAAATTTTAAAGCCCTTGCAGGAATTTCTGCAACTGAATTTCATTTCTAAAGTCCTAATACGGCTGTAAAACACATGATTTTTCATTACAAATTATAACGGGAATATTGCTTTTGGACAAGCCCTTTATAGGTGTAATGCAGGGGTTATAGGCAGAGCATTCTTACAGGTGACAATATCACCTGACTTTCTTTAGCCATTTGACATGAGTTATGCTAAGCTATCATATAGGAATGTATGGGTGTCACCAGACCTGTCCTGGTCTTATCTTGCCTCCAAGCTTTATAGGCCTAAGATCAGTGGCATAGTCAGAGGGGGTAGGGTGGGTCGAGTAGGTAATCGCTTCCAGTATTTGAATCCGCATATTGGCACTAGGTACGTAAAATAGATATGAAGGGGAAGGGAAGAAGAAGGGGGTTGAGACTCTCTGTCAATTTTAAGACTCGTCGGTAATATTTTGAGATTAATTGGTGAATCTTATACTATACTTGACCCCCCCTTCCTTCTCCTTCCCAGTCAAAATGGTCTACTAAATGTGTTTCTTTTTTTCTTATTCAGACCGGAAGCAGTGGTCTTAGTAGATGCCTTTGACATAGCTGATGAAGCTCTCGAGTCTGTATTAGGGAGCTATGATGGCAACGCTTACCAAAGACTTTTCGATTCTACAAAACTTCAGCCCAGAAATAAAGATGAAGTAAGTTACCACTAAGAGCTTATTTAGTTGCATATGTGCATATCATATGACTTTATTTATCCTTTTTGTGGAGGGGGTGGGAATGGAGTGATGGGAGGCAGTTTGTTTCTTTAAATTTGCAATCTCACAGATATAGAGCAAAAATAGATCTTTATTGCACTGTTGGGTAATATTGCAAATACACAGCATTTTTACAGAAGTACCAAGATTCACTGAGTATTTCACCATTCCCCCCCCTCCCCCCCTCCCCCCCCCCTATCCTCCCTGTGAAACAAAATAATAAGCTACTAATTTTAGCAAGATAGATAGTGGTGTTTTCTGAAATTTGAAATTAGTTGGGCTCTTTCACTTTTAAAGGTAACCATGGAAAAAAAAAAACTAAACATTTGTTTAATAGAAAATGAAAAATATGGAGAATGTTAGGGTGTCTCTCCCATAGAGAGAGCAGGGGGTGGGGGTGTTAGTTATGATGTTTTGCTTGATATGTTGCTATTCCAAGGGGGTGTACATGGGTCCAGTAATTACTTCTGATAGGAAACATGTTGTTTGGGAGAATGTAGTATCAACTGATTACTTCTGTGGTCAAGTTGATCTTATCTTGCTCCATTTGTCTTCCATTTATGTATACGTTTGCTTCTGTTTAATATAAGATGAACTCACTAATCCTTTTTGACCTCTAAAGATTTTTTTGGTTTCTACACTAAAATGATTTATATTCAATAAAAGGTACTTTATGTTTCTGACCAAAATTTGGCAGTCATTCGTAGGTTCCAGAAAGAAAAGCATTCTCTGTAGCAAGTTTTGTTCATTGCTTGTTGACATTATATTGTTGAAAATATTGCATACATCACTATATAACCTATTTCCAGTCATCTGTTAAATTATTTTGTGTCTTATTATAAAATTATTATAAAATTAATATAATATTTTAAGGCTTTCAGCAATGATAAAAATGATTTAGATTTAAATATTTGTTTGATTGATTGTTTAATTTATATCTTTAATGACAGCTGTACTTTTTCTTTGTATGGTCTGAGTGGACAATTATAAAAAAAAATCAATTTTAATTTTTGTCTTCAAGAATTAGTTTCTCTTCTCTTTTTGTGCAGGTTCATGAAATGTACAACAAATACCTCAAGTCCTTTCTTCAAGGGTCTTCCAAACTGTAACAATAGGCTTGAGCCCTCCATGATGCCAAAGAAGTTAATTCCAAATTATCTCCATGTGATATATAATCTATTTTTTTAATAATTGTCAGATTTCCATATCGATTCCATTTTTAATTCCTGTATCTTAAAATTTATAATCTCTTTTCTGTGGTTGGTGATGAATACATTTTTATGTGAGGAAGTTTTTTTGTATTTGGAAGCTAAGACTGAGATGAAGGCTGAGACCCAGATCCAACAAAGTGGTTAGACTATGCATAGGTGGTAAAAGTGAATGAGGAATGTGTTAAGTTTATCATTAGGAACACAGGATAAGTTGCTAGGAGCCCAAGACCTCTAAAAGTCTCAAGAGCAGAAACTTGAATCAATTAAAACCAGTGGCGTTGAGAGGGGGAGGGGGGGAATTTTTTTAACAAGATAGCTTTGACCACCAACTTGCCCACTTAAATAATTTTGTGAAATGACATATTTTGTCTGATTTATAGGATTTTGGAAGATATATAGTTTAGCTGTTAGATTTAGAGCTTAAAAATTTCCAGAAAGGAGGCTGCATTGGTAAGAATGCCAATCAATGTCATTAGGTCTGAAGTGTTTCAACTTTCTGACCTTATGAATCCTATAATGTTCACCTTGTTAACTATGGGAAGTCAAAGATGACCTCTCTCTTATACCTTTTAGGCATTATAGGATAAGTTCAGTGGTCAAGCAAATTTATCTTATATTGAAGAGGACTTTAAAAGAAACAAAATGGTGAAGAAACTATTTCAATATCTTATTCTGTTAAGAAGATATTCAAGTTTAATTGACTATGGAAAGCTAGAGGCAGCATGGGCTTTTAATTGGTTAAAATATGATTTAAATTACTAAATTAACAAATTACATCAAAATTGGTTAAAAATTGACCAATTTACAAGCAGTTTTAATTTCCAGCTGTTATTGTGCAATAATATGTGGTATCAAAGGGGGAAGGATCCTTTATCACCATTTGTAAAACCTTTGTTTTTCATTCTTTGTCAATGTTGTTTGAAATATAGCATTGGATTTCGGGCAAATGTTTTCAAACTTTTCATAACCCGAATCATCATGTATCTAGAACAGACATTCTGAAATTCACAAGTAGCTGAATTTGAAGAACAAAATTTAAAGAATTACATAAAGATTTTGAGATGTGTTCCTCTTACTGTATAACAAATTCTGCATAAATTAACAAATCTTGAAACTTTGTTTAGTGATAGCTTGAAAATTTAGCTTTTAAACAAATTGTGAAGACTGTTTTACTCAGAATTCCATGCTTTTAACATATCCTAAAGCTGCTTGATGTCCATAGTCCTATAAAGCCTATTTTTCTGTGTAGAAGTGATTGATGTTGTAAGTCTACTATGGTAGGTTGGCGCCCTCATCCTCAGATACATAACAATTAATCTCTCTGACTTAGATGATTGAAACTTTTTAACCAATCACATCATGAATTTGCCTAGCAACAAAATCTGCATAATTAAGTGGGGCAAAAATCCTACCAGGTACTGGTACAGTATAGCTAGCTAGCAGTGCCCGCTCATGCATTATGCTGTACAAAACAAATTTCTGCACACATTGACTGAGTGACGACAAAATGTTGAACAAAAATTGCTTATGGGCCAGCTACGTGCTTTGTTTATCCGACTCCGTTACCAAGAATGATTAACAAACAGAATTTTGTTTATTCTTTTGCTAAAAACTCATTGTCAATGCATTGGTCATGCATGATTGCAGATTTGAGGTTTGTTTGCCCCACCTAGTTACCACACTGCTATGGTGGGTGTGGCTTATTTCGTTAATCAGAGATGTTAATAATGTATATGAAAAACTGATATAACTAGTCTGCTTTCAGTCGTTTCTATACAAATGATACCAAAATTTAAACTTTGATATTAATGGAGTAAGATTTTTGAATGATTTCTTCACCATTTTGCTAGAAGGACTTGCTTGGTCACTGAACTAAACCTTTAAGTATAGTGAATGTGTGCTACCTCAAAACAATCTTATCTATTGTTTGAATGTGAGATTGAGACAGGCAGGACTGCATTAATGTGCTCTGTTTTGGTTTACTTGTATTTATATATTAAAAGAGTCTTCCTTATTTTAACCATGGGGTGCCATTTCAGGGTCATAATTCCTGGGGGGTGGGGGCATTGACCTCACTTTGTGAAGGAGAATTACGGCTCTCTGACATTTCCCTTGTATTACCTGTATTAGTTCACAATACCTTGCTTTCTGTAAGAACACTCACTACAGCTGTGCTATTTTTTAATTTATAAAATGACAATTCTTTCCACTTTGTGTTCTAGTTACATTTTTATGCAAGATTTCTAAACCTAGCTGCACAAATTAAGACATGATATTATGTAACATTCACCCTATAGGGTTATTCTATCTGCATAGCTCATGTCAATACTGAAACAAATTGAAGCTGATATGCCTTACAAATTTACCTGTATATATTTCACAGAGTTGAAAGTCTCAATTTAATTTCAACCAAATATTGATCATTTTAAAAAAATTAATCAGTTTACAAAAATGCATGTACTATGGTTTATTTTTGTCTTATTGTCTCATTGCATAATGGCAAATTATAAATCCAAATCAGAAAACCTGATCTGATGCAAGGAGCTCTTTATGCTTTGTCACTTGCTAAGCTTCATTGGTAGATGCCACGTAGGGGACATGTACTGTATGAGACGAGCATGGTTTCATTTGAAGATCATTTGCATAGGAAATTTTAGCTAAGTGGAAATACATGTAATAAGAAATTCTAAGGAAGCTGTATCATCAGAATTAAACAAATGTGAATGATATTTAAAGTGTAAGTTTGCCTCATGAGAGAAGTCCATAAACCATCCATTGTTTATCATTAAGCTCCCCTTTTAAGTGAATAAGATTTTTATGTAATATAATTTGAGAGGTGCAGTGGTCAAGGAGTTTTGCTCGTATTCGAGAGGTACCGGGTTTGATTCCCGTCGTGAGCGCTGCATTGTGTCTTGAGCAAGACACTTAACTCTACTTGCTTCTCTCCACTCAGCTGTAAAATGAGTACCAGCACTGCTGGGGGGTTAATCTGCCAGGACTGGCATCTTGTCCAAGGGGACTCATGTGCTCTCATCTATTTGCGCCATGGAAACCAGGGATAAGCACTGGCCCTATAAGTCTAATGGCATGGTTCGGATGGATTTAGCTTTTAATATAATGTTATAATTCAAATTCGTGGTTCCCGATCAATCCTCACGCTTTGCTGGGGCTCAATTGCTACTTGGAGTGTAATTTGCTCTTTGTGTTAATTGAAGTCATTGAATTGCTTCATTACTTTGTAAGATATTACAAAGTCTCAGATGTATTTTAACTAAAAAGGTTATAGTCTACACAAAAATATGAAATTTGAATATAATAACAGAACAGGAATTTGAAAGACTTGCCCATATTGAAAAAAGGGAACAGCACCCTCTGATCTGATGTCACTTCTTCAAAAGGCCAATTTTAATCTAAGAAATAAGGCAATCACACTCGAATCTAGAAATGTGTGTTACAAGAAATTTTTTGTGTATTGAGCAGCTCGCTTTTTCCAGGGAATGCCTTTACAAAAGTTACTCTAAAGTGACACATTTTCTCAACGTTTATCGTATATGTATATGTTATAAATTTTGATATACTTTTAGATATATATTTTTTGTTTTCTCATTTTTATGTATCACGCATATATTCTTACCATTTGTTCTATTTATAGATACAATTTTATATATATTTATACTAGATTTTTAATAAACTTGAAACAATCATATATGTGGATGGCAGCATAAGCGGCATTTGGGAAAAGCAACTTTTTAGAAATTGTATCTTTTGTAATGTAATTTTTGTATCTTTTGTATTGTAATTTTTGTATCTTAGTATGATTTTATGATTTTGCCTCCTCTACTTTTGACTTTGCCCCCTTCTTTGGGTAGGCAAATCCCACCTATGAATGGCAGCTTCTAATGTGAAATCTGCTCAAATAATAATATGATAAAAGCAAAATAAAACAGCTGGAGTAAATTCAACCCATGATTTGAATTTCATTTGGTCAAATCATGACCAAATGATTGGTCATGATATGTAAGACAGACTTGATGATAATGATATTTTTTTTTATATATTTCAAAATGTTGTGTTATAATTCTTAAGCAATTCCATGTAAGGGTGGGGGAAGGGGGGGGGGCAGGAGAAAGGTTGATAACCATGAATCATGAGGTCTTTGTATTAGAGATTTGCTTGTATCTGTATCTTGCAAATCTCTAAAACGAAGTACAAAAATCCGAAAAGGGAAGACCATGAAAAATAAACTTAAGTCTGAAAATAAAGGAAAAAAATTGATATATTTTATTATTATTTTTTAATTTTTAATTTTTTCTAAAAGTACAATGGAAAAATGAAAAATGTTGACACATAAGCTAATTACGAAAATGTTGGAAAACTGTTAAACATGTGTTTTGGCTATTTTCTTAGGAGGTGAAAAAATGTTGAAAAATTGTTTGTTTTTTTCTCACAAATTTTAATCGTTATGTAAAAATGCGAAAGGATTTATGAAAATTAATAAAGTCCTGTGAAAATTATGTTTCTTAATAATAATAACAAGTTTTAGAGATTTTATTAGGTCTTCCATCTTCGGTCTTCGTTTTGGAGTCTACGTTTTAGGGATATTAAAAGTCTTCAGTCTTCGGTTTTAGAGGTCTTACCCACCCGTTTTTAAGGAGATTAATTCCGAATCCAAGCTTCACCCCTGAAAATTTCGTGATAAAAGTCAGGTATTTTGAGGGAAAATATGGGATATTTTGCTCAACATATCAGATATTTTGACCAAATACTTCATCACTTTTTAAGTATAAAGTCAGTTATATATTGAAGGAAAACTGAGCGAAAAAGCAGATACTTTAGAAATCTTTAGGAAAAACTGGGGAATAAAGTGGAAGAAATTGTCGGACATTTGGCAACTCTTAGACCTAATTTAGAAAATGGGTTTTCGCAAAGTTTGTCATCCTTTTCCCATGGCTGGTACAACTGAACTCCGCTGAGACCGATTGCTTTCATGTGTTCATCAGGCAACAAAATAGCGGATTTCTGTTTTGCAAATTACAATCTGCATAAATTTTGTGAAATTTCCGACCAGGGGGGTAATCACCCCTAAACCCCTGTCCCATCCCCTTTCCCATTTAGCTACGTCACTGGTTGCTATAAATTAATTACAAATGTGTCACTTAGAAATTTTCCAGAGGAGTATCCTATCGCAGTGCAAAACACCCAGCGGGGAATATGTTTGGGACGGGTGTCCCCCTGACCCCATCCCCCCAAAGAATGTCTAACGAATTGATTTTAAAGAGTCATGGCATCAGTGTATGGCATCTTTTCTTCTGGAAATTTTCGATAAATCCCCTTCCAATTTTCGTGAAACAGAAGTAGTGAGATCTGCCTCAACAACGTTCGAACTGGTAAATGGCTCCCTGTATCATCAATCAAGAAACAAAGAGGAGGGGTGGCGGCTATCAGGGAAGTATTTGGTGATAGTTCTAGACAAAATGCTGCTACCAAAATAGAGAATACGGCGTCTAATGTCCTTGATGGCACAGATCCCAATGTTAAATGTGCTGTTGGGTGATATTAGAGAATTATTAAGGGGAACAGATGTACATGTAGCTGTTCAAACTGATGCTCCCCCATTACCCCTATGGGACTCGACAAGCAGCTTTGAACTATACTATGAACATTATCAGCTCAAGAAAGCAAGCTTGTTTAAACTGACCAACAATTCGACGAGGCAAGAGACCGCCTTGAAGCAGCCAGCGATGAAGATGAAAAGACAAGTATATGCAGAGAGATTGAACAGATGGAAGGTAGGCAAGACGCTTTACAGACTAGCATAGACACACTTCATGGTGATCTGAAGTCTTAGGTACGGCAGATACGTGACCTTGCGCGTGAGCTTGTATATAGCGACCTTTCTCTGCGAGAAAAATTGGTTAAGGTTGTTTCGAGAGCAGGGTGTGACGATTGCTTCCATTCTGACCGCATTAGGGTTTATAATATCAGCTTCGTGCTGGCACTTGGACTGGGAGAGCTCCCGTGCCAGCACCACAGCCGACGCCGCCAGTGAAGGATATGTTGTCAAAGCACTGGGTAGGGTGATAAAACGTTTTGGTAAATGGCTCGGTGCAGCTCTACCGGGCATCATTGGTGGTGCCCTTTCTTTGCTTTTTAATCTAATTGGTGACATATGCACAATGGCCGGGAGTAACATGTGGGCACTTGTGCTTGCAGTGGGTGGTGCACTTATTGCATGGGTATCCAGACAATCAAATTGAAGATAACATGATATTTAATATTACGATATATTACAGTACGCATATCGTCACCGAAGAAGCCACCAACCTACAATTCCTGCTCCAGGTAAGCGAAGTAGAAATCAATGATGTGTGCTTTACGAGCGGTTGGTATAGCCTTGATAAGGATGGGAAGATAAGTGTTCTGTTTTTTGATAGTATAAAGACGAAGATTGAGGCAGGCCTGTATAATTTTAATATGATTAAAAGTAGAACGATAAAAACCTGTTTGTAAAAAAGGGATAATCCAAAATGATGCGGGATGTATTGATTCCGAGTCGGTCACCTCACTGATCTGTATAAGTGTGCCAGATGGGGTTGCGCTTCGTTTAAGGTGGGGATACCCCCAAAATAGGGTTTTTCTGGCATGCTCTAGTAAAAGGAATATAACTCTGTCTGTGGAATAGTTAGTATACCAAAAGTATATATTTTTGGAAAGAGCAAAGGTAGCTCTATTAAAAGATGCAAAATTTGACCTTGAAATAGGTATTTAATTTGCATATAATTAAAATTAAAGTGATAATGGAGAAATACAACAGTGATAAGGGTACATAAGTCACCACATTCAAACTTCTTGTGAAAAACTATTTCAAACTTTGTATTCTACCTATGTTATAAACCTACTTGACACAATAAGACTATGAGAGGATTTTCTAAAATTATGCATATTAATTAGTTGGCAGTCACATGACCAAACTTCCAGCAAAATCACAATAATTTACTCATAACTTCTAAAGGGAACATAAGAATAATAAATGCTCTCATAGTCTTTTTGCACATGTTATAAATAATAAGTGTACCAAATTTCAGGTGATTTGAATGTGTATTTTTTGAGTTATTACAAATTATAGGTCATAAAAAGTGATTTTGAGAAAAACGGCGATTTACATAAAAATGCAAGAATTGTCATAAAATGGCTTGATTTCGTGTTTTTCACATATGAAGTGTTCAGTCTTGTCTCCAGATATGATTTATACATAAAACACATAACCACTCAGTTTGTACTAATTTAGAATGCCCCAGCACTGTAACTTTCTCCCTCTTCAGCCACTTTCTTCTCTTCTTCCTTCTGTTTTTCCAATTTTTCATGTTTCCTACGACGTTTCGTGACCTCCTTTTCAATTTCAATTGATCTCCTTATGCGCTTCTTGTCTTTTCTGTCATTCTGCTCTCTGCTAAAAATACCTGGTTTTATACTGAGAGCTGTCATAACCTTCTCTCTAGTGCTTGCACCATTATTCCAGTACATAACTGCTGAGGATAGAGCCCTACGAATCATTTTTGGCCCAACAGATTTCTCCTTTGGGCATCTCTGCCACAACAAATTGTTGAACGCTTCATTCTGATTTTCGTCAGGCCTGGTAAGCATCTTTTCAGCAAGGAGGCATCTGACAACCTGTTGTAGACAGGTAGCATGTATTGCAAGAACTGGTGAGGCAATCTCCTGCCTTCTGTGTATAAGTGGGTGCCTTCCCACATGTCTTTTATGATATTGGCACCAGTCATCATCAGGCAGAACTGATGCTGTTCATCGACGTCATCGTGATGTGTGTTGTGATACAGCCCTGCCATCACCTCCTTCTTCATTTTCTCCACATGTGAAGAAATAACAGACTCCTCTTTGGATGTGGTCACATACTTGCAAATAGTATTTCGGTAGTAATCACCCAGTTTTGTTATGAAAGAATTACTGAGTCCTTTCTGACCACCCTTCACTTCCTTATTCTTATCGCGCACAGATTTCAAATTGGAAAACATACGTTTGTGAACATGATTTATGCAATCTAGTTTTTCAATGTGGATTTCACTTCCATAAGGTTGATCCTCATTGAGCTTGTCATAAGTGTTGCTGTCTCCATCAGAGAGAATAAATTTGTATCGGAGCTTGTGCTTGTCAACGGATCTTGCCCATAGAATCTTCGCCATGTGGGATTCCATAGCAGGGCTTGAGCCTGAATAGTTAGCTTGGCACAGGCCACTTTCAGTGTGCTCTCTCTCCCAATCTTTGTATTCCTCACTTTCCTTGTCCGCATGCTTCCACTTTTGGCAGACTTCACAAACTTTTGAAGCAAGTTCAACATCCAGAATTTCTCCTGTGTCAACAGAGATCACAACTCCCACTCCGAAATTTGACGTGTAACCCCGCTTATGCCATGTTCCATCATATGACACCATAACGTCAAGGATCGTGATTTGAATCAA
>JAIGNY010000212.1:5000-37500 GCA_020152595.1 Chiridota heheva
GTTGTTTACAACTTACTTTCCAGCATGTGCAGCTAATTAAACTTTCTGGGTTTAATGATTGACAGCTTGTTTTAACCAATAACCGCACGAATTTGCCTAGCAACAAAATCTGCGTAACTAAGTGGGAAAACATCCTACGCGATACTGGTATGGTACAGCTAGCTAGCGGCGCGTTCATGTAGTCAATGCAACTTACTGTACAAAACAAATTTCTGCACACACAGACTGAGTGACAGCAAAATGGTGAACAAAAATTGCGCTTAAATTGTGCTCTGTGGGCTTTGTAAATCTGATCGCTTTTGACACTTAGCAAAATGAATTGTGTTTATCCTCAGTGCTAAAACTCTAAAACTCTAAAACCTGGAAAGCTTAATTGTTTAGGTAGCAAGGGGGAAAATCCCCAGAAAGTTAAAGTGGTAGAAATCACGTTCGGCTAAAATCGATACAGTGATTCAAATACAACTGTACAACCCTGTGCATTGTTTGGGCATATTCGAAGCGAATTTCTTTTGAAATTGAGTAAATGCAAGAATATATTTACTTTCGGTGAATAACCCTTTTCTTCCCTTTTTGTTTTTGTATTTTTGCTTCAACTTCCTTTTATGAAATATAAAATGTAATTCATTCATGCATATAGATCAGGTCTGAAGTTCAGTATTGTGCACATCATTGAATTCGTTATGTTTTGTAATTTCATTCAATTTCTCATAAATCTAATACAACTAGACTTAGAATATCACGTCGTGTCTAAAAATAAACCAAGCATACGTGACTTGTGGTTTGGAAATATAACGATAAAGAAAAGATGGACATCTGTAAAGCAACAAAAATGGTACATGACAGGGGCGCCGTTAGGAAGCGGGGTGAAAAAAGGTGGTAAAACTAATGAATATTTTGGCCAATTTTCGGGAAATATAGGTCCATTTTCGAAATAAGATTGGCCAAAATTTCGCGGAAAATGGCCAAAATTTCCAAAAAATTCTTGAAATAGGTCTAATTTTCTAGAGATAGATGAAAAATTCCATCAAATTGGCCAAAATTTCCCGAAAGTGGGAAATACTTCCAAAAAGGAAGGAAATTTCCAGACAATTGAAGAGGATTTCCTGATTAGCGGCAACTTTTGATGGAAACTTAGTAATTTGTTTACCTGTTACCGGGAAAATTTTGGATTTTTAAATAATAATTACTCTTATACTAGATTCTGTTTTACTGCTTTCCTGACATATTAGATTTTAATTTTTAAGACACAAAATTGGAGCTCAAGATATGATAGAATACATCAAGACTTTAATTAATCTGACGCTGTGACGTTACAACTATTCTGATTCCAGTCGTTTATACACAAATGATACCAAACTTTAAACTTTAATATCTTCTAGCGGAACAAGATTTTTGAATGCTTTCTTAACTATTTTTTTTGAAATCCTTGTCCATCTATTCCACTGAACTAATCCTTTAACACTACAGTCAGTAGGCATGTACCGATGTAAGTGCCTGTGTTTTAACATTAAGTGCGCTCCATTTCTGCGCTCCATTTCTGCGCTCCGAAACTGTTTTATTGTTCTCCTCCTCAAAACTTGTTTTAACGGCCCTATATACTGATATACAGTCCGGTAGCATGCATAATAATGGGAACATAAATGTTCCTATAAATGGGAATATTTTGCTACATGGAAGCCGCCATTTTGTGATTTTTCCCATGATCCTTTGCTATCCTTACGTTAAAGCCTTATGCAATGTTACATTTTTCAAATTTGAAAACGTCTGGGAAAAATAATTTTGGCAGGGGGAACTTAAAACTCATGAAAATATACATTATTTACTGTCATGGCTAAAACTTTTCCACTCCCATTTGATATGTTCACCACGCCGTTTTCGAAATATTAGAAATAATAGAAAATAAAGCTAGGCTTTTAAGCGCGAAACAGCCATTTTGAAAATGCAATTGTTTTTCAACACAATGATTTTTAATATTTCCAGTACATAAATGAGAAACTATGACATTTTATCGCAACATCTAAACTATATGGCTGCATTACTTCAAAATTCCCGTGTGTTAGAAATCTTTCTATTAATAGGCATGCTGCCGGGCTGACATACCGTACTGCCTGGTGGGGCTTCCATACAATAACGATGTGTGTTAGACCAGGGAGTTGCAACTCCCTGGTTAGACTTTAAATACCTACATATGGTACAATGGATTTATTCGAAGCTTTTCATGAATACCTATAAGTAATTCATCCATTATCTTTCCTAAATCTTAGTTACTGAAAATGGAGAGAAAGTCCAATTCTATTGGGGATATGATAAAGACTCATAAAGTCTTCAGAGAATTATTATAGGCATTTAAAGCACAACAGATATACAAATAAGGAAATACCAAGGTCCTCCATCATATATTTGAGCTTTGACCCCGGGTCTGGGGTTGTAGGGGCCCTGGACATATAAGGACCGGTAAAACTTAAGGAAAGGAATGTGGGTTCAAAAGCGGGGCCCCGAAAATTGGCGAAACCCTTGTTTGACAATGTCGAAAACGGTGTAAGATTGGAACAGAAATAGGTGATTACCTTCTTTTTTTTGTTCTATTTCATTTTATTCGTTATCGTTATATCCCCAAACCACACTATAGATGCTTCCACCATCCCAGGAAACTGCATTTGGTTTACCATTGATAATATAAGTGATCTTATATTACGAAATCAACAGATAATAGCTAAATTTAAACATTGCCATGATTGCCAGGTATACATAATTTCTTGAACCGACATTGAAATGTTGTGTATCCTTAGTGACACTCGTAGGGTATGCACAATGCTAAGAGAACACCTGTATGAATGGGGGAAAGTGGGATATGAGGGAGGAGGGGGGGGGCGGTTGCCTACCGAAAGCGGGTACGGTGGTGTGGGGTGCAATGTCAAAATATAATATTTGACTGCCGAGGTGGCGAGCAATTGACCAAATAACGCTAAGGTACCAAAAATCACAATACAAATGATATGAATTCAGAACAAGTGGGGTAGAGTCTTAAGCATTAAATCCACCCCCCAAATCCCGCCTATGACTGAAAGTATCAATTTAGTTACTTATTTAATGCCTCATTTATTACATTTATGTCAATTATAATGTTGATATATCTGTATATTTCACGTATAGCCAATGTATTGGCCTATATGTAATGTGACCATAGGCGGGATTCGGGAGTGCAAGGGGGAATGCCCAACCCCACACTATTTTCTTCATATTTTATATCTTTTGTGTGGTGATTTGTTTATGCATTCTTGGTTTATCACCCCCCCCCTCGATCTATCCCACGCCCACTCCCCACGCCCACTCCCCACGCACATCACACACACACACACACACACTTCAAGTGTTCCGGCGGGCAAATCACGCTTATGAATATGACCAATGAAAAATGATTTCGAATAATCCAAAAAGGACACTTGATCCTTTTTTTATTAAACAAATTCGTTAAAATCATACCCTGTGCCGCAACCAGGTGAAATGTGACAGTGTAAAGAAATAAAATAACGAGCGGGACATCCATGTCAGGTTTATCTTGAAGCTCCTGCGCCTCGCCAACGAAAAATCAAAAGGAATGATTTTTTCACTGAAAACCCCGCAACTGTTCCACCTATATATATGTTACAACACTCACACAGGTGCAAACGTGCAGGATCTCTGCAATCAACAAACTGACCAATGAGGCTGAAGTTAGAATTTATGCGTCATGTAAAAAGGTATTATGAATGGAGCTCTTTTTCTTGTCAGTGCACTGAAGCGTGTATACATTGCAATTTTCAGGCTAGTTTTTGTTATCACAATTTCTAAGGGATTTTCACACTCTGGCTTAAAGCAAGTTGAAAATATTTGTAACTTAGTACCATTCGAGCATTGTCATCACGGCCCTAATTCTCGGGGGCATGGGTATTTTCACTCAGTTCCAGGCGTGAGTTTGAAATGAATGTAATTACAATAATGAAATAAAAGAGTTTATATGGAAATAAATATCTTTCGTCTGCACTTTTATAAGTTGGGCTCCAAAACCCTTTTCCGAGTCCGACACCTATACTTAGCCGGGTCACCCACTATAGAAAACAACAATACTAGCCGGGGCCGGATACACACGTCAGAAAACACCTATACTAGCTGGGGCCACACACGTCAGAAAACACCTTCTAGCTGGGGTCACACACTCCAGAAAACACATATACTAACCGGGGCCACACACGTCAGAAAACACCTATACTTAGCCGGGGACACAAACGTCAGAAAACATCTATACTAGCCGAAGCCACACACGTCAAAAAACACTTATACTAGCCGGGAATACACTTATCAGAAAACACCTTCTAGCAGGGGACACACACTTCACAAAACACCTCATAGCCAGGGCCACACACGTCAGAAAACACCTTCTAGCCGGGGTCATACACGTCACAAAACTCCTTCTAGCTGGGGCCATATACGTCAAAAAAACACCTGTACTAGCCGGCGCCCCACACTTCATAAATCGCCTTCTAACCGTATGTATGCAGACTGATGCTAGAATCACTGGTATTGCTATTAAAATCTCATGGATGTGAGGGATGGGGTTCTTGTGCAAAGTTAAAGTTTGACAAGTTTGCGCCCTAAATCAGTACACAGGGGAAACTACCATGAAATATGTTTATTAATTCATTATCTTTTTTTTAGATTAATAAGAGACTATTAAATGAAAACTATTATAGCTCCATTTGTTATTTGGAAACTAGACCAGGCGTTAAGGTGAGCAAATTGAAATTTAGAAACATTTTATTTAAGACCTCTGCAAGCTTGTTTTCTTAGCATAGCAAAGGAGGAGTTTGTGTTAAAGAAATGACATCCTATTTTTTTTTTCCGGTATAATTTTTTGACGTAAGTTTTTAATGCAATACTTTTTTATTTTTCCATTCCAGCATTAGAATGTTTCATTTCTTTGAATAACTTGAATAACTATTTAACTATGCAAAAGACGAATGGAATAAATTCACAACAATATTATTTTAAATTATCCTCAAATCATTTGGTTGTAAAGATTTGATATTTTACAAATTCAGTTCCCGAGAAGCTCGAAAACACCCGCTGTACTAATTTGACAGCAGCACATCAGTTTCCGCCACATCAAACTGTGATATATACGGCCATGGGCGGGGTTTGCCTCCCAAAAGTGGTAGATATAAATTACAAATGAGGGAATAATCACAAAATCACGTAAGGGTACAAAAGAAAAAATACAAATTCGAGATCAATTCGGAATGTTTTTGTCAAATGCCAAAAATCCTCCTGTATGTATACGGCCGTCGGCAGCCCATGACCATAATCGTGGAAGCCATGTTCCACAGAACATATTTCTCTTCACCAAAGTGAGGAGGTGGGGATATGGGCCACACTTGTCCTGAAGAAAGGGAAAGTATGTTTTTCAATCTTTATATATTTTTTTCCCGAATGGGAGAAAATCCTCTTGCCCCACCCATAAATTACGGCCCTGTGTGCCACTCATTATAGTCAGGAATTATAGAAAGAAGAAGTTCAACTTTTGTTTAAAATTAAAACATTACTAAAATTAGTCTGATGAATGCAATTTAAATTAGCAATGGATCCCCTTTCGTCCAATCAGATTGCAGAAAACACTTGTATGACTAACCTGATCTGATAAACAAGAATGCAATGTAACAACACATTATTTTCTACACAGTATATTCATATCTGTTTATTATCGCATATTACATCAATATAGTTTTATTATAAAGACTACAATATCATATCATCACATTGAAAGAAAAGGAAATGTTCATATCAATCTTGCTCATTGGTTTGCCTAGTTGGCGGCGATAGTGGATGTGATCGAATCGATGTAGTTAGCAACATTTGTGTACACACCTGGGTTACCTCTGTAAGGGCATCCGTAACCCCAGCTGACGATACCACGGAGCTCAAATGATAGCACATACGAATGGTCCGCCGCTGTCTCCCTGATTAATATGATACAAAAACAGACATTTTAGACCCCATTTTATTTGACTTTCTTCCAATTGTCCAACCAGAGTGGAGGGGCAAGTTGACACAGGAACTGCCCCGACAAAGTGTAAAAAGCAATACTTTAATATGATCAAAATGTGTCCCTCATTAGTAAGTTCGCCAGAAAAGACAGACAGATCCAACAAATCCTTGGGATACGATTGTAAACTTGGTGTCTGCCAGTTGAAACAAAAACAACGACGACGACGACTGGGGCCAAAAGGGTCACCTTTCGGGGAGAGAAACCTTCAAATGTTCCCGGCTAAAAGCGGAGAAATTGCAATGGTAAATTAAGTTTTTATCCAAAGCTGTTGTGGGCAACCGGAAAATCTTCAATCTTCATCAAATTTCAGAGAAATTATTTTCAGTTTTCGGGACACTGTCTTCCATTTTGGGGAAATCTTTCATTCAATTCTAGGAAAATCTTTATTTCAATTATCGGAAAGTATTTTATTCAATTTTCAGAAAATGGTGCCAAGTTTTATAAAAAATTCCGCCAATAATACCAAATTTTCCTTTCATTTTATCAATTGTATTTTGATAATTTCCCAATTTTACCTCCAAACCATAAATAAAGCATACGACCGGAAAGGATAATTTCCCCACCGAGCCCCCGATTTCTTCGCCTCTTGGTTCGTTCTGAAACCAACTCACACTTGAGAGGGGTGCAACAAACTACCGGCCAGTATGATGGCAGGATCAACTATCGGGCAGATTACAAAAGGGTGATTGGCTTTTCCTACCTTGCTTAATTCGTAGATTCAAGTTGAGTTTTCCCATTATGCCACCCAGTTAGGACACGCATAGTACCCCATTTTCCAACGGAGCTCATTCATGTAAAACCCACAAAGGTTACCCCATGTTAATATTAGCCAACAGTGCCCATTTAAATCCCATTAAGGGCCCACAAGGGATATACATGCCCATATTAGCCCATTATTACGTTCTTTGGTGCTTGACAGTGCTCCCACTCCGTTGCATCATCAAAATATTGTAAACATGATTGGTAGATCATTTCAAGAGCCAATCAGTTTGAAGAAAAAAAAAAGCAAATTATTATTTTGTTAAGGCCAATCTTCAATCCAGACGAAATAACCTCTAAATAGTGAAAGGGATTGGCCATTCCCGGCTGCAGGAACTTTTTAGGGGAAAGATGGGGATATATATATATATATATATATATATATATATATATATATATATATATATATATATATATATATATATATATATATATATATATATATATATATATATATATATATATATATATATATATATATATATATATATATATATATATATATATATATATATATATATATATATATATATATATATATATATATATATATATATATATATATATATATATATATATATATATATATATATATATATATATATATATATATATATATATATATATATATATATATATATATATATATATATATATATATATATATATATATATATATATATATATATATATATATATATATATATATATATATATATATATATATATATATATATATATATATATATATATATATATATATATATATATATATATATATATATATATATATATATATATATATATATATATATATATATATATATATATATATATATATATATATATATATATATATATATATATATATATATATATATATATATATATATATATATATATATATATATATATATATATATATATATATATATAAAAGATAAGTTCCATGCATTGGCCATTACAAACAAAACAAAATAGGAAAAAATGACAATATCTCTAGCCAACAGATTATTTTAAAAACCAAATATTTCGAAAACTTCTGTTTCCTTCTTCAGTGGTATGAAGTTAAATGACGCTAGAAGATAACAGCGATGATAGCTTGCACGTTGGCACATTTTAAAGAGCGCCAAAAATCGTACGCGTAAAATAGTAGGCGCAAAAGGGGAAAAGCGCGCAGAAAAAACCGAAAAAAAGAAGAAAAAAAACCGGCGCTAAAATGCGCTGAGGCACAAAAACAAGAGAAGGACTAATGAGACGAAGTGGAAGTGGAAACATTTTCCCTAAAAACAGAAAAAGGAGAAAGATAAGACAGGTCTTTATTAAGTCCATGGATGTGGCTCTCAGTTTTAATCATAAATTGCAATTCAAACAACTTTCTGTCTTCCGTGCTTTTAAAGTTCCCCCTGATGAGAACCACCTTCAAATGTTCCAACTTATGTCTAGGCAAATTAAATTGCCCTGCCATTGGATAATCCTCACTGCCACCATCAAAATCTTGAATAGAAGGTGGTTCTCATTTTTTATATATATATATATATATATATATATATATATATATATATATATATATATATATATATATATATATATATATATATATATATATATATATATATATATATATATATATATATATATATATATATATATATATATATGCACGTGCGATTCTCATGCATGCCCTTTGGCCCAGTTGGCATCATTCTTGTGCTCTTTTACCAGTTAACCCACTTGCCATGATTCTAATGCCCTTAAATCCAATTGACATGCATACTTCTTGTGCTCGTTAATCTAGATGGCACGATGTTTGCCCCCTTAAACCAGTTAAGTTAGATGGCATGATTTTGTGCCTTTAAACCTAGTTAGCATGTATAAATCTTGTACCCGTTGACTTAGTTAGCATGATTTGGTGCCTTTAAACCCAGTTGGCATGTATAAATCTTGCGCCCTTCTACTCAGGTAGCATTAATTTTTGGATCCATTTGACGCACTAGTCATCTCGCTTGCGCTCGTTTATATCCCAACCCGAGGTATGATTCTGCTACCTTGTGGGCTATTTATGCCCCTGATTTGTAACTGCACAAAACACCCTATTTACTTGGTCGGTACCACGTCACATCCGGGAGATGACGTCATTTTCTGGAGTGAAAACAAACCTTAGCGCGATACGAACGAAACTGACTTAGTTTAATGACTGGGTTCCACAGCTGCAGGCCGTGCTACAAAGTCTAACAAAAATTATACAAGCGCAAAAATATGAGCGAGGAATGAGCACGGAAAGGGGTAGCCAAAGGCCACACGAATAAACAAAACCTGACAACAGCCAGGGGACACACAAGTAAACGTGAACACAAAAGGAGTCGTTTCAGAGCCATATAGCATAGCGCGATACACGTAGGCAAGTCCGTAGTATGCTTTTACTGTGTGCGGCATGTAAACAAACACAGCTGATCGCTTTGTTTTCACCCCAATGCGGGGTAAATGCACGCGGTTGCTATGCGGTCTAATGACCTCAGGTCACATAAGATGTTAATATTACCTGGCATGAATCTTTGCCTCCTTCGGCGTGTGCAGCGTAGATCATGTTGGTGGTAACCTCTCCTTTGTAGTTGAATTTGTTGCAATCGTAATTCGAAATCACTAGGACATCGACCTCTTGCAAAATAGTCGAGGTGATAGCTAAAAATATTAAACCAGACGTATTCAATTTGTCACTTCTATTTTAAAGGTTAATGGATGCTTAACAAAGTAAGAGTAAACATAGTGCGCTGAATCACTGACGTAACCAAATGGTGGTCAACTGGGGCCATGCCTCAAAGATAAAAAAAAACATGAAAGATTTATTTCGTATTTGTCTTAAAGTGAGCAAAAAGTCACAAAACTTCAAGAAATCCGACTACTCATTTCAGGAAATATGAGGGCTCATTTCAGGAAATTCTAATCGCTTATTTGAGGAACTTGAGCTGAATTGAGCTGAATTTCAGGAAGTTTGAGGGCTCAGTTTCAGGAAAATTTGTTTTAAAGCGTGAAAACACTACTGTAGCAAAATTTCGTTTTATTCTACCTGTCTTCTGGTTTCCCCATCCGGCCACCCAGCAAATGGTTCCGGCAGCTGGTTCAGGTGTTCCCTGTGCGGGAAGGGAGACTCCTGGACTTGTGGGCTGCCCAAATTGGTGATTGGGTTGGTGAGCTTCAACAAGGTGGCAACATCGTTGTCCATAGTGCTTGAGGAGTATCCGTTGTGATAAAAGATGACGGATACAGAGTAGTAAGCGGAACCTTACGCTGCACTGATATTATTGCTGACGTCATGAGCTCCAACCCTCACCCTATAAACTTCAGGTTGGCCTGCTTTGGTGCTGCAAAATCGTATAAATTAAACGGTAATAAATTAGATCGCCGAAAGAGCAAATTGAAAGGAACATGTATTGAACGCCGACAAGGCAAATTATTATGTGAACATGTAAGCACGTGAATATCGCCGGTTTCCTTTTATATGTGGACCTGGATAGGGAAAGGTGACAACATTTAAAGGAAGTTTCAGTAAAATTTAGGAAAATTTTGGCTACAATTTGCTAGGATTTCCCGAAAATTGAAGGAGATTTCCAGATTAGCAAGAACGTTTACTGGCAACTTATTTCATTAATTCCATTTTTTGTTTCTGAAACAGCAGGCAACACCATGTCACGTGATTACTTGAAGGTATATAATATTTAGAGGCAACATGAGCAATATATTTGTTGAGATTTTCTTGGTATACGAAAATTCTGTGCAGAGTGATTAGGGGATTAGTTCAGGGGTCAACCATGTGTATTATTATAATATATAGAATAATACTTCAGAAAACAACATGATGAAAAAAACACTCAAAAATCTTATTTCATTAAGGAGATATCTAAGTTTAAAACTAATAAAGTCTTATCTTTGTAGAGATGACTGGTAGTGCATGTCTGCAATGGAAGTTCATTTTACTTACTAACGTTATTTCATTGCTTTTAGCAAGAAACATGACCAAAAGTTTTTTTTTAAAATTTGATCATGCATTCAATCAACACCAGGAGCAAAGACTTTCTCAACATTTTCATCAAAGATTTAAATAAGCATGGAAAAGAAATACCAATTAATACATAAAGGTTTAGTGAGGGGTCAAACAAAAGAACTTTAAAAGACTAAAAAATGATGAAGAACGCCTATGCCGTTAAGACAGATATTTAAGATTGCCGCTAGGTATTATTTGTGTAGAAACGACTGAAATCAGACTAGTTGTGACACCGCCTCAGATTCCTCAAAAGCTTTGTGTATTCTATCATAATTTGTCTTGCAATTTTGAGATAAAAAATAATAGACTGTTGAATATGTCAGGAAACAAGTAAAAGAAGCAACTTATTAGGCTGGCCTCCCAGAATAAAGCTTTATAAATGGTAATCCTTTGTAAATAAACTTTCCCTAAATTATTATTTTATTTATATATATATATATATATATATATATATATGTATATATATATATATATATATATATATATATATATATATATATATATATATATATATATATATATATATATATATATATATATATATATATATATATATATATATATATATATATATATATATATATATATATATATATGTATATATATATATATATAAATATATATATATATATATATATATATATATATATATATATATATATATATATATATATATATATATATATATATTTATATATATATATATATATATATATATATATATATATATATATATATATATATATATATATATATATATATATATATATATATATATATATATATATAGATATATATAGATATATATATATATATATATATATATATATATATATATATATATATATATATATATATATATATATATATATATATATATATATATATATATATATATATATATATATATATATATATATATATATATATATATATATATATATATATATATATATATATATATATATATATATATATATATATATATATATATATATATATATATATATATATACATATATATTTATCATATGGGGAAAAAGCCCAACTACCTCTTAATCTTGTGGTATACGTCTCATTTCTATGAGATTGTATCTGGGTCCTTAAAAATGGGTCAAAAATGGCCAAAAGTCTGGAAATTGCTTTGGCATAATTATGACAATGCCCTTGGGCCCAATGAAGGTTTGTTCCACACGTCTGACACATATATTTTTGCTTTTTGGCAAAAGCGCAACTACCCTTTAATCCTGTGGTATAGGTATCATTTCTGGGAGATTGTATCTGGGTCCTGAAAAATGGGCCCAAATCAACCAAAAGTCGGGAAATTGCTATTATATGGTTATCACATGGTCCATGGCCCTTGGGCCAAGTGAAGGTTTTGTGCCAGACTTCTGACATATAGGGGCAAAAACCCAACAACCTCTTAATCCTGTGGTATAGGTCTTATTTCTGGGAGATTGTATCTGGGTCCTTAAAAATAAGCCCAAAATGGCAAAAAGTCGGGAAATTGCTATTATATGGTTATAACATGGTATATGGCCCTTGGGCTAAGTGAAAGATTTGTGCCAGATTTCTGACATATGGTGCACAAGTCCAACTACCCCTTAATTTTGTGGTATAGGTCTCATTTTGATTGAGATCGTATCTGGAGCCTGCAAAATGGGCCCAAAATGGTCAAAAGTTGGGAATTCTACGGTTATCTCATGGTCCATAGCCATTGGACCCAGTGAAGGTTTTGTACCAGACTTCTGACATATGGGAAGAAATGACCACCTGCCCCTTCATCCTGTGGTATAAATCTCATTTCTGGGAGATTGTATCTGGGTTCTCAAAAATGGACCCAAAGTTTCCAAAAGTCGGGAAATTGCTATTATTGACTATCTCATGGTCCATGGCCCTTGGGCCCAGTAAAGGTTTTATGCCAGATTTATAAAATATAAGGCAAAAGATCCCCTACCCCTTAGTTGTGTGTTATAGGTCTCATTTTTGGGAGATTGTATCTGGAGCCTCAAAAAAGGGCCCAAAATGGCCAAAAGTCGAAAAATTGCTATTATATGGCTATCTCATGGTCCATGGCCCTTGAACCCAGTGAAGGCTTTGTGCCAGACTTCTGACATATGGAGGCTATCAAGTTTACGAGAAACGTCGAGCTCCCCCCTCCCTCCCTCCAAGCGTCCCTAACAGAGCTTCGCCTCTAAAAGTTGACACAATTTTAGGCAATGTTTTTCACTGGGGCTTCCCCCTGCGTCAATACCAGGGCTTCGCCTCTAGATTTGACACAATTTTAAGCAATGTTTTGCTAACAAAAGTGCAGCCCGATGGATTTGACATTATTTTAGGCAACTTTCTGTTAGTCTGTCAGCAGGTCAGTCTGTCGTTATCAAAGTTACAGCAAACAGGGTTTAACCTTGCATGGTGCGGACACAATACAAGTTAAGCAGTTCTCTGCTCTCAAAATCACGTGCAATGCAGGGCTTAAGGAGATGTTGCCACCTAACCCCCCCCCCCTCCTCCCTCCCTCCTTCCAGGGCTTCTCCCTAGATTTGAAACACTGATATGAAATAACTTCCTTAACAGTGCCATCTACTCGGTGCATGTCAGTTGAGATCTATGTGCTCAACGTTTTACTCTTATGGGCATTTTTTTGAGAGGGAAGGAGGGCGCCAGAATGCCATCCCCATAACCCACCACGACAATGCAGGTACGCATGGGCAAATCCAGGGGGCCAACGGGGACATGCCCTCTTTCCCTCCCCCTCCAAAAAAAAAATGTATATATAGAAAAGGTATGCCAAGGTTTACAAAACGTCATAGGTATAAGCCATGGATTTGTGTGTATTATACACGTTAGAGTTGAGGACAACGGTATTGTCTCCAATTTTCCTATTTGACTATTCGTTGAATTAGTTATTATTCATTAGCATTACTTAATGATTTGGTCCCCCATCTAATTACATACATGCCGCTAATGCTATACACTGTTGTTTTAAATGGTTTTGCGTATTACGAATAAACCTTCATCAGTTATTGGATGGTACTCTGCTTGCCTGCGGTGGTTTAGGCCCACGTTCCGTGGACCAAAACATTTGGGGAAAAATTTCAAGTTTTGGGCTGTAGGGGAATATCCTTAACGTTTGGGTAAAACATCTTAAAAATCTGTATTTTTTGTCAAATTTTGAACTTTCAAAAATCTCCTACAATTGTTAGGAAATTTCCTTCAAATTTTGGCAAATTTTCTTCAGTTTTTAGAAATTTCCTTCAATTTTCGGAAAATTTCCCTCATGTTAATTTTACTTTCGGAAAATCTTCTACATTTACGGAGAAAATTGCATCAATTTTTGGGACTCGATTTGCCTCATTTTTGGGAAATTTCACCACAATGTCCAATACGTTTTGCTCAATTTTACTATTTTTTATGGTTTTAAACTTGTTTGAAGACTCTTTGTCAGTTAATTGTTAAAACTGACCGGAAGTTAACTCCTTCTTTCTTTGATCATGTTTCGCAATAACAAAGTGGGCTACGATACCATCATTATTTTTTTCTTCTTTTTGAAGAGTTTTATACAGTGCTTGATGTATTTCCTTTTTGTTTTACTACAGAGTATTAAAAAAAAAAGAAACCCATTTAAAGTGTGAGATAAAGGAAATTTTTGGAAAATGCACAAATAATAAAATTTGTTTACGGAAATTAGTTGTATGTATTATTACTCTCAGTTGTATAGTGAGTTATCATTGTCAAACAAATCATATACTTTGTAATGTGTATACGAACAACATAGAATGTAAAATTATATTGTATTTTGAATGGCAAAAGATATCGTGTTTGATGATACAGACCTGCAAGATATGACATCAAAAATACCAACCTGACCATTAAGTCCTTAAAATGGAATAAAAACTAAGATATAAATGAAGATCATGGTTCATCGTGGTGTATATAGTATTTTTACACAAACTTCGCATCAAGCAAAATTCTTTGGAGAAGTTCTTATCGAGGAAGGTTTTGCATGAATATATTGCCAAAATGATCCTTAATTACCTCAAAATCGCACAAACTAAGAAGATCAGAGTAAGGTTTTTGATGTGTAATGGTGGATTTTTCGGGAAAAAGCCTCTGTGGCGAAACGATAGGAAAATTTCCATTATGTGATACATACACGGGTAAATGTAAATACACTGTAGTCTATGAGCCATTGTGAATCAAATACTACAAGACATGTGTGTGTGTGTGGGTGTGTGTGTTTGTTGGTGATAATGGGTGGATCATTACGATGAGTGTATGATCAGACAATCTGAGTTGCACTGTACCTGGGAGTCATAAACGTGAAGTGGGAAGCTAGTCCCAGTCGAGTCAGGCATTCCCAACCAATCACTGACTTGTCTTGTCATGATATGAGTCAATGTTTTACCAGAAACTTTAAATTATATTGCTAGATTGTTATAATCTTTATGTTAACACAAAAAACTGAAAAATGGCCTATAAAATCGAATGATGTATAAGAAGACTATGCATTACAGTGTGTGTGTGTGTGGGAGGGGGTAGGGGGGCGCTAAAGAAGTACATTTCGAAAATAAACAGATACAAAGCATCATTATTTTCATATATAAACATTAACTCCCAGTCACATTAGTATGCATTAGCAAAGGAAGGCCACCTCTCGAGGAGGGAGGGGAAGGGGGTGGGGAGGGAGCAATTAAGTGTTATCACCTTTTTCCTCCAGTTATATTTCAAATCAAGCTTTGACAGAGACAGTATAATATAAAACAAACGATACGTAAAGTATAATAACAGAAGTCAAGATGGCTCACATATTGAAATACAAAAGATATTCATTATTTACAAGGTATGTATATGACATATCAAAAGGCATATATGAATCACCACATAGTATTACAACTGTTCAAAGTTAAAAAACAGAGCTATATAATTCTTGTCTTATTATCGACGGTCAGGTGATATTGTTCGCCATTCTAGATTTTAAGTAACCTGACATTACTGATATTGAATTTGACGATAAAGGTAGTGTACATGTTTTGAAGTACAATAAGTTGAATGATTAAGAATAAATTACAACTTAACGAAATTCTGAAAGAGACTCTTTCTTATGTTGTTTTTATCTAAAAAATAGAATTGTACCTGAACATCAAAAAGGAGCTTCTTATAAAATATACCCGCACTTGGAATAATCTCATTCATTTTGCAATTGTATGTATAATTAACCTTTCCAGGTTTCCAAATAGGTCACGCCCACCAGAGCAACGCGGTAACTATGTGAGGCATAAACCCCAAATCCGCAATCGTGCATTACCAATGCGTTGACATTTAGATGTTCTCGAGGCCTGCCGCAAGCTTTGATTCATTATGGCATTTCTTTGGATCTTTGGAGTTTTCAGCAAATATGATAAACAAAATTCAGTTTTTTATCTCTTCTGGGGAAAAGTAATCAGATTTACAAAGCCCGCAAAGCGCGATTTGTGTTCACCATTTTGCCGTCACTTAGTCTGTGTGCAGAAATTTGTTTTTTACAGCAAGTTGCATTGACTACTTGAGCGCGCGCCGCTAGCACGCTGTAGTGTACCAGTATCGCGTAGGATGTTTGCCCATCTAATTACGCAGGTTTTGTTGCTAGGCAAATTCGTGCGGGGATTGGTTAAAACAAGCTGTCAATCATTAAACCCTGAAAGCTTAATTCTTTGCAAGGAAAATCATAACATCTACAGTGTGCTTTGGATTGATGAGATAAGCAAAATTAACGTCAAGAAAAGACAGCTCAAAGTTACATTTATTTGCTGATAATATTCGCTGTCGTGGTCGAGAATTTTTTCACATGATTGCATTTTCAAAACAAATTGTACAAATGTACAGAGAAGTGACTTTCTTTTGTCAAATGTGCACACAAAAGAGTTGGTCCCCAATATCTGAATATTCTATGGAGGAAACGAAACTGAAGGTATTTTATCTTGGAATTCCTAATAGCGATATAAAGAAAAACAAGATTTCAATCAGTTGAATTGAAGCTGCTCTTAAAGGACATCTATCCTATGTGGCGGCGTACATTTTATTCCAAAACGATACTGACTGGCAAATCAATTTAAGTGCACATTGTACCATTGTATTTCGACTAATCAAAACACACGAATTGAAATATATTTACCACGTACATTAGAGACGACAAATGGCCTTTGATATCCGTCCATTTGCAAAAGGGGTCTCGGCAATTTTATCAATAAGATTCTTGTAAACAATTTGTGTAATTTTAGGCTTAGTCATGCACTGTACGAAGCAGCCACTATTGGCTTTAGGATTCCGGCATTACCTATGTCTTTATTCCAATGGACAGGAAGAGCAATAAGAATTTCCAAATACAAAGTGAATGGAAAACCAGAAATTTCAACCTTATTGATAAAATCATTCAATAATAAACAAATCCCATCAGCATTAATGAAGTCAGATACAAAAACCCTCTTTTCTTTGATAATTCGATGAAATACAATAGTACCCCCAAATTTCATAAACAAGTTTCATCACTGATGTTGCTGCTAATTGGAAAATCTTTAATTTTAGGGAAATTTCTTTTATTTTCGTAAAAATGTTGGGCACTTTTTTAATGTTTGGTAAATTGTTTGTCAATTTAAGAGAAATATCGTTAATTTGTGTGCATTTTTTTTCTCAATTTCCGGGAAATCGCGGGCACTTTTTTCAGAATTTATTGACAATTTTAAGACAATTCATGGTCCACGGAGCAATACTTTTATCTTTACGGTTCCTTTCTAACTTCAACGTGATATTGCTACAAATGTTTATATTCTTCAGTTGTTATGAAACATGAAAAACAAATACATGTGGCTACGTCAGCGGCGTAGGAAGATATTTTACATTGAGAGGCAGATTTTATTTTTGTTCCCCCTCCCCAAAAAAAAAATGTATGAATCTCTTATCATAGTATAAATTCTATCATTGTAAAGAAAGGGAGTGGAGGGTTTGCAAAATGTTTAAAAAAAATTGTAGAATTTGGCAATATTTCCCAAAAATTAAAGACAATTTCTCGAAAATGAAGGAACTTTTTACAAAAAAATTAAGTATATTTCACGAAAATTGACTAACAATGATCTCAAGGTAAAAAGAGAATTCAAGGGGGCATGCACCCCCAGCATAGTGTTACAAAACAACCTCAAAACTAGATGTTAGCCTAACGAAGGAAAATGCCAAGAAATACAAAACTTATGAGTTGCGATGGTTGAATTTAGGAGTAATACTTAGAAAAAATGAAATCGCATCGCAACCCATTTGAAATTAAAAGTACTTATCAGCAATTTTTTCTTTTAAGGCCATGAGCTTCTACTCTGCTAACGTCTTTTAATGAAATATTATGTCTGACTCTGCTCTGTGGGGTACAGCGATATCGAGAACGGTTTGAACTTTGCGGTTGTTCATTATACATTCATATTATATGTCCGTCCAAGAACAGCTATTTGCCCAGACCAAGTACCTTGGTAAAATGCCTTCGATATCCCATTGCATTCTCTAAACCAAACTTTGGTCATCTGCACACAAAATCTGTTGGAAGTTTGGTCATGTTTCTAGGACCAAGAATTTTGGTCATTTTGTTGACCAAACTGTTTTTAGAGTGCAGAGACCTTGGCATGGATTGGAGATGCTTGAACAATTGTAACATGAATAATAATTCAACTTGGAGCAAAATTTGTCCTAATTATAACTTTCAAGCTCTTATACACTGATGTAACTTTTGTTGGTATTAACAGTTATTTTTAAGCAACAATATTTAATTATTTTTCATTATGAATTGATATGAGATGAGAATACAGTACTAAGTACTAAGTACTAAGCTGCAGCCTTAAAATCACACACTTTGTTCTAAGCTTGTAAAGTATACTGGCAGACATGATGCGAGCCCAATATGCCAATTTATTTCAAAACTTGCTGAAACTAATAGATATAAGAGCAGATCTACAGCTGGTTTTGCCTATCACGATTGTCAGCATCCTCATTCACTTCAACGTCACTGATGTCTTTCAAAGTAATATTTAAATCTCCATCTTCAGCTACCTGAAATGAAAGCTTACATTCTTTAGATAAACATTTTAATTCAACATTTTTTTCATTGAGAATGCACCAAATTCCAAGTTCTTCCCTTGTTTGTTTTCGTTTGGCAGTGTGTCGAGTTATATTTCCAAGAGAGACAATTGATACCCATAATACCAAATGGTATTACTCATCTCCCTTCTCACCATTGTCTGTTCCTCAACTGCTCTTTCGTACATGTTCAGACTATCTATTGCCTTTCATTTCACAGTAGTTGAAATAATGCTACTATCCTAAAAAATTTTTATATGAATGCTGATCGATGGGTTTGAAGTGAAATGTACAAATATGACAACCTACAATCTTAAACCAATTTGTTATTTCAAATATTTATCTTCAGTTTTTTTTAGCCCCCCCCCCCCCATCCCCTCCCCACGCTCCTTTTCAATGTTTTCAAAATATTTCACTAGGAATTACAGATATATGGAAAACAATTATCAACATGTTCCACTCATTTCACTAACATTAAACGGGGGAATGAGGTGTCTCAACGAGTTTTGTCCAAGATTGCCTAAAAAAAATGTGTGGCAAACACAGCCATTTTTGGCAAACGTCAAGTATTTCAACAACGTGGTTCGGGCAAATTTATTTCAAAACATTATCGTACCTATATTGAAACAACTGCCGACTTTACTACCTGCCGTGATTCCGCTCTTGGTGCAATAAAAATGGAAAAATGTTAGTCGTGACTCCTAGCGCTATGACACGGCAGGCACAGGGGCTCCGGAGAAAATCAAAACGTTTTCCATGGATGAAAAAAAAGAAGATATATTTTGGATCAACGCGATATCACAGACGAAGAAAAAGTCCAACTTTATAAAGGCGCATTAAATTTATACACTGTATACCGTCGTAAGATAATCGGATCTTCCGTACCATTGCCACCACCCGTCCTGCTACACACCATGTCGATGAGGTGATCGTCAGCGCGCCAAAAGCATTACGCGAAAAAGCAGAACAATTAGCCAGGACGGTGTTACGCGAGATGAAAAGGTCGCCTTGATCGTTGAAGCTCAAGCCGTATCCGTAAATTGTTTTACGCGACTTTATCAAGCAATGGCTCCATAAACGTGTATCCAGAAAACACAGTCATGGGATTTCGAAAAATTCTTACGAGACCTCTACATCTCGATGGCGCATGGGAAGTCGGTTTAGCAAGTTACAGCAACCCTTACTCGTGATACCAACTCTGTAACGAGACGAGTCAATGTTCTTATCGGGCGGCAAGAACAAGAAATGAGGTGAAGGTTATCTTACAGCCCTTGAGAGAAGTGACTTTTACATTGATTTTCGCAAAAAATTACTTGCCTGAATCAAAGCGAAATATGCTTAATATCGGTCGGACCCTCACTTACAACGGACATTTGAGAATGCAAGCAAATAGTGGACACGTTGTAATACTCCGTGGAAAAATATGTAGAGTTTCGGATGTAAGAGCCCATGCATTTTTACACAGAATACGATAACCACCCATTATTCTTGGAAGACGGAGAATATCGAACACCTCTTTCTGTACACCGACATCATCACTCCTCAAACCGTAGGTGATCAAGAAGTGCCGTTGTTACAACATTTGGGAGTGCCGTTATCAAAATTTTGGGGTCAGGCTGTTAACGTGACACCACCAATCATCGCCTACTATCCCCTTAAGCGAAATTCCATCGATTCGATCGAAATCTTTATCCATGACGGAACGGGGCAAACAATACTATTTACAACAAGGAGATCAATTGTCAGGCTGCATTTTTGTCAACAACGTTCCTTGTAGGAATATAAAATGTTGCCGCAAACTTCGGACTATTCAGTATCGCTCGAGACGAAGAAGGTCAAACAATATGGCCGACGGACGTCTACCCGTGCTTATCCGGCCGAGAAATCAACGAGGCTACGGTCTCGGTGGAATGCTTTTGGGATTTTTTAGGATGGCCATACACTTCCTCAAGAAAGGAGCCGTGAATTTGGTTAAAGAAGTTGGAAAACAAGCTTTGACCACAGGAGCCGGTATTCTAGGAAACGTGATGGCCGGAGAAAACATCAAACGATCAGCCGCTTGCAGAGCGAGAGAAGCAGGTCGACGTATGAAGAAAAAAAGCCATGACTCGTGCCAAAAAGGTATTGTCTCAACAGATTGGAGGAGGACAAAGAGGACGTGGGAAAAGGGTTATAAACCGTACGGCATGAATACGAACCGTCATTACCACAAAGGATACGAAGAAGAAACCATCTCGTCCGACTTGCGGCCAAAAAGGATGAAGTTACCGTTCACAAGAAGGACCCCATCGACACCCACTAGTAGTAACCTTAGCAGAAGCAGTCGCCGGAGCAATCCTTCTAGGTTAAGTGATTCGCGTCTGAACTCCCTCGTGGGTCGACAACTCGCATTCTCTCCTGTTTCATCATACACTCCTACATCGCATTACTCAGTATGAAGCGACGAATTGTAAACACTTTTTCCACGTCGAAGACGGTGACCCACGATAAAAAAAAAGATAAAAAAGAGACCTCGTAAACTTTCAATAACACTGAAACGAGCGTCACTTCTACTCCCGTCTCCTCTTACACCTCTGCGTACACCATTATCATTTGGTTCATCCACGCAACGGCCTTTCGATACTCCGAAAAGCGCAATCTTACCAGTCTCGCCTATAATTCGTGGATTTTCGCCTCTCCGTAGTCCTTCATCGCCGAAACGACCGTCAGTTTGTTGTGGCATTCAATGTTTTCGCAACTAGACGTGACCCTCAACGGCAAACTCATCAGCGACTCGACGCCAACGTACCTTTACAGAGCGATGATCGAGACTTTACTCAACTACGACAGACTGACAGAGAAGCCAAAGAAACACATCTGCAGTCTTAATGTTACTTCGAAGACACTGCAGGACATATGAACTTCAACAATTTAACTACTGCTACTGTCATCAGCAACTCGAGACTTAAAACACTTTTCGATAAAAAAAAGACAGTCAATTGTTAGAGGTAATAGGACCCCTACACTCCAACAAATTTGCTCAAAGCAACGTGCTTCTACCTGGTGTGGAAGTACGACTCAAACTGCATCGGAGTAAGGACTCTTTTTGTTTAACGTCAAAAGCTACAGATGCCGACTTTCGCGTGATTATCTTGGACGCCGTTCTCTACGTGCGCAAACTGACGTGCAGCGACACCCATGTGCTCAACGACCTCGTCACCTCAACAGAGAACCGGCCAAGTATAAGATCCGACGTACCATCATTCGAAATATCACCATAGCGACCGGAACCCAAGATTTTCAACAAGACAATATTTTTCTGGGCGACTTACCAAAAATGATCGTGCTTTGTCTGATGGATACGGCCTCTTCAACGGCGCTTACAAGAAGAATCCGTCTCGTTCGCTTTCGACCTGACCCCTGACGGATCCCACGGACAACACTACACGGTCAACAAACGAGAAAATTTTCGTGTGGATCTCAAATTTGCAGAGGCATTGACTTCCGCCACCAACCTTCTCATCTACGCTGAATTCGAAAAAATTATCGAAATAGATCAAAACCGCAACATCATCTACGAATTTACCCAATAAAATCACGCTGATACACGATGACCCTTGTTCGACGTGTTCGACGGCGTTCATGCCGCATATCAGTTACATTCACCTTTGGAAGGTCCGAGTGTGACGGCAGTCAACACGGATTCGAGTTGGAAACCGGGCCGGCATTGGGTCGCTATTCACGTACCCGAAGTCAGTTCTTGTGAATATTTTGACTGCTACGGTGAACCCCCGACGTTTCTTTTATTCGACGTTTCTTGAAAATTAAACCCTTTGTTTACAATCACAAACCGCTTTAGAGTCCTATCTCTAACGTATGTGTTTATTATTGTATTTATTATATCTTTCATAGGCACAAGGCTCAGACATGAACGGCATCGTGGCTTGTTTTGGGAAAGACAAGTAACGCAACGATGAGGATGTGTTAACATTTGTACTTCAACATTATGGTTAAGACGTTCGCTTAATTGATTTGTAAGATGTTCTTTTATTAAGGCCCTCTATACAAAAAACATTGATAAGTCATTCGAAATGACCAAAACCGGAAAGGAACCCGTGTTCTAGTTAAAACGACACCTTGACCAAAGTAGTGAATCGTTTTTTTTTTACTAGAGGGTGCTTGTTGTTGTATATATACTGTTTAAAAAATGTTATAAAAAGGCGACGACGACGGTGTGTAACATTCACTCAAAACTCAGACATGGAAGCAATCACTACCCTAAGATTATCCGATGTCCGTGCAGGCACACAAAACAAGAAAGCTGTTGCTTTAGGAGGCGAACGCTACCTGACCGTCTCTGGCTTCAATGGAAAGTTTTACGTTCACCTACGGCAGTATTTTACACACCCTAATGTCAAAACGATACCCGTGGAGACCAAGAAAGGTATTGCCCTCACAATCGAGCAATGGGTCGTGATAAATCGTCAAGCTCATATGGTAACAGACACACTCAAGAAATTAAAGGACAGTACCCATCGCATCCATTTGGGAGAAAAGCTAAAAGTGGTGCTCGGACAGCATACCTATGTCACGATCTCTTCGTTTAAAGGCAATCTCTATGTACATATCAGAAAATACAGCAACGTTCTTTCTATTGGTGAAGTACCTAGCAAGAAAGGTATCGCTCTCACACCCGAACATTGGATGAATTTGGCACGTCCCGAGAGTTTTCGTCTAGTATGTATTTTGAAAGACGAAGAAAACGTAAAGACCATCACACCGATAAACACGGCCTCAACGGATGTGTGTTTCACCTCAAAAAAATTATATTCCGATTGGAATGAAGCAGGATGTCATCCACTGATAACTGACTAGCGTCTTCTACTGAAAAAAGTTATAAAAGTGCCCGAATTTCAAAACACCCACCATTCTTTCACAACTCTTCGAGAAAGACACATTATCATCATCATGGCTCAAACCAGTTGAAATAAAGTATACTAGAGGAACGGTGACGTGTACTACCATAACAAGCATACGGGAGAAATACAATTCTCACCACCTCCTTCGGGTCCCGACAACATACCGCTGAAGAGAGCTTTGAAAATGCAGAGTTTTGACTAAGTAAGAGACAGTCGCGGATTGGTGACCCGAGCTTATCCCGTAGGAGAAAACATGTACCTGTCTAGTTTGAAAGCGTTAAATATGTACATCTCGGCAAGTATGCCAAAACCAACTGCTGCACAATTCCACGAGTCACGACTCATGGCATCGCCATGGATGAAGGCGTTTGGGATGAAGTCTGTAAGAACAAAAACATGGTATCTAAAATTACCTTGCATTACCATACGTCTAACGTCGATGGATCCCGTCAGGTGAGCGGTCCGTCACACCCCGAAAAGTTACGTTTGCTTCTAGGAAAACAGATTTACATTAATCTGACAGCAGAAGGTGAAAACATTATCGTGGACATACGCCATTACGACTACGCAATGCAAACGATCAGTGACTCAAGTGAACACACCTCCCGTCAATGGACCGTCATACCCGGAAGAAAAGGGATTTCTCTTAATTTTCGCAATGGTGCAAACTGGCGAGCATGGAGGTGCTATTTGCATTAGAACATTTGAAAGCATTGTTCAAAGTACCCATCTTGGATAAAATTCCCATTAACATGGACGAATTGTGCGAACAGATGGAAGCAAAACATTTAAAAGCAAAGAAAAGACCCCGTTCACCGTCGTCGTCGCCAACTCCCACCTTGTCAAAAAGACGCAAGGTAAATTTAAAACTGGACATACCACCCATTATCATCGAGAAACCTATAGAAGAAAAAGAAAACACTCTGCTTGAACAAGGGTGTTATTGCTATTATTATCCCATATAAGCTGCGTCTTATTTTCTGGCATTGAGAGAAAATAAAGTTTGAAAAAATGAGGGCGGAAGGAGTACAAAATCGTGGATTTAAAGACATTCAAAAATAGTTCGAGGCTACCGTAGAGGCTACCGTAGAAGTTCGACGACTACCGCACGACAGCCAGGCGTAATATCTAGAGCAAGTGTAGGTAGGCGTGAAACGAACCAATCGGGGATAAGTATACATCCACGTGTCTGTCTATTTATTCATGGTATGGTAAGTATTGTTTGTAGACAGAATAAAGTCATTTTCACTCATTCTATCATCCAGATCTACATACAACTATCATCATGGCTACCCTATATAACTATTTTCCTGTTGAGGTGTATATCGAGGACCGAGATGGCTGGCTTGAAAGAAACGCCGAAGACTTTGACTTCGAGAGCGGAGTTTTTACACCATATTCACCTAGCTCACCGAGCTCAGCAACAGACTCTGCCAGCGACTGGGACGAGGACGACGAGCCGCCTTTTAAAGTCGTCACAGCACAGAGAGAGATAGAGGAGGACGAGGAGCTTGTCCTCCCCAACGGCGGCGAGTGGGTGCGGGTAATAGCCGCAGCGGACGAAGACTTCATCGTGGCTGACGAGTGGCCGCCAGTCGAGATAGAAGCAGAGATAGAGATAGAGGAAGCAAAGACAGAAACGGTTATGGAGACGACCAGACCGTGGCAAGCCAGACGTAGCACCAGCACTGCAAGTACCCCTTCTGTCCAGTGCTGATATGAGACAGAAGAAACAAAACCCAAAGGCTCTTTTGAGAGCCACTATAAGTATAAGAAAGAGAAAAATGATTCAAGACATTCTTTGTCACGTTTATAATTGTTTTCAATTATTTGTATCGTCCATGTTTTATCGTTTGATGTGCTAATTTTCTTATCGTTTTATTGTATGATTGTTCTTATCGTCCATGTTTGTACTGTTGCGGCACTTTTCATTTTTGTATTAATTGATTTTTTTAATTATTTTTATTTTTAATTGATATATTTTTCAAAAGAGCGCCACCAAAAAATGACATCATACCTTTCTGGCTTCTGATTGGTCATCAGAGATTGAACCGAAAAGCATAAATAGAGCAAACTTGGTCCGTTCGTGACCACGAGGCCCCGGGTTCAATCTTGGGGTGGGTAGACACGCCAGTGCACCACAACTGGTTATCAAAGGCCGTGGACATTGACTTGGTTGTCGATGTTATGTCTGTCCGTACGTTGTACCTGTGTTCTCGTCCGGGTCGTATTAAGCGTTTCGTGATAGCATTTCTACTATCATAACCGAATACGCAGGTGACGACCCCGTCATTGTAATTGTGTCTTCAACTCTCGCTCTCTCTCTCTCTCTCTCTCTCTCCGTTCTTTTCATCTACCTACTGTGGTGTAGCGGTTATTATACCTGTCTACAGACCACGAGGCCCTGGGTTTAAGCCTGGGTTGGGTAGACACGCCAGTGTACCACAACTGGTTATCAAAGACCGTGGACATTGACTTGATTGTCGATGTTATTTTTGTCCGTACGTCGTACCTGTCTTCTCGTCCGGGTCGTATAAAGCGTTTCGTGATAGCATTGTTACTATCATAAGCGATTACGCAGGCGACGACCCCGTCATTGTAATTGTGTGTTCACTCGCCGTCCCCGTACTTCTTATTCTGAGTTTGAAAGCGAAAACATCATCATCATTGAGTGGGAAGTCTTAGCCAAAGTAATGTTTGAACTCTTGAGAAAATGGAGTCCTGCACCTAGGCCTACCGACTACCATAAAGCTATAGAACACTTCGAAAACAGATGCAATTGTTTAACACCATTCGAAGACGAGTTTTATCCTGCAGAAGGCGATGTAATTACGGCAGCCATTGTCCATGCTTACCAAGACGTGTCACTCTGCTAGGGCGGCATGTGGGACTTTCACGTTGCTGCTTTTAATATAGCAAAAGAACACGAGACCTCTGCATAATCAAAAGAGTTACCAATACAAGTGGGCACCAGGAAGCTATCGGGCAAGGACAGCAGAGAGCCACCGGAGTAGGAGAGTAGCAGATATATCGTGCGATCGATAAAGAACCAAAGGCTCTTATGAAAGCAAATATAAGAACAAGAAGATTGAATTAAGACATTGTGTTTATTTCCTTCCTTCCAAAAGATTTGACGACCTTCGGTCGTGTGGTAAATCACGAGTAGCCTATACAGGTCGTGTGGTTTATCACGAGGAGCCTATACAGGTAGTGACCAACCAGAAGCCAGTATTCTACCTAATTTGCATATGCTATGAATACTCTTGAGAAATTAGTCACATGAATTACGTCATCATGAGGGTTAAGAGGCCCAAGGCGTTAGCCCCAATGATGGCGTTATATTAAATTGTACATCTTATGTAGAAAATTCTACAGCATGACGTAATACCCATACATACCTGCATACTCGAATTTCTTTTTGACTTTTCGGTAAAATATTTTCAACAAAATTATTTTGATCTTATTCTAACAATATTCTCGTTTCTGTCTTCATCAAATCTAGAAACGTCTTTTTCTAAAAGGTATTTAATCTTTTGCAAGAGTTGAATGTCATCACTTTCGTCATCGCTCGAAATATTACAATCAAAAAGTTGACAAATCATCCGTTTTCTATCTTTTTGAAGTTGAACTTTGATAAAATATTCTAAGAATGTAAACTTAAATACAATTCTTGAAGTAGGTAGGCATAAGAAAAATATACGAATGCAATTTGGTTTAAGGATGGCAAAAATTATCAAATTAAACCTCAAACGTTAAGAATAACTTCCTACAGTCATCAAAACATGGATAGGGAAGCCTTAAGCGATTTAGTTGGTAATTTAAAAAATATGCATTTATCTGTTTATGATTGTTGTAATCAATTTATAAATGCATAACCCGTAGGAACAACAATTTTTCAGGTGATCTTCTAAGTTGAAGAAAAATTAACTTAATTTAAAGTTAAGGTTTTATTTTGTCTTTTTATATGCTTTGTGTTTAAGAATGTTAATAATTAGCCTCATGCATTTTGTTTCCTCTCATCCAGTCTTCTAAGTCTCAATATCAACCTAGACAGATAGGTAAAACTGCAAAGCTGGCCAATCAGAAAGAAGACTTGAAAGTTAAAGGGGCACTTCACCGACATATAAGAGCAGCAAAGCGTTTTGACTCTCGTGGCGCGGAGGGCTACAAAAATTATACGACCAAATTCTATACCACGTACTCAGGTATTTACCTGAGATTTGTAACAAAAAACACTTTGAGCTCCGAGGCTGAAAACAGTTCAATAAATATTTGAAAAATTCAGTCATTTTGTCACGGTGTCTAGACGACTTAAAGTCAACATTTTTCATTTTCTCAGTTTTCTATGACAGCAATGGCGGAGAGCTGTTTGTATTTAGAGTACTCAACAGCCAGAAAGCTCGTCAAAATGCCGTTCCATAATGTGGCCTACGTTTATTGCCTACGTTTATGTTTTCACTCAATCTTAAATGTTTAACAAAAGCTACCCAAATATATGACAAACAGTTTTTATATAATTAGGCTTGTGGAATTAAGTCAATAAGGTTTATGTTCCTACAATTATCACTTTGGGCTATTTATGTAGCATTTCTGACCAAAGAAACAGGTTTCCGACCATGTCGTCCGAATCGAGTTTCTAATGCAGAAAACAACAAATTTCCGTCAACTGGAGCGTGAAATATGCCAGTGTCTGGTTTTCCGAATTTACAATCTTACGTTGTACACAAACAAAACATTGAGTTTATGTCACTTTGAGCAAGAATTTCCGTTCAGTGAAGCATCGAATTTCCGGTATTATACGCAGCGAAAAATCCATGTTTCTTGTCCACTAACTGTACGTCCTTACGCTGTAAACACATTAAGCATGGATATTACGTCACCTGAAGCACGGCGTTTACGGCGCCAGAAATAGGATATTTTAGTTGCATTTTATTCCATTTTTACGTTGCTAACACGTTAAACATGGAGTTTACGTCACCCGAAGCACGGCGTTTACGTCGCCGCCAGGAGTAGTAATGCCTGCACAATGCGCCTTGGTCCCATAAGGCGCCGCGCCTTGCGGGCGGGCGCTTTATCGGACCAAGGCGCATTGCGCAGACATTGGTATGAAAATTTGTAAAGTTGATTCTTATCATGTTGTTAACTCATGAAGAACTGGGGAAGTAATGAATTCTTACCGGGATCATCGTTTATATAGTGCCAAAAAATACACTGAAAATCATATTAAAAGTTTATCAATTATATTTTTTCCCAAAAATTTAACAAAGCAAGAAAATAAAATGAAAAGCAAGCAAAATAGATTGAACATAAGTAAAAAATAGGAAGATGTGTATACCGAACAAGTTACAGTCGCACATCGCGTACACTTATTTTGAATAATGGTAAAATGTACCCCGATCCGCGACTATAATTTGATTGGTAACCTACTAGGATATATCGTTGATTGTATTAAGCATAAACGTATTCGCCTTTTCTAACACACATTGAAGATAGTTGTTTTTTGTGTGCTACAAAAGGGGAATTGATCATGATTAAAAGTCTAGAGGATGGTCGTGCAGGATTATACAGCAGGATAATGTTGTAAATATTAATCATAATAGAATTCTACTAACGTATGACACACGATATAAAATGAACTGTGTGCTACGTAGGGAGAATGAACTACAACTAATTATCCTAAGAGATAGTTGTGTTGCATAGTTGTAGTTTACTACAAGTGACCTTCACATATACCAGTTAAATGCAATGCTCGCTTGTGATAATGAAAACTTAGCATTGTTTGAAAATTTGAATCATAATATTATAGTTTTAGGCTTTGTATTAGCAAGCGCTATGGCAACGTTTATAAGTTGATAGTAGAGTTCCTCTATAGCTAGTTGATAGCTCAGCAGGGCATATTCGTAATCAGCTTCACAACCTCCTTGGTAGAATGCATTCATCAAGTCTGAATCTCTCATACGCAGTAAATGTATGATCCCTGACATCTGGAGCACTAGTAGACAATAAGAATAAAAAGAAAAACAATAATTTAACCTTTTAACACCCAGCGGGATTGGTATAGCGTGGGTTGTTTGTTGTAGCTAATGCCAGCGGGAGAGGTATTTTTAAATAATGCCTAACCTATTATAAATAATGCAATAGTTATTCAAAAAATGCTCGTCACAGTGTAATGATTACTATGGCGCTATATAAGGCTTTCACATTATCCAGAAAAAGCTAAAGTATGTAAATCTTGTAATTTTACAATGGAAGGTGAAGAAAGTATTTGGACATGGGAAAATGATCTACCATGTGAAGTAAATTCATCTGGTGGACCACCCACTTCAGGCATCATTTGCTGTTACAATTCTGTTTCTCGACGGCTAATCCGGGAGGACTGTTTACGCAATCTTTGCGGAGCTGAAGGGGTTGACATGTTAATGGGTAAGCCGCAAGGAACCATACGAGGCCTGCCATCAGGATCACAACGTCCCCACACACACAATCTAGGTGTTTCTGCAAGACGAGCCCCTGAACCAGCTGCGGGAGCATTTCCAGCTGCACGCTTATTAGGTATTGGAGAAGAAAACGTTATTAATGTTCTTTTGCCACGTCCAGGAGATTCTTCATCTGAATCCATTTCAGGAGGAGGACTTGCCGGTGTATCCCATGAATTAACTAAAAAAGAAAGGAAACGTTTGAAATTAAGTAAGAAGGGACGCGAATTTGTAAAGATTGTTTAGGAATCACAGGATGCGGGAATGGTTAGTTGAATTTTTTGTCAAAAAAAGTTGCATGGGCTTAACGCATTAGAGACAACGACGACGAAATGCAGCTAACGCCCCACTTGTGTGTATTGGCCGGGAAGTGACATGTGAAAAAACATGTTTATCCCACAATATTCATAGGCCTATTTATCCTGCGATAGGTCTTTGCCAGCTCAAGGCATCAGGCACTACAAATTAAATGCTTAATAAATAATAGATTGATTAATAGTTTTGGCCTTTTTTTTTGGTGGGGAGGGGATCTTTATGGATTGCTGTCACGTGACAATTGCCCATCTTTTAATATTTTTGAATCTGTAAATCATAAACATAAGAAAACGTTTTCGGCGGGTCAATTGTCTTCACGTACAAATTGGGCATCTTTTAAGGTTTTTGAAAAATTCTTGATTATTTTAGTTAAAGTGAAATTGCCATGAACATCTCATCTCAGTTTTGAAAGGATATTTGGCTACAAATCAGTCTCAATAGATACCAGAAGAAAATTTCAAAGAGTTAATAAAATGATTTGTCATTCCGGCGCGGATATTGTTCACAGTTTTGAAATTGGTTCTTCAAGACATAGATTGTAATTTCTGCATATTTTGAATTTTGGAAATCTTAAAGGCAAGATGTCGTGTTCACATGGACAGTAACATAAAACAACTTCTATTTTCAAAATGAATTTCTATTTTTAATATGGATTTGAAGTAATGCCTTCAAATTACCATTATACTCCTATTTCGGTATTTAAAAAAACTCTGTAGCAGAATAGGATAATTCTTGTTTGCTATTTTGGTACATACTTTATAAAGTAACAAAAAAGGAGTAAAATGGTAATATGAAGGCTTTATTTTAGTTAAGTTTTGACAATAGAAATCCATTTTAAAAATAGAAGCTGTTTATCATACAATAGAAGTCAGCATTTCTGATTGATTTACACAACGACAACCAATCAATACCCGCCGCGGTAGTGACCATGCACACTGTACATACACCCACCTACCCACACACCCACCCACACACACACATGCACACCCACACACACACAACCGCACACACAGTGCTTACAGTATATACTTAATTAGAATTGATTTACATCCGTATGTAACATAAAGGTATGAATAGCAAAATTTTACGAATATAACTGAGACAAGATTGTCTCTTTAAAGTATATTTTCGGCGAGTATTTATTCGGCGGGTATATATGTAATGCCGTCACGTGACAATTGGGCATCTTTTAATTTGTTACAATGTTTAATCATTTGAAGAAGAAAAAGAAAAAAATCATTGAATTTTCACGGCAAGAAATATAACGAATACGCTGGCCTAAACATCATTTAAACTGAACGGAATCGCCTTTTTAAAAACGACTTATAGTCTTGTTTCCGTGACCATGTTTCCCATAATGTTTAAAGCAACCTAACCGCCTCACTCCGGGCGACGGAAACGCTGGGCTCCGGGTGACGTAACCTCCATGTTTACGTATTTTACAGCGTAAACATGTAATTTACTGCGACTTAAAAGGCTTAAACCTGGTGTCGTCACGCCGTGCTCCGGGTGACGTAAACTCTATGTTTACGTATTTTACAGCGTAAACATGTAATTTACTGCAACTTAAATGGCTTAAACCTGGTGACGTAAACGCCGTGCTCCGGGTAACGTAATTTCCATGTTTAATGTGTTTACAACGTAAAAATGTATTTTATACCTTTATGTTACATACGGATGTAAATCAATTCTAATTAAGTATATACTGTAAGCACTGTGTGTGCGGTTGTGTGTGTGTGTGTGCATGTGTGTGTGTGGGTGGGTGGGTGTGTGGGTAGGTGGGTGTATGTACAGTGTGCATGGTCACTACCGCGGCGGATATTGATTGGTTGTC
>JAIGNY010000212.1:42500-47500 GCA_020152595.1 Chiridota heheva
ATCAGATGGCGTTCACGTAAAAATTACTTTTCGTATACCCGGTGAATATATAAAACGTTTGGAAAATAAAAAGTAAAATCGCTGCAGCGAACAAAAACAATAAATTTAGCTGAACTGGTACTGGTAGGTAGGTTAAGAGGCAGTGTGTTTGTTGTATTTGTGATGTGACTGAGCTGTGTGAAGACGCGTGATACGCAACGACGCTTGCCCGGCAAAATGATTTCCAGATGAGTCAGAGTCACGCGATGAACCTCTAGATTGGTCATTGTAAGGTCTTTGCTTTATGCCTGAGTACTATAGACAAATGGAGGAAATGAAGAGTTACTTTGAGTCTGTGTGTTCTACATGTAAAGAATGAAAAGATCAAATGGTACATGTGGACAATGAAATGACCTTTAAAACAATCTGCTGTATGTGGATAGTTAATCATTAAAAATTGTACTAAGCACTTGTATCTCTTCAACACCTCTTTCTGGAAAGCATATAATACAGCATAGCTGCGCATTTTTTCTTGAAGTGTTTCGTTTTTTTTTCTCCTTTCCATAACTTTCAACATATCCACAAAGTGTTTGTCGTTTTTTTTTTTTTTTTTTTTTTATCGGATTCCTATCATCCAATTCCTTTCAGTCTTTGAGATTTTTTCCTGTGCTCTGAAAAAATTGCAAAGCAGAAAATTGTGATTATAAGCAGTATGAGGGGCATCAGAAACATAGAGATTTACCACTCTAATTGAATAACTGATGCAGATAATTTCCTTTAATTCATTTTTTTTTAAATGTCATATAAACAGCTTAATGCATCTTAAAAACTACACCTCCTACATTGTCAAGTCCCTTCTATTTGTCCCTTTGATTAACCAAGCCCACATTTTCTCTGTTGCTGTAGCATTACGAACTCAATAGCCTACATAATACAAATGGTTTTTCACATTAAAATTCATCCATGTGTACTACAATGTGTACTTGTTGACATTTTGGACCTTGGCTTGCATCTCTCTGTAAATTCATAATAAGAAGATTATAGTATTACTAATATGCTTTGCCCTCATGAAAGGACGTGTAGTTTCTAAAGATATTGACAGCTATAAATAGTCTTGGACCCATTCTAAGAATCATTCAGTATCATGTCTTCTTATAATCACCACATTGACATTTCAATTTGTTATTTGTACTAGCGTGAAGAAAAAAAATAGGATAAAAAGTTCTCTCACATAAATCTTACAAAACATTGTATATAAAATGTATTTGTAATCTCTCTTCTAACACTACAATAACAACTAGAATATCAGCACTCTGTAGAACGCATGCCTTGAACATGCCTAGAATAGTTTTAGAGTTCATTCAATTCCTACACCCACTAAAATCTACCTCAGAAATCCTAGGCCCACTAAGATTCATCCCCAAGCTTTGATCTATAATGATCATTTGCATTCTGAAATCTTGAAGATTATCTTATGACTGATTTTTTCCAAGGCCATAATATTTTCAGCTTCATTCAGGCTAAGCATTCATTGTCTGAGATCCATTCAGTTAAGATTCACATCCCATCACTTTCCATTCATGGCACAAACCAATTGTATTTTTTGATTTAATTTTCTTTGATTCAAGAAAATTGACTGTTGGATTTCTTTCATCGTATGAATTTATTGTTCACCACATTCAATTGGAAAGTTTCAACTGTTTTGACATACCTTACCCGAACATCCCACTCCTTTAATTCTGCCTTTTCCTTCTACCAATACGTCCCAAATTTCAATTACTTGATCCTTTAGCAATAATAAAACCACACATTAAATTTAATCAACATCAATTTATCAGTTCTTGAGATATCCTAATGACAGATAAACTCACCCTAAAATGTCCCCACCCCTCCAATTGGGTCCTTCCCTGTTCCGATATGTCTGAAATTGTAATATCTTTTTCTTGAAACAGTAAAAAAAAAAAAAAAAATTCAATCAAAACTCCGATTATTATATATTGAGATATCTTGATAACAGACAAACAAGGGCGGATACATAACCTCCGTCCAACTTTCTTGGCGGAGGTAGGTTAACTTCGTTGGCAGAGGCAATGATACATCAACTTATCTAGTGCTTTTGCTAACTGGCCTCAAAGTGCTCATACCTTTATGTGTCATCGTTACGCAAACTGAACTTTTTGTAAGTCCCTAAGACTATTGTCAACAGCGTTTTAGATAATTTCAGTATTTTTTTAACAAACTGCTTAGCGCAATTGGTAGAGTACATGCTTTTCAGTCGTTAGGTCCAGGTTCGTTTCCAAGCTTGGTCATACCAAAGACGTTCAAATGGGAGCTGTTGTCTTTTTGCTTGGTGCCTGGCATAAGGTATCGGAGCAGAGTAAAAGTACCTGACCAGCTCAATGACTGCTGCGCCGTGATGGCTGCGCAGTTGCAAAGTGATGAAGAATCTTATAAAGTTAAGCAGTTTGGGAGACTCCCCTCTTTAAGAGAAAACCTGTGTAATTTATGTAATTTCCGGATTTCTATTTACGAGTGCTTTGACCTACGGTTTTTAATTAGCTTATATGCGGTCATTGTATGTGCGAAGTGATATGCCTTGATATATGCCTTGTGTGCATACCTGTTTGTGCAATGGACATTCTCTTGTTTGGTACTGGATTGTGTCTGCGTTACTTCGATAATCCCCAGCGAAAACAGGCCCGACTTTGTAAGTTTGTCATTAAATATATCTCTTAACGGCGTGGTGGATGTCCATTTGGGAACCGGATAATTTGTATATTAATAAGTATAGATTTTGAAAATTAAAAAAATTAAGTTGACCTACTTGGTTACAAATTTTTTACAACCCATACAAGTTCTGTACCATAGCGTTACGCTCTTTCGTTAGAGGCATCATGGGTAACTTCTTCAAAATAACGTCTAAGATTTTTCCTTTTGGGGGAAAATAATTTTCTCGTGAGGAGGAGAATCTCCTGAACTGCCAAGGAGACATTTATGTTTAAATTTTTGTTTGTGTAGAGATGAATGACATCAGACTAATTGTGATGTCACATCCACATATTCATCGCATTCTTTATGCATTTTATTATATTTTTCCTGAGATTTTGCGACTTAAAAACCATGGGACTTGGTAGTGATTCAAAACAAGAATATGTTAAAGCAGCATATGGTAAAGTATCTATAATTTTATCTGCAGATTATTAGGAAAACACAATTTTAATTAGAAAAAATAAAATAAGAATAATATTTTTCTTTTAAATACATTACAACTTTCTTAGAAAAATCATGAGGCCACCAACCTTCTACAATAGACTTTCGAGACACAAGTAAATTCAACGAATGAAACAAATGAGAATTTTAATGTTGAATATAACTGCTTAAGTTAAAGGAATACGTAGTTTCTTTACCATTTTGCTTCTTTTAAAGTTCTATTAAGATCCTTTAAAGCTAACGTATTTTCCCATGAATGGATAAACATCCTAAAATGCCTGAATGGATAAACATACCAGATGTAATTGACGAGCGATTTGCGTTTTCCTTGAAAATCACTATTTGGGTTTGATAAAATAATGAAAAGCAAGCTTTTATTTCACATGTTTTTGTTCGCAAGTAATACAGTTATATACGTACATAGCTTTACAAAGATGTAAGCTTCATATTCACACGCAAGACAAATATCATTCAATCTTAACAGTTGGCAATCGCTGGCATTCGTGTATTCATGAAACTTATAGGTATAGAGCCAACACTAGCTAAATTGCTTCAAAATATATTAAAAACCATTATTAGTAGTAAAAACTTTGCTGATCAAAATTTGTCAAGTTAAACATTGCCATTTTAAAGCAATTTAAATCTCAGGCTTCAATTTGCGTTGCACAAGTTTTGCGAGGTATATTACAACAGTTCGGTTCATACTCCTGATCGGGAGAACAGTTTGTTTTTTCTCCCGATCGGGAGATTCCTTACAGAAGTATCCCACAATGCATCTATCCTAATTCAAAGTTTGTATAAGAATAACGTAAGAATGAGACACATTTTGAGCTAGGAAAACTAAACCACTCCCAAGGGTTCAAATTTTTCTTCATGATTTGAAATAATGGCATATGAATTATCTTTTCACCAGCGCGCTTTAAAATTCACCGTGCGGTTTTCGAGAAATTTGAGGAAAAGTGATGAATTCTTATTATGTGTTACCGTTAGGCAATCGCGCTTTAACAAGGTTTTCTGAAATTATGAGAAATAACTTGAAATTTGTGAAACTTATTTAGCAATAACTGCGTGATAGTAACGAAGTTGTTTTACTTTCGCAAAATTGAACATGAACAAAGCAAGCTTTGTTACAAATTTTAAATGAAACGACTGATGAGCGTCTATGACTGAAACATCACATTAAAAAATAGAGGCTTCTATATATCACTGTAAGCTCAGTGCGTATGCATTAGTAACCCGATCGGCGGACTTATTGAGTCCCCCTATCGGCGGTAAGAACCGAACTGTTACAAGGAGCGATATTTTCTTTAGTAAATCCTTTCTTTTTAAAATGTATAACACACTGTTATTCTTTGATCTTTTGATGTGGTGCAGCAAATTCTGGACAAAGGCTTTGAGTTTTTGCTCTGCCTACAATAAAATTCTAGCAGGAATAGTCTTTTCCATCATTTCTTGTGACAACGATTTAGGAATGAAAATAAGGAATAGAGGGATTTCATCATGTAACTCTAACTCAACTGGACTCCATTTTGCAGGGCAGCGGCGTCGTTGCGTTTCTTGCGTTTCACACAGCTCAGTCACATCACACGTACAACAAACATACTACATGTTAACCTACCAGTACCAGTTCAGCGAATTTTACTGATTGCAGTTTTTTTTGCTCGCTTTCGATTTTGCTTTATATTTTTCTTAAGTAAGTTATATTTTCACCGGATTTACGAAAAGTGACGTTAACGTTAAAGCCATCTGATTGTTCGTTATACTCAGACAAAGCCTACATACCTTAAAGCCATCTGATTGCCTATCGTAGG
>JAIGNY010000212.1:52500-72500 GCA_020152595.1 Chiridota heheva
ATATATATATATATATATATATATATATATATATATATATATATATATATATATATATATATATATATATATATATATATATATATATATATATATATATATATATATATATATATATATATATATATATATATATATATATATATATATATATATATATATATATATATATATATATATATATATATATATATATATATATATATATATATATATATATATATATGTGTGTATATCAATATATATATATATATATATATATATATATATATATATATATATATATATGTGTATATAAATATATATATATATATATATATATATATATATATATATGTATATATATATGTGTGTATATAAATATATATATATATATATATATATGTGTGTGTGTATATATATATTTATATATATATGTGTGTATATAAATATATATATATATATATATATATATATATATATATATATATATATATATATATATATATATATATATATATATATATATATATATATATATATATATATATATATATATAATATATTTATATATATATATTATACATTCGAAGTTTTATGCAATAAATCGTACAACTGTTATCACGTGATTATAAAGCATCTGAAATTGTGGTATATTTTCTATTTACGCGTCACACTTCACAAAATGAGATGTACTTACTGCTGAAGAGGACTTGTTAAGCCATGGGTGCCAAAGAATTCTTTGTAAATTCTTAAAGAAGATGTAATTGAGCTAGAAATCCAATAAACCATGATGTTGTTTAATAGATCATCAATGTTCCAGCTGCTTAGGCCGCCATCTTGTTGGTCTGTCTTGTCCATATGTACCTTAAGAGCAAACCTCTCCAAAATATATGCAGCTAGGCCTACTGGTGAGTCAGTAAGAGAGAAGCCTATAAAGAAAGAATATGCAGCTATAAGCTACTGGCGAGTCAGTAAGAGATAATCCTATCAGGAAAGAATACAATAAGCGTAGGCCTAAAAGACGTAATCCTTCATACAGTCATAGGACAGAATTAAAAATAACAAATTTTCTGACAAAATTTCATACCTCCCAAAGTAATCTAACGCATTTTTCGTAATTATCAAAAGAAGTAAAATTACTTTTATGGAGCCGCCATTTGAAATCTAAACATGCAAAAATGATGTTATCGACCCAGCAGAATGTTGGAATCTCAAGTTTTTAGCTCATAACAAATTTTGTTCCTTTGTAAGGGTCAAGGACATTTTTATGTACACATAAAATTATCAAAACATGCTGTTAAAACTTTGTGTCACATCGTTTTGGAATAACAACTTGAATACAATATACAAAGAAATACACTAAGATGTCGCTGTTGGGGAAATAGTGTCATCATTCACAACATTAAATACATAATTAAATAAGGTGACAGCCTCCATGTGTTGACTTCAAACATGATTTTGGCGTGAATTGAATCGTACATCATATGAAATAAAGATAAGACTTTAGGTCTCCTTCAACGAGCTTTCTAACTTTTCGGTTAAATTGGAAAACTTCCTGTTTAAAAGACTTATGTTTTCAACGGGATTATAAACTTGAGAAAAATTACCTTTCTTGGTTTATCCGCGTTAACGTTTGAAAGATGACTCGGTATTAAATCAAAACAATATTGAAAATAAAGAAAAAGGTAGTGAGAACTACTTTGCATGTAGTTAATTTGCAAAACTTATAGCTTTATTTTATAACACCCTGGCCCCTCATATCTCTTACTGGCAGACTGGAAAGTAGTTTATAATGCGTTTATGTTGTTCGTGCTGTTAAAGAATATTTTTATCATCTCCATGTATTGCTATAATGAAACATTTTCGATTCTCTTTAAAATAAAGAAACAAAAATAAAGTCAAAAAAGTCTGCTTTATTTTAAAACACCCATGCCCCTCATATCCCTTACTGGAAAGTAGTTTATAATGCGTTTAAGTTGTCCGTGCTGTTAAAGAATATTTTATTATCTCCATATATTGCTGTAATGAAACATTTTTGATTCTCTTTAAAATAAAGAAACGAAAATAAAGTTGAAAAAGTCTGCAGAAAAGTGATGGTAATTCTCTCTTTTTGATTTTGGAGGCATTTTGCTTTTTTGTGCGTTTTCAATTGTTGTTACTGTTGGTTTATTCATCGAGCACATTTAAAGGGGCACTTGACTTAAATATATGGGCGTATTATTCTTGAGTCTCTAGAATATTCCAATGCACTTTTCTTGTACGTGATAGTTATATTTAAAACCTTTTATATCAATGTTCAATTCAACTGAAGTATTTTAATACTTATTTTTCATTTATCAACGTAACGTGAGTTAAAAAATGGGACCCATTTTATTTCAAAATTAGCCAAAGTGATGTCCTCACTTTCGACCGACAGTTCCTTTACACACAAGTAAAAATCAATAATGTAACACACACACTTTTCGAGTGCGCAAGTCGGTGCTCACATTTTAGTTGAAATAATGCACGCTCTTTGTCCTGCAGAATACTTGCTTAGATAATTAATATTTCCTTCTGAAAATAACAAATTTATTGTAAGTTTTTCTTTCCGCAATTTGTTCGAATTTCTGAGAAGAAAAAAAACACACAAATGTATAGTTTACCGATTGTGTCAGGTTTTGTTGACTGTAGGTGGGAGTATCCACTTTCTCTTAACATATTCTTTAGATTTTCCATAACTGGAAACACCTTCTTTTGGTCTATTTCTCGTGAAAATACCAACGATGGGGACGTCAGACCCCCAATGATCATAAGGGGCAAAGCGTACGGAGGCTGGTAAGTTACCATGTTGCTGTGATGACCACGTACCTGTCTGAAATAATAAAGGTAAGACAATTGATTCTGGCTATTTGATAAAATGATAAAATGCATTCAGAACGGCAAAATCTTAACATACAAAAGAAAAGCAAAAGAGGCTTACTATTATGTATTCCACTGATGTGTATGCAGTTTGGGAGAAACTATTTTTGAGGATCGATACAATTTCTGACGTTTAAGGATTGTAGTACACAGGATTATCTAAGAGCTTACACTAGTTTTTGTTCTTCCCCTGAGGATCTTTAAAGGAATATGTCCATGTAATTATATTTTAATGTAGCTGATAGAGAAATATTTAAGAAATAAATTGGCAAAAAATCCATGTTGATATCTCATTTCTAAAAGAAGTTATTGAACTTTAAAACATTTTTTTGCCCGCCTAAAAAATCGCCATTATGATGTCATCATAGCACTTCCTGTACGTAACTTTATGTATTTCTTTGAAAATCAATCGCTAACTTTTTATAACTCAAATATATGTTACAGGAACAGATTAGAAATTATTATTAAAAATTTCATTGTACACTATTCTTAAAAAAATTTGAAGGAAAAAATGGGTAGGAATGAACTGATGATAGAAGCCAATGCTGGAACACCACAAAGAGTAGAAGTATATAACCTGGGGAATGTACGTCCGTTCCTCGTGAAAACGAAAGGTACATTGAGGCTTACTGAATAACTGTGCTAACTCATGGAATATAGATGTTTTCAGTCCGGTAGCATGCATATTGTAACATTTATGTTCCCATTAATGGGAACATTTTGCTACATGGAAGCCGCCATTTTGTGATATTTCCCATAATCCTTTGCTTTCCTAACGTTAAAGCCTTATAGAATGTTGCATTTTTCAAAGTTGAAATACGTCTGGAAAAGTAATTTTGCTAGGGGAAATTTAAAACTAATGAAAATACCTTAATTACTGTCATGGCTACAAATTTTCCTTTCCCATTTGATATGTTCACTACGCCGTTTTCGAAATATTAGATAAAATAGACAATAGAGCTAGGCTTTTAGGCGCGAAATGGTCATTTTAAAAATTCAAATGTTTTTCAACACAATGATTTTTAATATTTCAAGTACATAAATTAGAAACTATGACATTTTATCGCAACATCTGACCAATATGGTTGCATGACTTCAATATTCTCGTCTGTTATAAATGTTTCCCTATTAAAGGCATGTTGCCGGACTATTTTTGTGGTCTAGAAGTAGAATTCCTATCGTTTGGAATCAAGACGGAAACGTTTACTGAATCAAAGGCTGTATTGTAGTATTTTGCATCGTATTTGAAATATTTACATTTATTTCGTTAAATGTATTTTATAAGTAATGGGTATGTGTAACTAATGCATATAATTATAATATTTTTGCTAAATTTTGTTATGTTTGGTATAATTTAAATACATATCATATTTGTGAAAGGTCAAATTTAAAATTTTTCCTACTCGGGAAAGTAGAGTGACAGGGCGTCCACTATGAATGCACCCCAGTCTCCACCTTGCACGTAGAAGTCTTTGAAACCAAGGCGATCCGTCATCAGTGTATGAAACATTCTTGCAGCATCGAAGGGTCCCAAACCTTAAAAAAAAAGAATCTGAACATCACTTTATTAAGTGTAACATCTTACCACACCGAAAAAGAAGTGTCAAGTTCTTCTTATTAACAGTTAAAAGGGACAACAGTTAGTTTTTACTTATGCTCGATCTAACGTTTATCAGCTTGGATTCATTTTTCATCAGGTCAGATCCTTCATTAACAGTCGGGGAGCAACATAAATTTTGAGAATTACGAAGATCCTATAAAAATGAAGGATTTTCAATTCATTTGATCTAGGCCGCCGTGTATCCATAATTGTACCACGCATCCCATGTACTTTTTCTGTGCGAAGGCGAAAAACCGGCTCTTATTTAAATCAATTTTTCATTGAAATTATTTCCTTCCCTACAATGTTTGAAATAAAACACAAAGAGCACCCGTTTTGGTATAGAGCCTACTTACTACTCATGAAGTTATGAATCTGTATTCATAGTCGTTGAAACGGTTTATTTTTGATATCATTTACTGTGACAGCATATCGAGCTAAATATAGTCTAATAAACAAAAACAAATATGTACCAGGTCTATGTGATGCCTCTGAGAAACCAAAGCCAGGCAAGGATGGACAGATGACCTCAAATGTATCCTCTTCGCTGCCACCGTTAGAGGTGGGATCAGTCAACATCGGAATTATCTGTTTACAGAAAGAACAAGAATGACTTACATTTAACAATACAACCTCTCTGGATTTGCTACCCCCTCCCTCCCCCTTCCCCCTCCACGTAAATTGTAAAATATCCACTTTATATTTCAAAAAGATAGCTTGGTAACAGGTTAGTCTAAGGTTCCTAAAGTCTGTCTCAGTCGCTGAAATTTTGAAAAGGATTCGGTAGTCAGTCCCAAGAATTTTGAGAAAAAATGAATTACAGGCTTTTTTCAACAAAAAAAGATGTCAGTAAAAATGATCGCTAACAAAAACTTTTTCAAACTTGAAGGGGAATCCACCAGAAGCACGTGGTCCTTTATACCGGCTCTTTTCAGTACGACACTGTTTTATATATCATAAGTCAATATATACCTTTGGTTTGACATGATCAATGCAATGATATGCAGATATGACTGTGTTAAATGGAATAAGGCCCCCGAAATATTAACTTATAACTTTCGCGCGCATCAGTATCAACAAAATCCCATTTTTTTTTTTTTTTAGGTACTTTTTTTTTCTCTCTCTCGAATCAAACGTTCAACGCCCGTACTTCCGTTTCTTTCTACTTTTTACCGAAATACGAACGATTGCTCCCAATAGTTTTCAATATGTATTATTCCTGAAGTGGTTCACCTGATCTGCAACGCTGTAATGAACGGGCTTGGGGGAAAAACCGCCCGCACGAAAAACTGGTCTACTTGGGTTAGGACACTAGGGTGATATACTAATTTACTTTTTACGGGGCCTTACTATTTTGATATTTCACTTACTTTATAAAACTCATAAAATGATCCCGGCCATCCATGGACGATCAAGATTGGCTTGACCTTCACACCTTTAGGTATGACCTTTGGCTTGACATGGACGAAGTGGATATCAATTCCTTCTATGTTTGTCTTGAAGTGGTTGAACTGGTTAAAAACTTTCTCTTGTTTCTTCCAGCTGCAGTGAAATTGACAACATCGTAATAGTTACATATACACTGATAAAGAAATATCAATTGAACGTGAACTTAAAGTAATAGTGTGTGCGAGGATAGCAAATAAAGGTATACATAAGAGCTTTAGCAAAAAGCTCTTATTCGATGTATTATTATGTATAATTATAAGGAAAGTGTCCTTTTGGCGAATGTTTCAAATATTCATTGACCTGTTTTGAATGCTAAAAAGTAATACAATCTTGTTGTTTATAAATCTTAGATAAAGTTGTGTACCTCTCCAATTTGCTTAAAATTTTAGAGTCTCTAGAAAATTAAGCCAGGCTCCGAGTTAAGTTGGTATGTATTGTCTCTTTAAACTAACATGGGTGAATAAATATACTACAAGAATTGAGCCATTTTTCGAAAGGCATGGCTTTTTTGGATCTGGTACATGGTGAGAAATCGTCAATATTTTATCAGAATAGTTGACCAGAGGTGATAGATGGAAATATTTCATAGATATCATATTCATCCTGTCGATTTAAACTGATATTACTGGATGCATTTGAGATACATAAACCTATATTTACATATCCAACTGTCGAATTATTATATAGACAGCTATAAGGGACAAAAGCATTTTACACCAGTTCAACAAAACAAACACCTGGGCTTTGCCATTCCCACATGCATTCATTCCCACATGCATTCATTCCCACATGCATGCATTCCCACATGCATGCATTCCCACATGCATGCATTCCCACATGCATGCATTCCCACATGCATGCATTCCCACATGCATGCATTCCCACATGCATGCATTCCCACATGCATGCATTCCCACATGCATTCATTCCCACATGCATTTATTTCCACATGCATTCATTCCCACATGCATTCATTCCCACATGCATTCATTCCCACATGCATTCATTCCCACATGCATGCATTCCCACATGCATTCATTCCCACATGCATTTATTTCCACTTGCATTCATTCCCACATGTATTCATTTCCACATGCATGCATTCCCACATGCATTCATTCCCACATGCAATCATTCCCACATGCATTCATTCCCATATGCATTCATTCCCACATGCATTCATTCCCATGTGCATTTGCATTAATAACAAATACACTTGGGAATAGTTTGAAGACATAATCCATAAAAGCCAAATATATACCCTTCTTACTTGTATTCATTCTTCCAGTAGGCTACAACTTTCTTCATGTAGTCGGATCGGGCACCATACTCAAATTTAGTTCCTTCGAAGCTGTCAAACCATCTTGTCCTGTTGAGCCTCTGTTTTAGATCTTTCAACTTCTTATCTGAAAAGGAGATCTTAAATGGGCGGATTGATGTGTTGGTTTTTGTCAGTTCTTTTTCAGACTCCGCCCACCAGCCACTTCCTGGATTTAGTGGCGGAAGTTCAGAAGAAAAGAAACCAGCAAAATATAAAGGAACCGCAGCGGCAGTCACCAGAAGGATATGCAACTTGATGCCCATCTCAATAATCTGAAAAATAAATATCAGATCACTGGATTCAAGAAAATTATAGCTCAGAAGGGAAGGGTTAATCACCCTTATCCTGCCTATCCAAGGACGCCTGCATGTGGCAGCGGGAGCTATTTCCACTGCTTGACTGCTCTTCCCCACCCGTGGTATACGGGGCAAGACCAGTGGCAGTACGTACAAGTGCTCTAGGCAAGAGGGGAAAGGTGCCATGTGGAAAGTTTTATTTTATTTGGCTACTTGTTTTGTTTTGTTTTGCACTTTTAGGCACATGACAGGGAAAGCACACGTAAGTCACAAGTGACTTGTTTTTAGTGTGGACCCAAGGAAAATGTCAGGACTTAAATGCTAAGTTAACTCCTCTGAGAGTCTTTAAAAATCCGGTTGTGATACTTCAAAACCTTAGTGTATATCAAAAATCGATATTTTCGTTATAAAAAAAAGTGTCCTTGCTCTTCATTTTCAACCCAAGCATTCCACATGCATGCAAACCTGATTGTTTCTCATCATGTGAGATGACCAGTGGTGTAGCCAGCTAATCGGTAAGAAGGGGGTAGGGGGGGACGCCGAGAAAAATATTTGAACTTTTAGCATATTTTCCGGACCTTTTTACCATAACCATTTTACTATTTTTTGTTTTGTGGGAGAGGGAGTTGGGGTGGTTGGGATGAGGAAGAGGTGGGGGATGGGGGGGGTCTTCCGACCTGCATGTCGTGCTCTCTTCATGATTGTTTCTCCTTGCCCGTTTTTCGTGCAGGCGTCTATACGGCCTAATTGGAAAATTTGTTATTTGGATCACAGTAAAATTTCCAAATTTCACATGAATTATAGAGGGTTTATAAGATGATTGTTCCTTGTCGGTCATGGGGCGGGGGGGGGGGGGGGTAAACGCATTCGTTGCACCGCCTCCCCACGGCCTCTTCTATAAGACTTCGATAAGTAACTTACCAATCTTCAAAGGATTCCTCTATATTCGAGTATTCTGCCGCAATGAATTTATTCGAGTTTTAACTCTGCACCCAGGTTGGCACGTGCGATGTTTTCTCACGGACTAACGTGTAGTGAATAATATTCTGACTGAAATAAATCAATGTTCCTTCACCTTTGCACTGCTGATTTAATTATCTCATGGTCATGTAAATAAAAGTGACTTAGTTTCTGTTTTAACAAATCAAAGTACAGCCCTGGTGCATTGTAAGTTGCTTGGTGCACTTCTACTATCATCAGATCATAGGACTTATAGGTGGGATCTGCCTACCGAAAGTGCGTACGTTGGAAGGGGAGGGGGGGGGAAGTAAAAAAAAGTGTGCGTAAGGCAGGGGGTATTTCACAAAATCATGCTAAGATACAAACAAATCACCATGACTATATACCAATTCAGAAAAATGTGTTTATGTAGGGAGGAGAGGGGGGTTGGGGGTGTCTCATTGCTGACCTCAAATCTCACCTATGCTAAAGCCTATGAATATAGAAAGGCACTTAGCTATCCTCAGAAATAACAGGTTGCCGTGTAGGCCTACTCGAACTCGCATTAGTGTGTATGTGTCCGTTGTAACCGCATTGCTCATTGGCCCGGCTCAGCCAGATTTATGGCAACAGGTAAAGCCCCAACTTTCATAAAGTGCAGCCAGACCGGACTCGACGCAGTCCCACGTAGCCTTTAAAAAAGAAAATTAAAGTCACATATTTTTTTTTTTTTTTAAATTACGTATTAATTTTGAGGAAGTAAGTTCAGGTGGTGGAGGGTCAAAGTTTCTCGAAAGCAAAATTATTTCAGCAGTAATTTTTAATAAAATGCGGACTTCCACTTTTCGTCATTCGTATCTTTTATAAATATTTTCAGTATCTTTTCGATGCAGCCATTTCAGTTTAAGTGCGCCTTTCAGTCAATTGATTTAGGACTGATATCTATATGTCGCATTTACATGCATGGGAGTCTTAAGTTACATTTCCTTTTGGAGATCAAGAGTAACAATGAAATGAAAAAAATATTTAAAAAAAAACAATACCGTTTTGCTGGCTTCTTTTTGAAGGAGGTGGTGTATAATTTTTAAAACAGTGGGGTGATATATAAATCTTGACTTAGAGGCAGTTGTATTTTGAACTCCCCCCCCCCCCCCTCCTTCCCCCGTCTTTCACCCCCGCCCCACATCTCCGCATATCCATCTCCCTACAAATACATTAAGTTATAACTGTGCGTGATACAGCCTCTTAGAATTTATTAAAACACTCTTGGTGAAAATACTCAAATTTTATCACTTCGAAAATACTTTTTCAATATTTCTTTTGAGTCCTGAACCAACTACCCATGTGGCTTCAAGAGATGTCTTACTCTCAGTGGCGTAGCTAAAGGTGGGGCAAATTTTCCCCAACTCGAAAAATATGTGCAGATTCTGGATTCGGATTTTTTTTTAATGGTTTTGCCCCTTGCAAAAAAGTTTACAATCATAGACAAAACTCATGTTGGAACAATTCAGTGGTATGACAGTATGAGAACTACATATATGTTTAGCGTTATATTTTTTAAATATTTTTTCCGAGAAATGTAACCCCACCGGAAGGGGAGGGGGAGGAGGAGGGGAAATTTCATACTAAATTGGCAGGTCAAAATTGGACTGCAGTATGAGTTTTTTTGGTAACTGCAGTATAAAAGTTTATGATTTTGATACCTGCAGTATAAAAGTAGGTGATTTTTGATACCTGCACTATGAAAATATGCAATTGTTTCAGCAGTATGAGAGATTAGATTTTTAATACGTGCACTACAAAAATTCTGAAAAAAAGGCAACTGCTCGGGCGGCACACACATGTATATATACCTCACATATGAAAGTTCCTCCCCCCCCCTACCCCCTTCCCCCCTTCCTCCCCCCTTCCCCCTCCCCCCTCACTTTATCTCCCCAGGATTGTAATTCCCTTCCACGTTTTTAATGTTGGATTTATTTCTCTTTTAACGTCATTTTAAGAAGAAGAAAAAAACACAATAACGGTCATCATTGAATGCGGAAGGGAAGGGAAGAAGAGATGATTAAGATAGTAATTATTGCCCTACTTCTGTTCTATCGGCTGTCTCAGAAATATTTGAAAGGGTAATGTATAATAAGTTAATAGAATTCCTTTACAAACACAATCTTCTCTCTGCTAACCAATTCGGTTTTCGTAAAAAGTATTGCACTTATATGGCCACGCTTGACTTAATTAATTGCATAACTTAAGGTTTTGATGATAAAGAAAATACATTAGTCGTTTTTGTAAATTGATCTAAAGCCTTTAATACCGTTCTTTTACATAAACTCAAGTATTATGGTATCAGAGGCTTCATCACAAGTTATTTATCTAATCGTAAACAGCTTGTTTGTATTGATGTGTGTTCCCCTTCCTTTAACAATATCACGTGTGGTGTATCTCAGGGTTCTATTCTTGAGCCCTTGTTATTTCTTGCATATATAAATGATCTTCCCCATTATTTAAACCAATCAAAATTTGTCTTATTTGCAGATGATACTAGTATCTTATTTAAAACTAGCGATCCACGTACAAACATTCGTATACTTGATAATGAACTTGCTCTTGTCTCTGATTGGTTTAAGGCCAATTAATAATCCCCTAATGTTAAAAAAAAAACCAAGTTTATGATTTTCTAAAACAGACAATATAACAATTAATACCGATTTTAATATTTGTCAGTTTGTATTGATGGTTCCGTTGTCAAGCAATCTGCCAGTGTTAAATTCTTAGGGCTTTTTATCCATCCTCACCTGACATGAAAATACCACATTGACCTATTATGGAACAAAATTTCTAAGATTATTGGTGTTCTCTATAAAATATTAGCATTTTTGTTCCCCGTTGTATTCTCTTAATGTTGAATAATTTTCTTATTTTTCTAATTTATCCTATATTTGCAACATTGCGTGTGGTAATACCTTCCATACATATCTCGATCGGTTATGTACTGGCAGAAAAGTGCTGTTTGTTTAATCACATCATCTGATTATATTACTCACATAGTAAATACTATTTTAAAGATTTGAATATCATAAACGTTTATGACATTTATAAGCACCAAATAAGAATTTGTATGTTTAAAATAAATCTTATATTGTTACCGTCTACGTTCTGTAATTTATTTTAACCAAACAAAAACATTCATAGCCACTTTACCAGACACTCCGATAATCATCATTTATTCAGCTTTAATATCAGTGCCAACAAAACTAATTTCTCTATTCGGGTACTAATTTCTGGAATAAACTAGATCCTCTGTTTAGGAATATCACCTCAATCTCTTTATTTACCAAAAATCTGAAAAACTATCTTTTACCAAAATTAATTTTAGGTACAGCAGTATAACAGGTGGTATAAGGGGTAGGAGGGTCCGGGACAGGGGTGACTTATATGGGTGAGAAGGCTTGTTGTAGAGGTTGTAGAGTATATATTTAAGTTGTAAAATGCAATTTTTGACTTTTGTTAGTAGGTATTATTTTTCTTATTATTTTTTATTTATTTTTTGTAAACGCAGAAAGGTGCTTGTCAAGCACTTGTTTCCTCCACTTAATCTGTTATTATGTAAATAATTTGTTGTATATTGTTAAAGAATGTGGAAAAATAAATGAAATGAAATAATTTGTGAGGTAGGAGAGAGAATCCTGGCGGCGTCAATGAAATTATAACAATGTCCTTAAATTTCTAAAATATTAATTGCAAATGAAAGAATAGGGATTGAAGAAGCAATAAAAGAAGAAAAAAAATCCAGCATTTATGATGCCATATGTGGAATAATTTACGATAAAAGAGTAAGTTGATAAAAAGCATCCCATATTTTCACCAAGTGTTTAAATGAGTTTTGTCCTAGATTGTAGTGACGCAATGCTTTCACTAAAATGTTAGTCATTTGGCGGGGGTGCACATTATCTTTTCATTTCATCATCAACAAGTGCCAACACTTTTTGTGGCCCTATTGAAAATACCCGCATCCGAAAGATATTATGTAATACTTTTTGGAAAACATAACGAAATATCCCAAATCTTTCACGTTTTGGTACAAAAAGGACCCTGAACTTGACTCCTTTATTGTAGGCTTTAATGGGGCAAGTATTTACTTCCATGCTACCAACAGATATCATTTGATCATGTGATCAAATCAGCTGATACAATTTTTGTTTATTTAAGCTCTTAATCCTATTTCTAACTTCCAAGCTCTTGAAATGTAACATGAAGCTCTTCAATCTACAATGAAACAGCTATTTTTTTTCATTGCGGAAAAGTTCCTCACATTCTTGACGTTTTTCCATCGTCTCAGGATACACCAGAAGTTGCTATGGACCAGCATTGTGTTGCTGCCTATTTCGTATGGATTTCTATAACTATTTCCGCGATATTTCTTTCTCTCGGTTCAGCCGGAAGTTACCTGTTTTTGTATGTGGTAGGGTCTATTACAGGTGTGTGCTATGGTTTCAAGATTGTGTCTGACGAAACATTGGTAAATTTTTCGAATTCCCAGCAAGAAATTTCAAGATTCACACGATTAGCCAATTTGAAGTTGAAATCTATTTGCCCTCCACATTCCTCCTAAAGTTACCCGCCTCATTTCGTCGCAATAAACCAAGCATTAACACAAATACAGCTGAAATCATTGGTCAAAACTGTTGTGATAATTTTTCCGTTGAAGAAGGAAAGGATGCAGCAGAAGTAAATGAAAATGATAATAACGGAGAGGTTGCGACAGATGGGACTCTCTACAAAGAAATAAGTGATTACATATTTTTATCATTCGCGATTTTATATCGTCATGGTACGATCTCTACATTAGTAAACATGATGATTTTCCAGTTTGTGTAATAGATCAGTTAAATGAAGCTGCTATAGCTTGTATATTCCGTATCAAAACTGTTGACCAACGGATAATTGTTCAGCAGTGTTTATCTGAGTATCAAAGACATTTAATCATTTTCAAAAAAGCTGTAAAAAGTCTTAAAAGAATATCTAGAAGGGGATGAAAGGCTACAATGAACATTTGGTGCAGTCATATGAAACTTTCTCAGTTCTTCATTCGGCGGTTGAGTGCAAGAAATCCGAAGTTGATTATCTAAGAAGTTGTTTGGGACTTTTAATGACATCTCTGCTTTCCAAAGAACTGGTTGTTTGCAAACCTCAGAGCCACTTAATTCGAGAAATTGTCAGTCAGACTGTTTTGTGGAATATATTTGATTTGATTTCTGATCCAGGTTTTATCAATGAAGCAATCACATTGATAATATCTGACATTGACAAAGCAGACATTTTGAAGAAAGGAAGTGATGATTCTACTTCTATGAAATTGATCTCAGACATGCCAAGTTCGTCTCAAGGTAAAGCTGTCAGCATTGATGCGATACAATTAAACACTACTTCTTTTGATTATTCTGGTGTAGAATCACATAACAATCAAACAGGTGAACTTTTCTTAGACAGAGAAAAACAAATCAATTTCTTAATAAAAGAATAAAAAAAAATTACCAGATAATACTGTGCCATCATTCTCAGATTCAAAAGATCGGGAAACAGTGTCAACTAAATATTTACAACCGTCTAAATATGTAGGCATTGTTGGTGAAATGAAGGAGCCAAACAGCCCAAGCAGAACAGCCAAACATTTGAGCCTGGTTGATGGAGCCACAAGAAGTTTCAACTCAAATAAAAATTGTGAAGCAGCTTTACTTTCTGAAAAAGGAGGAACCACCAATGTCTTGACAACTGACACAGCAACACATGGATCTTCAGGAAAAGTAAACTCATTGTCAAGTTCCCCTCTTCCTAATAGTCCTATTAACTCAAGTTCTGATTTAAGTGAGTCAGATGATGAATCCAAACCTTATCAGGTGGCGGCCAGGAGGCGAAAAAGCTTACCAATGGCAATGGTATTTCCCAACTTTACTCACATCAAAACTGATATCAATAGAAAAGAAGTCAATTTAGCGGAGGATTCAGATAACCAGAGTGCCTTAAAAAAAACTTCATGAAACTGAAGAGTTAACCTCTGAAGAAAACACTGTCCAGAGTGATTCCACAGAAAATAATTCCACATGCAATAATTCAAGCTACCAGATTTGCAATCTGTCAGTCACAGGGACAGAGCAAATGAAGGAATACCATGGCAGCAAGATGTATGTTTTGTATGTCATAGAGGTACAGTAATCCACATCCTAATTTTAGTTATTTAAAGATGTAGGAGGAAACCAAAGAATATTTTTGCAATCATTTTGTACAAAAACTATTCTTTTTTTTATGATTAAAGATTCAGGACTTTGGAGAAAAATTGACAAAAGTTATCAAAAGGTCTGTCAAATATTGGTGGAGCAATTATACAGTTACATTATGATGTTGCTTTCAGTCCAGTGGTAGTATAGCAGTATACATAATTTTGGAGAAAAAAAGCTTCTTGTAATAGGCCTACAACTTTATATTGTTATAAAATAACTGAAAATTTCAAGATTTTTGGTGATTTTGTCAATTTGGTTTAAAAACAGTAATTGTAACTGATAATAATCTGTTTAAATTTGTTGTATTATAAATGAAATTTTAGTTTAAGAATAAAAACATTGCTGAAAAATAATAAACTAAGAAATGCATTGTAAACTTACTTCATTAGCATTTTATTGCTACATGTATTCTAGGGTTTTCCAGTCCAGTTCAGTGCATTAGAGAAAATGTGACTTTGCTTTAATAACAGTATATTTTTGGCCTTTGTCTTTTTCAAACCAGTTTGAAGTGCAGGTACCGGGAACGGTTGGTGATTTGTGCAATCCCAGTGTGCAACTGGTTGTTAAGAGGAGATACAGAGAATTCGGCAATCTTCAGTGGAAGCTGGAACAAAACTACTCATTGAGGGGGTCTCTCAAAAGTACAGTATTGTCAGCAGTTTGATAGGGACAGAAAGTAATGGGGAATGACGGTTATGACCCCTTTGTTGTCAAAATGACATCATTGTCTCTTGGCCTCACACTTTATGGAAGATAGTCTCTGTTGAAAATTTTCAGTCTTACTTGTAACTGGTGTATTTTAAGTTTTTAAACCTTGTTTATCTTGCCTTGCATTGTCTTGAGTACTGGCCAATGATTCAGGTGGATTAATATTGATGTGCATTTGGTGGGCATATACATGTGTGAAGAAGCTTTGTTTCTTTGTTATGTTGCTATGGAGATAAAGCTTGTCTGATGAAGTTCTGATATGATGGCAATATTGTAGGAGCTTATGGGGCCAGAGGGGCCATGACCCCTAATTATTTGGTATAGTAAAGTGGTATAGTAATTTTATTTGCAGACCCCTAGCTTTACTGTTTCACAGGGGCAGCCCGCCCCGCCCCGCCCCTCCGTGGGTCCGCCCTGCCCTCTGGGGGTCAGCCCTGCCCCTCATGAGAAAACTAGATAATTTGTTTAAATATTTATTGTAGATTTGTTATTCTTTAAAATTTAATGATCTTGATTAGCCTCATAAATGAAATAACTTACATGGATATAGAACACAGAATGATAGCATAGTAAGCAATTGTCCTGTTTGGCTTATTACTGGTCCTTATCATTCAGAATAGCTTCATTCTGAGAAGCTAGATTGTAGCTAAAATTCCAGAGCTTCTTCACCAAGGGATTGAGCCTTAAGGGGGCCCCGTGGCTCCACACCCAAAATACGCAGCGCTTCGCGGGCACGATAATGTGCCTTTCAACAAGTCTAGCACCCTGCCCCTTTTTTAAATCAAGCTAGGGGTCTGTATATTATATGTACAGTATAAGCTAAATGCTTTATGAAATGAATGCTAGAGCTTGGCCCCTCCAATAATAAAATATCTCTATGGTCCTGATATTGTCTGGTAGAGTATCACTGGTAAGGGGAGGATCAATGTAGGTCTACTGTATTTTACAAAGTATCACCTGTAAAGAATCGATGTACAGGGCCATATTTCTTTGTAATTCTTTGTACCGAACAAACAGTTTCTTTGTTTCTTCTTGTAGCTTTTTTGGAAGAAATTTTGTAATATCTTTTTCTTTTGTTTTCAGGAATAAAACATGCACCCAGGAGGTTGGTTTTACCAATCAACAGAAACAATGCCGGGTGAAGTGGAGACAAGAAGAAAATCATTGGAGAGCTATCTTCAAGGTTGGTAGTGATTTATTTGTTTGTGTTTGATATTAGAAACATCAGTATAGATATGGTAGGGCTGTGATTCCTGGGGTCAGGGGGATATCTGTGTCTCCTTCCCCACTTTCAGGTTGGCTTTAAAAAAACATAGTTGTTGTTAGATATTGCCCCTAACGTCTTGGAGGAAAGATACAACCATGTTGTTCTCACTTTGATATAGAAGGGCTGAAATTTTTGGGGACAGGGGACTTGCCCGTACACGTTCAGGTGGGTTTAAAAAAACAACTAGTTTTTGTCAGGTGGGTTTAAAGCCACCATACAGGTTAAAAAAAACTAGTTTTTGTTAGATCCATCACATGGTATTGCTATCATGTTAATCCATCACAGACCATGGTATTGCCATCATACAGGTTAATCCATCACAGACCATGATATTGCCATCATACAGGTTAATCCATCACAGACCATGGTAATGCCATCATACAGGTTAATCCATCACAGACCATGGTATTGCCTATCATACAGATTAATCCATCACAGACCATGATATTGCCATCATACAGGTTAATCCATCACAGACCATGGTATTGCCATCATACAGGTTAATCCATCACAGACCATGGTATTGCCAGACCATGGTATTGCCATCATACAGGTTAATCATCACAGACCACATTGACTAATCCATCACAGACCATGGTATTGCCATCATACAGGTTAATCCATCACAGATCATGGTGTTGCCATCATACAGTACTTTTCTTCAAATTTTCACATTTCAGCCATTTTCCCAGTTTGTACTGTTACAACCTCTTCCCCTATGCATATAAAATTGTTTTGTATTTCTTTTTTCAGAATTTGCTGGAGTGCAAGCCTCTGCATGTTTCCAAAGAACTTGCAGACTTCCTGGCCTTACATGGAGATGCTCACATTGCTTTCGTTAAAGATGCACCAAATTATGGACCTAGACTGGACAAGGTATTGTGACATTAGTGTCCTTTCAATCACAATATTTTGTGTAAAGTTCTACATTTTTTTTGGACTGAACATACACAGAGAAGTTGATCAAACTCTATAACGAACTCTCTTGTTATACGGAACTGACAAATTAAAGTTTACTTGTTCAAATAATTATTCACGATTGTTTCATAAGATTCTGTGTTCGTAATATATGCTAACATAGTGGCTTCAATGTGCAACATTTTTAGAAAAAAAATTCAAAGAAATTTAAAGATGTTGATAAATTATGATATGATATCACTTCTTAGTGTTTGCACAGGGTCCAAAAAATAGACCGGATACCCAACCTGCATTATCGTCGGGTATCCGATGTGCTGACAAGGCCTTTTCAATATTTTTTGCGCAAGTAGTAAATGTGTTAAAATCTAACTAGTGTACCTTGTAAAATCTTGTGATATTTCTTGTTTTTTCAATCGTATCTTTGTTTTTGTGAATAAAGAAATAGAATACAAATGTTTCTATTGGTAATATTATGAAAATCCATACCCGGGATGTATTTTCGGAACCAGGTAACAACACGATCGGTCGGGTACCCAGATAATTCAGGTACCCGTGTAAACACTATCACTTCTGTCTACAGTAGTTACAATCACTTTATTAAGGGAGCTTTCTTTTTACTGGAATATCTACTCACTAGAATACAATTTTAGATACTTTTTTACCAAAATGTATTATCAAGCCCTTATATAACAATTCTGAAATATGAAAGAAAACATTTGATATTGATTTTTCTGCATTCATTTTACCTTTAGATATTTACCAAAGGACTTAAAGGTGTCAAAAAAGGCTTAAAGAGTCTGGCACCGCCAATACCACCAAAGAAAACTGATACCTCAACAGAACCCTCAAGCCCAAAGAGGAGCAAGCTAGACAAACTGCCAAACTTGCTGCTGAAGAAGAAAGCAAAGCAACCACCGTTAGATTTCGAAGAACTGCAGAGGGTGTACATTGTGCGAGAACAAAAGGTGTGTGTAGGTTTTGAGTCAGTGGCGTGCACAGAATTTCAGAGGTGGGCGGCCAGATTTTTCATTCCCCTGAATTACTTCACGTCATCCGAAACTAATCCAAACTCCATAATTAAAAGGCAGAAAGCGAGGGTAGGGAAAGTTGGGGAAAATGCACCGTGAGAGGATTTCACTCTACCAGTTGCATGCTTTCAAGTTCCATGTCATTACAGAACTCGCCCCTTGAACAGAACTCCATCCTGATTTTCTGTGCCTGTGGCATTTCAGTAACCGCATGTGGCGGTTTGCAATTTCCAGTTTATTTTCAAATTATTCCACTTTGCGTTTTAAAAAAAATTGCCCTTTAAAGGTGTAAAATATGTCAAATTTGTTTTATTTGGACTAATTGTTAGAAGATTCAACCTTTGAACAATGAAATTGAAGCTACATTTCGTATTTTCACGTAAATTCATTTCGAAGTTAAGGAATATCAAGGGCAGCATTCCAACAATAAAACTTCCTCCCCAGATAACGGCAAAACGAGGGGAGTTTTTATTTGAATAACATCAATATGTGTTATGTCTTTGGAATTTTAGGCATAAAGAAACTTGTAAAGTGTATTTCTTGTTAGTAACCAATATATAATTTCATTGAGTCATATTCAAAGAAGCTTGAGTTTATGTGTATGCTTATCTCGTAGTTGCTATTGCCCACCATTATCTTTGGAAAATACTTTTCGCACTGCACGTGTTTGCTTTACGTAAGTATGCTCGATGGTGCATAATCCCTGACCTCTAGACACAGAGTCCTTATGCATATATTGCACTGATGAATGGACATAGTGTTAACCGCAGAATTGTTTATCGAAATGGTGTTAAGGGGAGCAGGTAACGCTAATGGGTCGTCAAGATTTTGAAAGTCACTCAAAAATACGCTGCTAAAATTGGTGCTTTTTTCTACGATTTCTGCACCGAATGCAATAATTAAACCAGTTTTCAGGGTATAAATGATCCAAGTAAGAACTCCTTAATGTTCAAATATTAAGTTTTTATAAAATTACAGCATTTTTAGTTGTCTCAACTACCTGTGTGGCCGACCGAATAATTGCGTAATACCTTTTCAACTCGTTGAGAGAGTGTCGAACAGGATGAAAATGACACTGGCAGTTTCATACCGTCCATGTTTTAAGGGGCGCTTTCTTTAAATGTTGTGAGGTGATTTTGGGAATTAGCATAAAGTTGACTTAATTTGTTCAAATTGGGGTATACAATTTAGCAACTTCCAAAATTTGAAGAAAAGTGTCTGAAAATATTCAGGAAAAAGAAAGAAATTCTTCCGAAATTGAAGGCCTTTCCCGAAAATTGAAGATTTCATGATTTAGCAATAGCAGCAACGCTTGATGG
>JAIGNY010000212.1:77500-145000 GCA_020152595.1 Chiridota heheva
CAAAGTACCTCTGTGTATGAAGCAATGTCATAGAAACCAACATTCATTTCTCCTCACCTTGTACAAGCAATCATCTCCAAAAGCCAATCACAATTTTGTTTTTCAAAATCTGATCATCACTGGAGATATGATGTTGACAAGCATGAGGAGTAAAGTCCGTTAGGCTCTGGGCTGAAAATATTTCTTTAAAAATTACAACTAAAGTTAGTCATGCATGCTCTGTCCAGACAAATCACTTAGCTCTAAATGCTTTAAACAGCCAATTATTGTTGCTCAGTAAGCTTTCTGCTTCACCACCCTGCACTAATAAGGCAAGCAAATGCACTGCATTTGCAGGTTAACAATAGATTCTTTCATTGAATCAGTGGAGCAGAAAGTAAAGTTCAGACAGGGCTATGTATTACACAAATGGGTGTGGTTTTTGACATGCAGGAAGATTAAGCTTTCTGAAACCTGCCGTAAGTCGGATATTTTGATGGTGTTTACACAGCATGACAAAGTACAAAGAGACATTCAGTTACAAGCAAAAAACATATCCTCCATCCAACACAAATTTTGATACTGTTTTCTTTCATAAACCTGTTTCTCTTTAACAGAATGATAATGGATGCCATCCACGACCTCTTCACTGAGGACCAGTGGGCTTTGTACCTTTCGTTACTTAAAGATGTAATTTGGCCAGATGGGGAGCTTCTTGCGTCCTTTTCATCAGAGAATCTCAGTATTGAGGAGAAGCAAAGACTTTATGATCGTGCAATAGATTCTATATTCAGTGTCTTTCCAGGTAAAAAAATCGTCATTTTAAAACTATTTTCTGCAAAAAGTTGGTAAGCGTGGCAGTGTTAGTGATAACAGCATCTGATTCATACTTTGTTTCCCACTCTTGAGAATCATGTTGCCTTCTTATGTAAGAGACTTCATTTTGGAACTCCCCTGTACTGAAAAGCCAAAAAAATGTTATTCCATAATTGCTACATGAAGCAATATCTTTCCTTAGGAGAAATGGTCCGTCAATCATTCACAGTTATTGCACACATTACCTCAGGCACAACTATTTTTATCACCAGTTTGCAAACAGATTTCTACCGCTAAGACACTTAACACAGATGAGTGATTTCAATCACAAACGTGCCCTTATGACTCTTCACTGGCCTCTGTAATCTTATACACACAAATAGCCTAGGGCTACTTGGCTGTGGTTTGCATGGGGATGGCAGATAAACAATCATTGTTTGTAATGGAAACACAATACACTGAACAGGAAGTCGGGTTGGGTTGGTAATTGCCATACCTGAGTTTTCAGGATTAACTCAGGTGCCGGGTGCGGGTAGGCTTAAAGAAAAACTTTGGGCATGTACAACATGCAAAATATCACGTTGTCTGAACATCATCAGAAAATAGGTTTTCACTTTCTTTTTAATCTCCATTAAAGCCTTTGAGAAAGGGCCGAAAATATAAGATATATTACAGCCAAACAAGTCTCGACAAAACCAAATTATTAAATTGAATATCAAGAAACCCAAATAATACTTTTTGTGGCCAAGGCTCAATTTGAGAAAGCCACAAAAATGCCAAATTATTAAATTCAATATCAAGAAACCCAAATAATACTTTTTGTGGCTAAGTCTCAATTTGAGGAAGTCACAAAAATGCCAAATTGTTTAATTCAATATCAAGAAACCCAAATAATATTTTTGTGGCTAAAGCTCAATTTGAGGAAGTCACAAAAAAAGCCAAATTATTATATTCAATATCAAGAAACCCCAAAAATATTTTTGTGGCTAAAGCTCAATTTAAGAAGGCCACAAAAATGCCAAATTATTCAATTTAATATCAAGAAACCTAAATAATACTTTTTATGGGTAAGGCTCAATTTAAGGAAGCCACAAAAATGTCAAATTATTCAATTCAATATCAAGAAACTCAAGTAACACTTTTTGTGGCTAAGTCTCAATTTGAGGAAGTCACAAAAATGCCAAATTGTTTAATTCAATATCAAGAAACCCAAATAATATTTTTGTGGCTAAAGCTCAATTTAAGGAAGCCACAAAAATGCCAAATTATTCAATTCAATATCAAGAAACCCAAATAATACTTTTTGTGGCTAAGGCTCAATTTGAGGACGTCACAAAAATGCCAAATTATTAAATTCAATATCAAGAAACCCAAATAATACTTTTCATGGGTAAGGCTTAATTTGAGAAAGTCACAAAAATGCCAAATTATTAAATTCAATATCAAGAAACCCAAATAACAATTTTTGTGGCTAAGGCTCAATTTGGGAAAGTCACAAAAATGTCAAATTATTAAACTCAATATCAAGAAACCCGATAACACTTTTTGTGGCTAAGGCTCAATTTGAGGAAGCCACAAACAAGCCAAATTTTTAAATTCAATATCAAGAAACCTAAATAACACTTTTTGTGGCTAAGGCTCAATTTAAGGAAGTCACAAAAATGTCAAATTATTAGATTCAATATCAAGAAACCCAAATGATACTTTTTGTGGCTAAGTCTCAATTTGAGGAAGTCACAAAAATGCCAAATTATTAAATTCAATATCAAAAAACCCAAATAATACTTTTTGTGGCTAAGTCTCAATTTAAGGAAGCCACAAAAATGCCAAATTATTCAATTCAATATCAAGAAACCCATATAATACTTTTTGTGGGTGAGGCTCAGTTTGAGAAAGCCACAAAAATGCCAAATTAATAAATTCAATATCAAGAAACCCAAATAATACTTTTTGTGGGTAAGGCTCAGTTTGAGGAAGCCACAAAATATCAAATTAATTAATTCAATATCAAGAAACCCAAATAATACTTTTTGTGGGTAAGGCTCAATTTGAGGAAGTCACAAAAATGCCAAATTATTCAATTCAATATCAAGAAACTAAAAAATGATATGTTTGTGGCTAAAGCTCAATTTAAGGAAGCTACAAAAATGCCAAATTATTAAATTCAATATCAAGAAACCCAAATAATACTTTTTGTTGGTAAGGCTCAATTTGAGGAAGCCACAAAAATGTCAAAGTATTAAATTCAATATCAAGAAACCCAAACAATACTTTTTGTGGCTAAGTCTCAATTTGAGGAAGCCACAAAAATGTCAAAGTATTAAATTCAATATCAAGAAACCCAAACAACACTTTTTGTGGCTAAGTCTCAATTTGAGGAAGCCACAAAAATGTCAAAGTATTAAATTCAATATCAAGAAACCCAAACAATACTTTCTGTGGCTAAGTCTCAATTTGAGGAAGCCACAAAAATGTCAAAGTATTAAATTCAATATCAAGAAACCCAAACAACACTTTTTGTGGCTAAGTCTCAATTTGAGAAAGCCACAAAAATGTCAAAGTATTAAATTCAATATCAAGAAACCTAAATAACACTTTTTGTGGCTATAAGGCTGAATTTGAGGAAGTCACAAAAATGCCAAATTAATCAATTCAATATCAAGAAACCCAAATAACACTTTTTGTGGCTAAGGCTCAATTTGAGGAAGTCACAAAAATGCCAAATTATTAAATTCAATATCAAGAAACCTAAATAACACTTTTTGTGGCTAAGGCTCAATTTGAGGAAGTCACAAAAATACCAAATTATTAAATTCAATATCAAGAAACCCAAATAATACTTTTTGTGGCTAAGTCTCAATTTGAGGAAGCCACAAAATGCCAAATTATTAAATTCAATATCAAGAAACCCAAATGATATGTTTGTGGCTGAGGCAAAATTTGAGGAAGCCACAAAAATGCCACATTATTAAATTCAATATCAAGAAACCCAAATAATACTTTTTTGTGGGTAAGGCTCAATTTGAGGAAATCACAAAAATGCCAATTTTCAGAAAAAGCAAAGTAACTTTTGTTATGGACAAATGGTCTCAAAAAAGCATTTTTTTCCTTCAAATTTTGATGTAAAAAAGCCAATGTACATATCTGTATGTATACTATGTAGTAGATTCAAAAATAGCCTGTAGGTATACTTTGTAGTAGATTCAAAAATAGCATTGTACCAATCCTGGCATCCAGTCCAACCGTAGAGGAGTCAAGTACTTGCAGCACTCTTATCCGCTTGCACTAAAAAACAAAACCAATGTTTGTGTGAATGAGGGCAGTTTCAGAAACAAATTAGAAGACATTAAGATTTTTGGCCCTTAGGCCCTCCAACCCGACACCCCTGATTTTCTCAAAATCAGGGGTAATCCACACCATTCAACCTGAGACTCTTCACAATTCATTGACTAGCATCCAGCTATTGTTACACCATACACAACACAGTGGTAATCTATACCTTCTTAACTGACAACATCTTCATATTCACAGTTCACTTGTTAGCAACCAGCTACTGTTACACTGTACACAATAGGTCATTCATCTTGGGCTGAAGCCACATAACTGCTGTTCAGTGATGCGAATCAGGTTAGTCCTTGGCGGAGCCTAAATAAAAATATACATTATATGCTAGGGAGGACTTTGTGCAAAACCCATGAATGATTGATGGACCATTCCTCAAAAGGATGGTTTTTCATCATGAAACTTTGATATCCTGCTCTTGTCCAAAAAAAAAAATTAATGTTCAATGAAATGACTGGTTTAGAAAGTCTACTGTTGAAATTTGCAGATGTATTTGTACTGAAATGAAAACTTTGTGACTTTTTGCAATGTTAACAGTTTTTATGTGGTAAAGTACAATTTGTCACCATTTCCATATTGATGAAAATAGAAATGAAATTAGTTTTACTGATTAAATTTGTTCTCTCTGAATCTCTCCAAATGATATATTATAGCTCCCTCCTCCTCACTGGAATCTGATGTAATTAATTGATAACATATCTTTAAAAAGGATTCCAGTGAAGTCCTCAATGATGTTGGAGGAAAGTAATCTTTAACGTCACTCTTCTTCTGTTGTGTGCATCCACTAAAGACCTTTGATCCAATGATGAACACATGCAGTCCTATGCTTTGTTCTTGTCAAGGTCTGCTGTTGAGCATGGATCCTACAGCAGTGAGCATCACGGTGTGTGTTGCATCATCTGGGGCTCAGAACCCCAGTCAAAGAGGGTTGATGCTATGCAGACCCCTAGCTTGATTTAAAAAGGGGTTAGGATGCTACTTGAGGTGCACTTTTATGCGCAGGTAAACCACTGCGCTTTTTTGGCGTGGGGTCCAGCATTATGCCAATTCCTTGCTACAAATTTTCAGTCTTTTCGCCCGCAAGAACCTCTATTTTGGCGGGTATGACTTTTATACTGGTAGAAGCAATTAAGAAACCCACCACAGATATTTCAGTGATTTTACGCATCAGTAATTACACTCCCATTCATCTATATGCACACAATGGAACTTATTGTGAAGAGCTAGGTATTGTAGATTTGGCTACTGCAGGGCCAAGTTATTCGTGTAATGTGGGGCTGAGGATTCATTTGGACTTAAAAAAGGATGTTTTTATCAGTGAGTTATAAAAACTCTGGTGAGTTTGGATGCATTGGACTGAAAAGTTTAGCCAGAGTTATTCTATATGAGAGCCCCCTTAAGGCTTTTATTTCTGACTGATAAGGACCATCCTTGAACCAAACAGGACAATTTCTTACTATGCTATCATTCTGTGTTCTGTATTCATGAAAATATTTCACTTATGAGGTCAATCAAGATTATTAAAGAATTTCTTTAAATTAATTTTTTTTTTTAAACATTTTTTCTGAATAGGGGCAGGGGAGGCCAATAGAGGGTCGGGATGGGCCACTCCTTGAAACAGCAAAGCTAGGGCACTACTGTGTCATGACCCCATTTTTTATTGTAACTCATCCAATCATTGAAGGTATTCAATTGAGGCACTTCCAGTATTGCCAAGATTCTTCAGGTGGAAGGCACTCCACAGCCAGGAGTTCCATTGTTGCCAAGACTCTTTAAGTGGAAGGCACTCTGCAGCCAGCAGGTACATGTTGACATTGTTTGGGACCATAGCATGTCTGTTATTCCAAACGCTCACATAGCCTGATACTAATATGGGCTATTTTTCCATAAATCCGATAAGAAATTTTATAACGTGGCTGTTTACTCTTGTAGAACAGTTTAGAAAGCAAAACGTTTAGAATAGTTTATTCACCATTTTGTTCCTTTTATTGTGTTCTTTTAATAAATTGTAAGGTTGAGTGATTATATGCATATTTAATGCACGGTGCAAAGGACTTTGACATGAGTAGAATGACCCGACTTTAGGAAGGCCATTCGCGAATGAAAGTCCTTTGAACCATGCATTAAATATACATATAAACACGATGCTAAAATATATTTTTATAAAATTTCTCTGTTAGATTGTTTAAAATGCATAAGAAAACAACAAAAGGAATGAAAAACGAGAAAAGTTTACATACATTTTTTCGCTTTGTTAAGAAATTCATCCGTTGTAAATATGGAATAAACCAAATACTGAACGTTGTGCATTACGGGCATTTATTGCATGGGTCATGACAATGCAAAAATCCATAAATTTTTATAATGGACATTCAATATACACTAATTTTATTCGTAAATAAATAGGGCTAATTACGGCTTTAAGAATTTAAGTTTTGAGTATACATCTGATTCAGGTTTTTGATTTTATATTTTCAGACTATGTCAAAACAGTGATTGGATCAGAACAGCTGAAGATGTGGCTCAATGAATTCTTGGGAGGACTTCAAAACAAGCAGCTCAATAAGTAAGTCTCCTCTTCAGTTTCAAAGAGACGATACACTTTTTAATGTAATGTTCCTGTGAATTTTCATTTAGGGACCATTTTTGTTTATTTTTGTGTGTGTAAGTGTATTTGTGTGTGTTTATGCATGTATGTGTGTGTTTATGTGTAAATATTTATATACATATATTTATATACATGTGCGTGTGTGTGTGTGTTTGGCTTATTTATCTTGTAGGGTTTATTTGGACTCATCAGTTACCATTTTATTTTGTTTTTAGGCTCAGTTTTTGGTCCTACATTTGTTCATTCGTTTTGTGAACGATTTACGTGTTTTGTTTCATATTATGTAAATCGATTTTTGTATTTGTTTACCGGCTAGGGTACTATTTATTCTTTATGCTTTTTTGCATCAAGTGTTTCCATTTGGTATTCCAGTTTATGTGTCTGTAGCTGCTAGCTCCCAGTTGGGGGTGCCTTTCAAGAGACCCCTTTGGGTATTGCTGTTTTACCTTTTGAGGCACATCATTTTTTGTATAAAGTAGTATTCTATGTTTTTAGTTTGAGCTACATTATTGATGTTTGTTAAGCATTATTGATGTTTGTTGAGACTCTGTTTCTTTACAATTGATGATGCTACTACATTATTGATGTTTGCTGAGCTACTACATCATTGATGTTTGTTGAGCTACTACATCTTGTACAGTTGGTTTGTTGAGGACAGACATTAAAATCAACATTCAACACTTTCATTTCATCTAAATACAATACAATACAATTTATTACAGTGCTCTAGGCCATCTGGCCTTTGTCACAAACATAAACGATGAATTAAATGGTATATGATTGAGGTTCTTGCAACAAACAATAATCAAAGAGAAAGAAACAACATCGCTACTACATCTTGATACTTCATCATTGATGTTTGTTGAGTACTACATCAAAATAAAGTTGATAACTGCAGAAATAAGTATTTAGAACTAGCTGCTAATAAAGTATTACATTTTGTTCTGGTTGCAGGTTGAAAGAAATACTGGGGGATAAATTTAAAATGATAGCTTAAAACCAAATATCTGATCAAATATGTTGATATCTTAGTCCATTTAGGAGTCATTGCAGTCCAAAACATTTCACCAGTTTGTTGAAAAATGACCTCGCTGTGTAAAGTATGATGTCATAAGGGTAGATCTCCTCTAGGTGCAACAAAACTATCAATGTATACGGACAATACATTGGATACAAGTCACGTTGTCCCTCTTTTTGCATAGTGAGGAAATGTCATTTGTGTAGTGACGAATGTCAAAATTGAAATGATTAATTCCGCATATTGATGAATGTTCCGAAATATTTTAAGCTTGACTCAGTCGATAAATGCATTAAACAGCTTTATATATCATTGGAAAGAGAAAATGGTAATCTTTTGAAAATTTTACTTAAAATGAAGATATTTTAAGCAAAATTGTATTTCATGAAGCTCCAAAGACATTCGTCAGTGTGCGGAAATAATAATTCAGTATTTCACACCAATTTTTGTTTCTCCTTAATAAGGCTTTCGTCAGTTTGCGGAAAGAGGGACGATATGTGGTAATAATTAATACTAATATAAAGCGCTTTATTACTAGTTCTCTGGCTGCCTATGTGGGTGCAAATGAACTTTGTACTTGAATAGGAAAGTGAATGAACTCGCGTTTTCACGCTTTTCTTCTCGAATAGTGTTCAGAGAACCAAGCAGGGGTGACTGTCCTGCCGTCGGGACCGACAGCTTTAATGTGTCCTCCGAAGGACGGTGTGCGCCATTCAACCATTGTGACTTTTCTCAACAGTTGAATGAGGAGTAGGAGCTGCAAACGAATGCTTCCGCTTCAATGTTCGGCATATCTGTCTGCATAGCTGTGGAAAATTTACTTAGACCTGACCTTGCCTTGAACCCAGGACCTCCAGCATCTCAGTTGTGTGCTCTGCCAACTGAAATACATATTTTTCTGGTACACAAATAACCCATTGTCTGTTTGTGTTCGTGGTGATGTCACACATATCTCTAAGTAAGGGAGGGGGGAGGCGGATTAATGTAAAATAAAATAAGATCTTGAAAAAGTGATAAATTGATAGCAATCATATGTTTGTTTACATCAAACTTGCATGGTATTGTCAGTTATTGTGTACATGCCTATGTTGTCAACAGGTTCTATAACTAATATGCCTGCCTTAATGTGAAAATGCTCCAAAAAATTAATAAACACATTACACACATGTCATATGTGGTAAACGGATGAGTTATGGTCCGTATATGTGACTTATTGGTTTGGTAGTGATGTTGTGTAGGTGCTATGTGAAATTCTTAAAACGGTAATTAATATGCGACCGTGTGCATGTTTTGCATCATACAAGTGCTGTCAACAGCTTCTATTTTATTGAGGCTTATGAATCTATGTTATTTAGCATAGATATGCAATGCTAGTTAGCATAGATATGCAATGCTAGTTAGCATAGATATGCAATGCTCGTTAGCATAGATATGCAATGCTCGTTAGCATAGATATGCAATGCTAGTTTGCATAGATATGCAATGCTAGTAAGCAGAGATATGCAATGCTAGTTAGCATAAATATGCAATGCTAGTTAGCATAGATATGCAATGCTAGTTAGCATAGATATACAATGCTAGTTAGCATAGATATGCAATGCTAGTTAGCTTAGATATGCAATGCTAGTTAGCATAGATATACAATGCTAGTTAGCATAGATATGCAATGCTAGTTAGCATAGATATGCAATGCTAGTAAGCCTAGATATGCAATGCTATTTAGCATAGATATGCAATGCTAGTTAGCCTAGATATGCAATGCTAGTTAGCATAGATATGCAATGCTAGTTATCATAGATATGCAATGCTAGTTAGCATATATATGCAATGCTAGTTAGCATATATATGCAATGCTAGTTAGCATAGATATGCAATGCTAGTTAGCATAGATATGCAATGCTAGATAGCATAGATATGCAATGCTATTTAGCATAGATATGCAATGCTATTTAGCATAGATATGCAATGCTAGATAGCATAGATATGCAATGCTAGTTAGCATAAAAACTGAAAATCAACTAACAGTGAAAGAATGCATCGGAACAAGTAATTATTTTAGTTTTCTGGTTACTGATTTGGCCCCTTGGCTTACAAGACAATTTGTGTGTATTTTGTTTTACTTTTGAGTGTACATGAGCAGATGGGCAAAGCATGTAAAGTGCATGTTTTACCCAATCTCAATAATTACGCAAAGCTGGTTCCAATGATTTAGAAAGAGGCAATTGATTTTAAAAAGAAATACATATCCATTGTCTTTGGATCTGCCTTTATGACATCACACTTTACACTGCAAAGTCACACTGACACAATATTTGAAATGCAATAAACGGATCAAGTATCTACATGCTTGTTACTCTCATAGTCCTCGATCACATATGTAAAAAGGATTATTTTAAGGAATATTACTGTGGGCATTGGAGTGACAGACATTTGAGTGATCTGAGTTACAGATGCATATAAAACAGGGGGGAGGGGAGGAGGAGGAATGTGTTTAAATTTCAGTTCTATAAATTAATGAAAATGTCCTTTCCAGTTTGACATTGACTAGACTAGAGGTGTGGGGACGATTCAAAAGCCTTTGTCAGAATCAACAGCTTTCACTTAAAGGACTCAGGGTCAAGCATGTCCATCTTATATGGACTTACAAGGACTTTAAAAGAAAATGGTGAAGCAAGCATTCAAAAATGTTATTCTGTTAACGAGATATCTAAGTTTAAAGTTTGGTATCTTTTTAATTAGAAACAACAGAAATCAGACTAGTTGTGATGTCACAGCCTCAGATTCCTCAAAGTCTTTATGCATTCTATAATATTTTGCCGTGTGATTTTGTGGCCTAAAAACCATTGGATATGTCAAAATAGTAGTAGAACTGAATCTAGGAAGGGTATTTATGATATATCACCTGAAGAAAGTTTGAGGGAAAATAATTTAAATAGCAACAACTTTGAACAAACTTTCTTTAGATTGCATTAAGATTTGTTAAGAATGTGAAGATGAAAGTGCCAACCTTAAGTAAGTAAGTAAGTAGACTTACTACACCAGTCATTTCTACACTGATAAGACAGAGCTTTAAACTTGAATATCTCCTTTAGATCTATGAACACTTTCTTCAGCTGAGTTAATGAATAGATCACAGATTTGCATACAAATTTGCATATTAAAATTTGGAAATTTAAAGAAGTTGTCAAATCTTGTTTGGTTGACGTGTAAGTTTTTGCTATTTTTAATGTCTTTTGATTGAATTTTTAATCAGATTGATTGCCTCTGAGTATCCACTGACCTTTATGAAAGAATGGTTTATTGTTGGCTGAGCAAGGTTCTGTACTTATGACATTTCTGGCACAATATGGTCAGTTCTGTTGAAGCAATTGATTAATTATTCCATCAGTCAAGTAATCAGTCAATCAACAAATCGATCAATGATAATCAATCAGTCAATTAATCAATCACTCAATGAATTAATTAATCAATTAGTCAATCAATTACTCAGTCAATCAACCAATTAACGAACCAGTCACTCAATCAATAAATCAATTGTTTAATGAATTCCTATCTTTTGCAGACATCTCCTGTGTACTTTCATCGATCTTTTCCTGGACCAAGCATTGCCCGAACTGAAAGATGGTGTGCACCAAAAGGAACTTCTCAATCAGTTTTAAGTACCTCACTGGAGTGCAGAATAAATCTTTTTCTGAAAGTTTTTGTTTGCGTAGAGGTGTTTGCAATGCCAGAACCTCACCTAATTCAAAATGTGTTCAAGGGGTGATCTCTTCTCAAAATAAATCATTGTGATGTCATACATTGCAGGAGCAGTCCTTATTGACATCATCAATTTGTTGCCAGATAGCTTCACAGTAAAAAAATACAGAAAAAAGTTTGGAACAAAACTAAGAATGACAATAATTAGCATAAATATATTCTAAAACTATGTTGATATATATGGAATCAAATATATGTCACAAGTTTCAAAGGGACTGAATTAATGGAGGCAAATTATTTCATTTCTAACTCTTACTCTACCAGCACTTTTTTTTAAATGCGCCAGGGAGGCGGAGTCAAAGACGGGGCACCCAAAACGGCGATAATATCGCTGCGTGGTAGAGTAAGGGTTAATCACAGGCTAATTATTAAAGGGTCCTCTGTCTTCCGAGCAGCAAAGTTGGGCTCTTTCCACTTCAGTGACCTGGTGGGCCGCCCACTGGGTCCATGCTGCATATATTTTCGAGTTCACGCACTTGTTGCAGGTTGATTAACCCTTACTCTACCAGCACTTTAATGAAAATGCACCTGTGAGGCGGAGTCAAAGATGGGGCATCCAAAACAGCAATGATTTCGCCGCGTGGTTAGAGTAAGGGTTAACAGTTTCTTGAACAACCTAGAAATATTTGTTTGGTGCAGTTTTTATTGTTGAAAAGTACGGAGATATCCCTCCTTTAAGCTTTGTTTCTTAAAACTAGAGGCATTCAAATGCATATAGCTTTATAGTAATGTAAGTAAATTAAATGGGGTAATAGACCTTTTCAAACCGAGTTTTGCCGAACGTGAATACTTTAGTACTTAGACCAATCAAATGCTGGGAAATTTTTTCCTTTGTTTCCCAACCAATCAGGTGCAGGTTTGAGGAAAAATATGTAAGCAGCAATACACGCGCATATTTCCTTCATGTATAACGCATGTATGACACATGTGCCTGAAAAATTTTTTTTATATGCTTGGTCCTATATTGTGCATAAATTGTGCAGACAGCTAAGATTCCTTTAGTATTTTATTGGTCAATAAGATTCCTCTAGTATTTTATTGGTCAGTAAGATTCCTCCAGTATACGATTGGTCCATTATGGACATGTGAATCACGGCCATGTGACATTATTTAAATTAGTTATCAGAAATTGCTGATTCAGATTTGAAAAGGTCTATATGCTGTAGGGCTATTTAATGTTAGGTGAGGTTAAATGGCACCATGACAATGACAGCCAAATTGTGTCAGAGAGGTTAGATTATGTCAGAAGTGAAAAGAGAATGGAGAAGTTGGGTAGAGTGCAGTTGGCAGGTAAAAAGTCTGGAGAAGGTTAGGACAAGATAAGTTAGATATAGTTATAGTAGCAGCCTAGTATACTAACAGGTACGGTGTGGGAAGGAGATGATTTTTTTTTTTGGGGAAGTTTTGCGGAAAGAGCTTGGCAATGGAGTTGAAGGATCGAGGGAAGCTCTAGGTGGGTGAAGAGAGGACAGTCAATGAGAAGGTGTTTTTTTTAATGGTAAGCAAATGAAAACTTAACAAATTTTGGATGGGGTGGACTTTATTGGGCAAAAGGAAGCTTCCTGTGCATCAGTGGTTACATGCATTGAGGAATTGATCATATTGTTACAGTCAGTGGTGTTATTTTATTGCAAAGCAAAGGAGGTGTGTGGAAGGGATGGGGATTAGGATAGGGGCAGGTGTGTGGAAGGGATGGGGATTAGGATCGGGGCAGGTGTGTGGAAGGGATGGGGATTAGGAAATGGGTAGGTGTGTGGAAGGGATGGGGATTAGGCTTGGGGCAGGTGTGTGGGAGGGATGGGGATTAGGATAAGGGCAGGTATGTGGAAGGGATGGGGATTAGGATTGGGGCAGGTGTGTGGGAGGGATGGGGATTAGGATAGGGGCAGGTGTGTGCAAGCAATGGGGATTTATTCAAAAATATTGCTTACCTGCAAAGCTGGATGGTTGTGCTCCACCCCAACGATTTGCCTGGGGCCTATGGTATGATTGCATCTTGGAATTTGTGGAAACTTATTCAAGCTGGTAAATTCTGACCAAAGAGCAGGCTTGCAGCCAGCATGGGGCACAGGGCCTTGTTCCTCTTGTGAATGTATGTACCCACCCCCTTGTGGAGAATGTGCCCAAGTGTCACCTCTTGAAGTGCTTGTGATTCTTGAGTACTGGTTGCATGCCTGCCAAAGAGTTTTATGATATAGAAGCATAAACAGTGACTAATCACTATCAGCTGATTCTGGGGCAGAACAATGCTGAGAATGTTCTATTTTTTCAAGATGTTTAGACAGCTACAGAAAGTTTCACAGCATAAAATTCTTAGTGTCTTGTTATGTTAACCTACCCTATCCTAATCTACCCTTGTCTTGGGGTGAAATAACACTACACATGTGGCGGAAGGTTACGCATGTGGCGGAAGGTTACGCATGTGGCGGAAGGTTACGCATGTGGCGGAAGGTTACGCATGTGGCGGAAGGTTATGCATGTGGCGGAAGGTTACACATGTGGCGGAAGGTACACATGTGGCGGAAGGTTACACATGTGGCGGAAGGTTACACATGTGGCGGAAGGTTACACATGTGGCGGAAGGTTACACATGTGGCGGAAGGTTACACATGTGGCGGAAAGTTACACATGTGGCGGAAGGTTACACATGTGGCGGAAGGTTACAAATATGGCGGAAGGTTACAAATATTGGGGGTGGGATGTGTAAGTGTTTCAACTTGAATGAATTAATTTATGTCTTAATTTTCAACACACTTTCACCTAAGGTTATAAGAGGGTCTTCAGCTGCCGCCCCTGCACTTTGTGACACACTTTCACCTAAGGTTATAGGGGGGTCTTCAGCCGCCGACCCTGCACTTTGTGACACACTTTCACCTAAGGTTACAAGGGATCTTCAGCTTCCACCCATGCACTTTGTGACACACTTTCACCTAAGGTTATAGGGGGGTCTTCAGCCGCCGACCCTGCACTTTGTGACACACTTTCACCTAAGGTTACAAGGGATCTTCAGCTTCCACCCATGCACTTTGTGACACACTTTCACCTAAGGTTATAAGGGTGTCTTCAGCCGCCGACCCTGCTATTTGTGACACTTTCACCTAAGGTTATAAGGGATCTTCAGCTTCCACCCATGCACTTTGTGACACACTTTTACCTAAGGTTATAAGGGGGTCTTCAGCCGCCGCCCCTGCACTTTGTGACACACTTTCACCTAAGGTTATGAGGGATCTTCAGCTTCCACCCATGCACTTTGTGACACACTTTTACCTAAGGTTATAAGGGGGTCTTCAGCCGCCGCTCCTGCACTTTGTGACACACTTTCACTTAAGGTTATAAGGGGGCCTTCAGCCGCCGCCCCTGCACTTTGTGACACACTTTCACCTAAGGTTATAAGTGATCTTCAGCTTCTACCCATGCACTGTGACACACTTTCACCTAAGGTTATAAGGGGGCCTTCAGCTGCCGCACCTGCACTTTGATCAGCTATGATTCTTAAATTAGAATATCTAAAGTGAAACAAGTTTTAGACATACACCTAAGCTCGCATCTGTCTGTCTATATTAATCAAATAATAATTTTAATCCGTTCTCCTATTGGTCTATGAATTAAGACATGTGAAATTTCCTTTGTAGATAAAAAAGAAAAATAGAAGAAAAAACAAATATGTATTGTTGGGTATTTCATGAGAGGGAAGGAATTTGTCCAGTAATTAAGTGCTAATTATTCTTGCCATGTTATTTCTCTTAATTTCAATTTGTAATTTACTGAAAGATGAAATTACCAAATCACTGTACCAGTAACTGTCACATTACATTTAAGTCGATCAACCAAGAACTCCTACAACCAGTAATTTAAAGGATCAGTTCAGCTCACATTAGAAATTACTTGAATGTCTAAAGGAGATATTGAAGCTTAAATATATCTCTCCTTTGTACAGAAATACCTAGGGTGTAAAGTACTGGAGAATTAAGGGTGGTGCCTCCATTCCAACTCTTTCAACATGGGTTGATATGTTTTAAAGGAAAATATTAAACTTTCACTAATTGAATTTTGATTTTTCATACTTTCTTCAGTTGGTAATTTATGATTACCTTCATAAATGTATTAATAGTTTCTGAACATACCTAATTATTTTTCGGCCGCAACATCTCGGGAAATAAATACAATAAAGATATAAGGAATGTGAGGATGTGACATTGCAACTAGTCTTATTTTAGTCATTTCTACACAAATAAGATTTAAATGTGAATATCTTCTTAGCGAAATAAGATTTTGAATACTTTTCGTCGCTACTTTTGTCTTTTTTCATATAAGATGGACTTGCCTGACGACTGACCTAATCCTTTAATTCTCTAATAGGTTGTTCTGTATGAACTTGTCATCTGTATAAGTTTTATAATCAGTACTATATTATATCAGAAGTTGTTCAAGTTGACAAATTTTATGACAGAAAAATATCTTGTGAATGAATTCATTGAGGATGAAATTAATATTTTCAGCTGATAATTGTGATTACATTTATCATATTAGGTGTGCAAAATACATTCCAAATGACTAACTCAGTTGAAGATTTTGTTGGTGTCTTTTGTCAACAGTTACAGATACAAGATTGTTTTTGAAATGCACCTATTTAAAAGAGCAGAGAAATCCCGAGTAAAATAAGTTTTAATTTGTGTTTGTTTGTTTGATGAGGGCTTAACGGCACCACGACAACGAGGGTCAAATTGTGCCTGAGAGGTCAGATCATTCTAGAGGTAGGAAGGAAAGGAAACAGGGGAAGAATGAGAGAAATTGAAGAACAAAAGGTCAGAAAGCTGTGATCGAGAGAGAAGGTGCATGGTTGAAACAAAAACAAAGTAGAGAGGGGGTGAAAGAGAAGAATTAAATATGGTTGAAGAGGGAAGCATGATAAAGGAAGGAGATAATTTTATCCGGAGGATATTTCTGGAAGAACTCAGTAATTGAGTTGTGGGGAGCGAGGGAAGTTCTGGGAAGGTTGCACATGGGGGAGCGAGGGAAGCTCTGGGAAGGTTGTACAGGGGGCAAGCAAGGAGAACGTGATGGATTGTGAGGGTGCACTGGCAATTGTTGCAGAGGGCTTGGGGGAGCTAATAAGGAGGTGGGAGTGAGTGAGGTTGGTGTGACCAATTCTAAGACTGGTAATATGAATGTTGTCAATTCGAGAGAGATTGTTGATGGTGGGTTTGATCGGAATTGTGGGCTGGATGACATGAAATTTGTTATCAATTTTGGAGTTCCACGAGGTTTGCCAGCGGTCACGAACAAGGGAAGCGATAAGCGGTTTGATGTCAGAGAGGGTTTTGGAAGAAGGGGGTAGGGAGGAGGTTGAGGGCAAGCTTAGCAGCTGCATCAGCCCTGTCATTGCCAGGAATGCCAACATGGCTGGGTATCCAGCAGAAAAGAACCCCTTTTTTTGCAGAAGGTGGGAGAAAGGAGTTGCCTCTGGAGGATGTGGCATGTAAGATTATCCCATTTAAGATTGAATAAAGAAGTAAGAACAGCCTTTGAGTCGGAGAAAATGGCAAAGTGGCTGAGCGGAGAGTACTCAATAAATTTGAGGGCGAGAAGAATGGCCTTAGCTTAAGCTTAATAGATAGATGAGAAGTCGGGAAGTCTGCTACTGAGGGTGATGTCTTGGATGACGGCAGCAGCAGCTGTCTTGTTGCCTTCCTTGAAGCTATCAGTATAAATGGAGGTGTAATTTGAGAGTTGGTCTTTGATTTAATTGTGGAGATTGATGAAGCGGTTTGGGTAGGTTTGAGTGGGTTTAAGTTTTGTGATGAGTGGAGAGGCTTAGGTGGACAGAAGGGAGGGGTGGCCAAAGGAGGAAAAGTGGGCCAGGAGAAGGTGTCGAGAGTGGCGGGGTTAATGCCGAGATGTAAGAGGTCTGATTTAATGCGTAAGCTGAAGGGAGGGGATAGGGTTTTAGTCCTATCAAAGAGGGTGGAGAAATTGGGGTACCTAATGAGGTTGTAAACAGGGTTCTGGGTGTTGGTGAGGACTCTAAAAGCATAGGAGAGGCTAAGCTTTCTACATCTAAGTAAAAAAGGGGGTTCGTTGGCTTCAACATGAAAGCTGGTGATTGGGGAGGTCCTGTAGGAACCTAGACAAAGCCTGGAGCTTCATTTTGGATGGTGTTGATGTGGTTAAGGTATGAGTTGTGAGCGACACAGTAGACGATATTGCCGTAGTCAAGCTTGGCACGAATGGAGAGCCTGAACATTTTGAGTAGAGCATAGCGGTTCGCACCTCAAGTGATGTTGGAGAGGAGTCAGAGGATGAAGAGGAGTAGGAGTATGTTGAGGGAGCTGTTGCATTTTACTTTCAGGTTGGTGATGTGTTGCTTGTAGATGAGCTTGGGGTCTAGAGTTAGACCCATAGAACCTTGTGTGTTTAAGTTTAGGGATGCGATTGCAATTGAGCACAAAGTTCGGGTTGGGGTGGAGGTTGCTGAAATGACAAAAGTACATGCAGACTGTCTTGTTTTTAGAGAATTTAAAACCGTTATTGTTGCACCAGACTTGCAGCTGCTTGAGGCTGATTTGGAGCCTATTTTCAACAATAGGAATGCTAGGGGAGGAGTAGAAGATGATGAAGTCATATACTTAGAAGGTACGTTTGATGTTGGGGCCAAGGTTACACGTGATGCCATTAATGCGCAAGTTGAAGAGTGGGAGAGAGGATGCTGCCTTGGGGGACGCCCTCTTCTTGGGGGTACGGGTTGGAGAGGGTGTGGCCAATGCGAACTTGGAACTGTTATGGGTGAGAGGAAGTTTTGAATAAAGATGGGGAGATGTCTTCTGGTGTGAAGTTTGCGGGTAAGGCCGTATTTCCAAGTAGTGTCGAAAGCTTTCTCGAGGTCAAAAAATATGGCAATGAGGTGTTCCTTTTTGCAAAGAATTCCCTGATAGCGGTGTCGAGCGTAATTAACTGGTCTAGAGTATTGCGACGTTTTCGGAAGCTGCTTTGGTGAGGGGAGAGGATTCTGTTGGTCTCAAGAACCAGTTTAGTCTCTGATTAATGATCCTTTCCATAATTTTACAGACAGCAGGTGAGGGCGATGGGTTGGTAGCTGGAGGAGTCGGTACCGTCCTTCCCCGGTTTAAGGACGGGGATGACAATCGCTGTCCTCCAGATAGGGGGAAAGGAGTGCGAGGACCAAATGTGGTTAAGGATGGTGAGTAGAGTAGTAGTGGCCTTCATGGGGAGGTATTTCAAGAACTGGTATAGGGAATGATATGTGGGCCCTTGGAGGTGCAGCCAGCGTCGTGGATGGCTTGGTTTAATTCAGAAGGGTAAGAGAGGTGTTGTAGCTTTCGGAGTTGTCGGAGGGAAAAGTGATTCTCCGGAAGTTTTAATATTAAATTCCACAAATAGGTTTTAGGTTCTGACAGAATACGCATATATGAAAACATTTTGGGAGCAATTGATATCTTTTGAATGGTGATTATTTGTATGTTAGCTTGATAGTGCCCCTACTTTTTACAATCTTTGAAGTCGTGATATCGAAGTACAAATTTGTACTAGTTTCATTCACATGGCCTAGAGCTGTACGAGTTGGACAGGATTGCTAAACTTACCAAACCAGGTTCTATTTTTTTCTAAAATGGTTGTCTAGTACAGAGTGGAGATGGGGGGGAGTGATGGGGAGGATGATGGGGAGGGAGTGATGGGGAGGGGTGATGGGGAGGGAGTGATGGGGGATGGGGGAGGTGATGGGGAGGGAGTGATGGGGAGGGGAGTGATGGGGAGGGAGTGATGGGGAGGGAGTGATGGGGAGGAGTGATGGGGGAGGGAGTGATGGGGAGGAGTGATGGGGGAGGAGTGATGGGGAGGAGTGATGGGGAGGGGGATGGGGAGGGAGTGATGGGGAGGGAGTGATGGGGAGGGGTGATGGGGGGGGTGATGGGGAGGGAGTGATGGGGGAGGGAGTGATGGGGAGGAGTGATGGGGAGGGAGTGATGGGGAGGGAGTGATGGGGAGGGAGTGATGGGGAGGGAGTGATGGGGGAGGGGGATGGGGGGTGATGGGGGGGTGATGGGGGGAGTGATGGGGAGGGAGTGATGGGGGGGGAGGGAGTGATGGGGAGGGAGTGATGGGGAGGAGTGATGGGGAGGAGTGATGGGGGGAGGGAGTGATGGGGGAGGGAGTGATGGGAGGGTGATGGGGGAGGATGATGGGGAGGGAGTGATGGGGAGGGAGTGATGGGGAGGAGTGATGGGGGAGGGAGTGATGGGGGAGGGAGTGATGGGGAGGGAGTGATGGGGAGGGAGTGATGGGGAGGGAGTGATGGGGAGGGAGTGATGGGGAGGAGTGGGGGGAGGGAGTGATGGGGGAGGAGGATGGGGGAGGGAGTGATGGGGAGGGAGTGATGGGGAGGGGAGTGATGGGGAGGGAGTGATGGGGAGGGAGTGATGGGGAGGGAGTGATGGGGGGGGGTGATGGGGAGGGGATGGGGGGGGGTGATGGGGAGGGAGTGATGGGGGGGGAGTGATGGGGGAGGGTGATGGGGAGGGAGTGATGGGGAGGAGGATGGGGGAGGGAGTGATGGGGGAGGAGTGATGGGGGGGAGTGATGGGGGGAGTGATGGGGAGGGAGTGATGGGGAGGAGTGATGGGGAGGGAGTGATGGGGAGGGAGTGATGGGGGGAGGAGTGATGGGGAGGGAGTGATGGGGAGGGAGTGATGGGGGAGGGAGTGATGGGGGAGGGAGTGATGGGGAGGGAGTGATGGGGAGGGAGTGATGGGGAGGGAGTGATGGGGGAGGGAGTGATGGGGAGGGAGTGATGGGGAGGGAGTGATGGGGAGGAGTGATGGGGGGAGTGATGGGGAGGGTGATGGGGAGGAGTGATGGGGGAGGAGTGATGGGGAGGGAGTGATGGGGGAGGGAGTGATGGGGAGGGAGTGATGGGGGGAGGGAGTGATGGGGAGGGAGTGATGGGGAGGAGTGATGGGGGAGGGAGTGATGGGGAGGGAGTGATGGGGGGAGGGAGTGATGGGGGAGGGAGTGATGGGGAGGGAGTGATGGGGAGGGAGTGATGGGGGAGGGAGTGATGGGGGAGGAGTGATGGGGAGGAGTGATGGGGAGGAGTGATGGGGGGAGGGAGTGATGGGGAGGAGTGATGGGGGGGAGTGATGGGGAGGGAGTGATGGGGAGGGGAGTGATGGGGAGGGAGTGATGGGGAGGGAGTGATGGGGGGGGAGGGAGTGATGGGGGAGGGAGTGATGGGGGGGGAGTGATGGGGAGGGAGTGATGGGGGGGAGGGAGTGATGGGGAGGGGTGATGGGGGAGGAGTGATGGGGAGGGAGTGATGGGGAGGGGATGGGGAGGAGGGTGATGGGGGGGAGTGATGGGGGGAGTGATGGGGGGATGGGGGAGGGAGTGATGGGGGGAGGAGTGATGGGGGGAGTGATGGGGAGGGAGGATGGGGGAGGGAGTGATGGGGGAGGGAGTGATGGGGGAGGGAGAGATGGGGGAGGGAGAGATGGGCGAGGGAGAGATGGGGAGATTGAAAGGAGAGATGGGGGGAGAGATGGGGAGGAGAGATGGGAGGGGAGGGAGAGATGGGGGTTGGGGATAGATGTTCTTCATATGCATGTCACACTTTGATGGCACCAAACCTACACAATAACACTTTAATTTGGAATACAACATAGAAAATTGAATTAGGAGTAGTTCTTCCATAGGTCACATAATGGCCAGGTTAAATTTCAAGATGAAGTAAATCTTCAAACAGAAATATGTAAGTCAATTTAAAAAACAGCCTCTACACAATATTACTAGCATTTTGAGAGTCATTATTGTCTTCTTCATTTATAAAAAATTGATGTAAAAGATATAAAAAAAATATATAACTTTTTTTCAAAAGAACAATGTCTTATACAATTATTTTAATATATAGTACTGACAAAAATAAAGAGCTTAGTAATTAAGTGAACGGCTGACATGATTATTCTTTCTAGTGAGTATCGTCTTAAAATGTCTTGCTTCTGAAACAAATTGGAACTTAACTGAAATAAGGAACCCCTCTTTATCTCCTATATCAGTACCAAGAAAAATGTTCTTGAATATTCTAGAGCACGGGTTCTTAATTAATTTTTTCCAAGGGCCATCATTTCACAACAGCCTCAGGCCTTGGTGCAATCGCATGGCAAAACCAACGTCACGTGAAAAACAAAATCCATCAAAATAATCCCTGAATACAAACAAGCTGAGAGTGCGCACGATAAGAAGGATGCATGCCAGGTGTCGGCGGTTCTCTTATTAGCCTTCCTTTGACAAGTCCCGAGTCTGCTTATTTTATAGTGGAACTAAAAAAACATAAGCCGCGATGTTATAATGTGCAGATCTGCATAGAACAAAATCCCAAATAAACGAGTATTTTGACATTTTTACCGATCTCCTTCAAAAAAATTTCCGCTACGATATTGCTCACAGGCCAGATTGGATCAGATTTGGCCCGCAGGTCGCCTATTAAGAATCACCGTGCTAGAGACTTCAGAATAATACACCCTCACATTTTTGTTTGTTTCTGCAATATGTTGGATGAAAGGAGACGACACCTAATTTGCATATAAATTATCTTGTGTTTATGAACATCTGAGTTTGTTTTCAGCAAGATGATTGGACAAGAGGACACACCATATGCATGTGCATTATCCTGTGTTCATGACCATCCAAGTTTGTTTCAGCAAGATGATTTGACAAGAGGGGACACACCCCTAATTTGCATGTGCATTATCCTGTGTTCATGGACATCAAAGTTTGTTTTCAGCAAGATGATTGGACAAGAGGGGACACACCCCTAATTTGCATGTGCATTATCCTGTGTTCATGAACATCCAAGTTTGTTTCAGCAAGATGATTGGACGAGAGGGGACACACCCCTAATTTGCATGTGCATTATCCTGTGTTCATGAACATCTAAGTTTGTTTTCAGCAAGATGATTGGACAAGAGGGGACACACCCCTAATTTGCATATGCATTATCCTGTGTTCATGAACATCTAAGTTTGTTTTCGGCAAGATGATTGGACGATAGGGGACACACTCCTAAATTACATGTACATTATTCTGTGTTCATGAACATTTAAGTTTGTTTTAAGCAAGATGATTGGACGAGAGGGGACACACCCCTAATTTGCATGTACATTACCCTGCGTTTATAAACATCTAGGTTTGTTTTCAGCAAGATGATTGGACGAGGGGACACACCCCTAATTTGCATGTGCATTATTCTGTGTGCATGAACATTTAAGTTTGTTTTTAGCAAGATGATTGGACAAGAGGGGACACACCCCTAATTTGCATGTGCATTATCTTGTGTTCATGAAGATCTAAGTTTGTTTTCAGCAAGATGATTGGACAAGAGGGGACACACCCCTAATTTGCATGAGCATTATCCTGTGTTTATGACATCTAAGTTTGTTTTCAGCAAGATGATTGGACAAGAGGGGACACACCCCTAATTTACATGTATATTATCCTGTGTTCATGGACATCAAAGTTTGTTTTCAGCAAGATGATTGGACAAGAGGGGACACACCCCTAATTTACATGTGCATTATCCTGTGTTCATGAACATCTAGTTTTGTTTTCAGCAAGATGATCGGACGAGAGGGGACACACCCCTAATTTGCATGTGCATTATTCTGTGTGCATGAAGATCTAAGTTTGTTTTTAGAAAGATGATTGGACAAGAGGGGACACACCCCTAATTTGCATGTGCATTATCTTGTGTTCATGAACGTCTAAGTTTGTTTTCAGCAAGATGATTGGACAAGAGGGGACACACCCCTAATTTACATGTACATTATTCTGTGTTTATGAACATTTAAGTTTGTTTTCATCAAGATGATTGGACGAGGGGAAACTCAGACCTAATTTGCATGTACATTATCCTGTGTTCATGAACATCCAAGTTTGTTTCAGCAAGATGATTGGACGAGAGGACACACCCCTAATTTGCATGTACATAATCCTGTGTGCATGAACATCCAATTTTGTTTCAGCAAGATGATTGGACAAGAAGGACACAACCCTAATTTGCATGTACATTATCCTGTGTTTATAAATATCTACATTTGTTTAGCAAGATGATTGGACGAGAGAAGACACACCCCTAATTTATATGTACTTTATCCTGTGTTCATGAATATCTAAGTTTGTTTTCAGCAAGATGATTGGATGAGAGGGAAGGCAGAGGACACACCCCTAATTGCATTGTACATTGTCCAGATAATAAGGGAGTATCATAGTTTTGAATACAAACTAGACGTATAAATTGATTTCATTGCTTATACAAATTTTTCAGCTTTTTTATCTTTTGGTTTTTGAAAATGGCAAACATAAAAAGTCTTATAAAGCAATCCAATCATATTCTAATAATATTAGAAAATCATAAAAATAATTTGTTGCAGAAAATGATAAATTTGAGCTATTTTCCCAGATGCTGCTTCTTCTGTGCACGTTGCTCTTCAACTTTCTTGACAAACTGCCTGATGTCTTTAGCTAGTAGCTCCGGCTGCTCAAATGCTGCAAAATGGCCACCTTTTGGCATGTCTGTATAACTGACTATATTTTTGTACCTGTGGCTCAACCAGCTCTGCGGCATAGCACCAACAAGTTCATTAGGGAAGGCCGCAACACCGAGGGGGACAAATGATTTATACCTGCAGACGAGAAAGATGGCATGGTTATTGTAATAATGCTCAGGGTTTGATGGTGACTCTTCTACATTACAAACCTTCTTAATAAAACCCAAAGAAGTCCAGTATTTGTTTGTTTGTTTGATGAAGGCTTAACAGCACCACAACAACTAAGGTCAAATTGTGCCTGAGAGGTCAGATCATTCTAGAGGTAGGAAGTAAAGAAAACAGGGGGAGAATGAGAGAAATTTGGGGACAAAAGGTCAGAAAGCTGTGATCGTGAGGGGAGGTGCATGGTTGAAACAAAAACAAAGTAGAGAGGGGGTGGAAGAGGAGAATTAAATATGGTCATAAAGGGAGGCATGATGAAGGAAGAAGATAATCTTATCCGAAGGATTTTTCTGGAAGAACTCAGCAAATGAGTTGTAGGGAGCGAGGGAAGTTCTGGGAAGGTTGTACAGGGGGCAAGCAAGGAGAACGTGATGGATTGTGAGGGTGCAATGGCAATTGTTGCAGAGGGGTTGGGGGGAGCCAATAAGGAGGTGGGAGTGGGTGAGATGAGTGTGAAGTCCAGTGATAAGAAGTTACGAAAGAGAAAACTCACTTTAGAAAGAGAGATGCCTAAACTGAAGAATGAGGAGCAATTAATATAATTTCTGTGAATCATTTCGACACTATTTACAAAAAAAACACCACTCTACATGCTTGCTCATATATTTGCCTATCCCAAACAGAAACGAGTGCCCAACTGACTGAACCTCGTGGTCGCAATAATACTGCTCCAGGCTCTGTTTATGCAATGTTACTCGCCTGGGGCAAGAGCAGAATGAAGGTACAGTACATCTGCCTTACCAAGCTTCAAAGATTATGTATGCTAGGACATAAATTATAAAATCCGTACCAGGGGCTAAACAATGCCAACCTCTTAAGCGGAAAGGTTCCACAAAATGTATACGTCAAGTGCAGAAAAATTGTACTGATGATTATCCCCAACAAATGTAGCGACTCATCAAAAATCTCATGTTAACAGATCAGCCATCAGGGTTTTTTCATTTGCTGAATAACTATCTAATTAATTTTACCAAATTCTTTCCAATTTCATTTTAATGATTCCATACTTTAGGAAAAAATATACATTTTTATTTAATTAATTCCACATTTTACCCATATTTTCATTCTATTTTTAGTAATTCCCTAATTTTAACTCCCAACCACAAAGAAAGCTAATAAGGGGAGGCAAATGCTGTGGGAAATATAGCACCTCCCCACTTCTCCCCCTCCCCTCCCCCTACTTATCTGATCTGTATGCATAATAAAATAAGACTCACTGGTCTAGGGTATTTGCTATGCCATTGTTACCAATCTCCTCCTTGTATAACCTCATGGATGACGTTATTGATCCCGAGATCCAATATATCATAATGTTGTTCAAAAGGTCGTCCATCTTCCAACTGCTCAGGCCACCATCAATCTGGTCTGTCTTGTTCGGATGCGTCCAAGAAGAAAACTTCTCCAAAATGTATGCAGCTAGTCCCACCGGTGAGTCAGTAAGACCATGACCTATTGAGAAGCAATATAATACATGTATACATTCTTGTCTTTTAATTATTAATCAGGGATTATTCCCATGAATTATCACTGATACAATAGAGGACTATTATAAAGAAATAACATTCATGAAGAAAAAAAGACGTGGATATATTTTTCCGTTTGTGAGTTTTACATTTCAAAGAATTCAAGAGTTTGATGAAAAATGACCAGTGCAGCATACAGTATGTCATACCAATTACAGACCCAAGATTCTTTTAATTTCTTTAAAAGCCCCGGGGACCTCTACCATGCTATGACCACCTGGGGAACAGCCCCGGGACCTCTACCATACTATGACCACCAGAGTAACAGCCCAGGGACCTCTACCATACTATGACCACAGGGTAACAGCCCTGGGACCTCTACCATGCTATGACCACCAGGGTAACAGCCCAGGAACCTGTACCATACTATGACCACAGGGTAACAGCCCCGGACCTCTACCATGCTATGACCGCCAGGGTAACAGCCCAGGGACCTCTACCATGCTATGAACAACAAGGTAACAGCCCAGGGACCTCTACCATGCTATGACCGCCAGGGTAACAGCCCCGGGACCTCTACCATGCTATAACCACCAGGGTAACAGCCCCTGGACCTGTACCATGCTATGACCGCCAGAGTAACAGCCCCTGGATACCATGTTATGACCACCAGGGTAACAGCCCCGGGACCTGTACCATGCTATAACCACCAGGGTAACAGCCCAGGGACCTCTACCATGCTATGACCAACAGGGTAACAGCCCAGGGACCTCTACCATGCTATGACCACCGAAATAACAGCCCCTGGATACCATGTTATGACCACCAGGGTAACAGCCCCAGGACCTCTACCATGCTATGACCACCAGGGTAACAGCCCCGGAACCTGTACCATGCTATGACCGCCAGGGTAACAGCCCAGGGACCTCTACCATGCTATGACCACTAGGGTAACAGCCCCGGGACCTCTATCATGCTATGACCGCCAGGGTAACAGCCCCGAGACCTCTACCATGCTATGACCACCAGGGTAACAGCCCCGGGACCTCTACCATGCTATGACCACCAGGGTAACAGCCCTGAGACCTCTACTATGCTATGACCGCCAGGGTAACAGCCCAGGAACCTCTACCATGATATGACCACCAGGGTAACAGCCCGGGACCTCTACCATGCTATGACCACCAGGGTAACAGCCCAGGGACCTCTACCATGCTATGACCACCAGGGTAACAGCCCCGAGACCTCTACCATGCTATGACCACCAGGGTAACAGCCCCGGGACCTCTACCATGCTATGACCACCAGGGTAACAGCTCCGGGACCTCTACCATGCTATGACCACCAGGGTAACAGCCCAGGGACATCTACCATACTATGACCACCAGGATAACAGCCCCAGGACCTCTACCATGCTATGACCACCAGGATAACAGCCACTTGGACCTCCAGCAACTCACCAACTGTATCTGGTTTAGTTGCTTGCAGGTGCATGTATCCAGTTTCTTTCACAATGTACTTCAGTTTCTTCCAAGCTGGAAATATTTTCTTTTGGTCCACCTCCTTGGAAAAGACCAACGAGGGGAAATCAGACCCCCAATGAGGATGAGAGGGAAGGCGTACGGGGGCTGGTAAACAATCATGTTGCTGTGATGGCCACGTACCTGCCTGGAATGAATCATGAAAACATTTGCTTATTTACCTTTTGAATTTTGATGCAATATACATATAAAAGCAATGAAACAAGATATATAACTTGATTCATTTTACCAGAGTAAGCCAAATCAATGTTCAAATTAACTTTTATATAGTGCCAATATCCACAACACAATTATGTTCAGCAGAACTGTAATTCAAGGAAATGCTTTTGCTTAAAAATGAATTTTAAATCTCTGCTTAAATTTGTTTACATTTAGAGCAATTATAATATCTATTGGCAATAAATTCCATAAATTCCATGAAGCAACATCTTTCCTTACAAAAATGGTCCGTCAATCATTCACAGTTAATGCACATTATTACCTCAGGAATTATGATACAGTTATTTTTATCACCAGTTTGAAACCAAACTTCTCCCATCAAGACACTTAACACAGATGAGTGCTTTAAATCACAAAAGTGCCTTAATTATTTAGCTCTCGCTTTGTGTAATCCTATACACACAAATAGCCTTGGGCTACTTGGCTGTGGCATACATGGGAATGGAAGATAAACAATCATTGTTGTGAGTAGAAACATAATACACTGAACAGAAAAACTGGCTGGTAATTGTCATACCTGAGTTTTCAGGATTAACTCGGGTGTCCAGTGCGGGTATGTTCAAAGAGAAACTTTTCGGCATGTAGGCCAAAGAGCTACGGCCAAAAGCCTGTATTTTGGAGCATCAACAAGATTTTTTGGAGCAAAATGTACGTAAGGCAATAAATCTGAAGTATAGGAACAACAACTGGAAATAACTTTTATCAACACTTTTGTTTTCTCTAAAATAATGTCAGGTTGTAAATTATGATTACCTTCCTTGATTCTATTTTATTACTTTCCAAACATAATGCAAAGTTTTAGGCAACAACATCTCAGGAGCAAAATAGAATAGAATACATGTACATGATGACTCAATGAAGACTCATGAATATGAGGATATGATGTCACAACTAGTCTGATTTCAGTCAATTCTATACAACTGATACAGGACCTACACCTGAATATCTCCATTAACAGAATACAATTTTTCAATGCTATCTTAACAAATTTGTTTCTATTAAAGTCCTCTTTCATATACTATGGACTTACTTGACCACTAATCTAATCCTTTATAACTCAAATTTATTTCTTACTGAGGAAAATAGATGGAGATCGTATCTACGACCATTGCACCCCAGTCACCTCCTTGTACATAGTAGCTTTCGAAGTCAAGACGGTCCGTCATCAGTATATGAAATATTCGTGCAATATCTCTGACCTCCAGCCCTTTAAAGAATAACAACAGAAAATATAAGAATAACAATTTGAGATGTTCTTACAGGAATAGTTCAGGGGTCAAGCAAGGATTAGTTCAGGGGTCAAGCAAGGATTAGTTCAGGGGTCAAGCAAGAATTAGTTCAGTGGTCAAGCATGTTCTTCTTATATGAAAGAGGACTTCAAAAGAAACAAAATGGTGAAGAAAACATTGCAAAATTCTATTCAGTTCAGGAGATATTCAAGTTTAAAGTTTGGTATCATTTCTGTAGAAACGACTGAAATCAGACTAGTTGTGATGTCACAGCCTCAGATTCCTCAAAGTCTTTATTTATTTTAAAGAAAGTTTATTTAATTTTTTCACTATTTAAATTATTTTTCATTAACCTTTCTTCAGGTGGTATATTATGAATACCCTTCCTAGATTCAGCTTTACTACTTTTCTAACATATCCCATGGTTTTTGAGCCACAAAATCGCAGGACAAAATATGATAGAATATATAAAGACTTTGAGGAATCTGAGGGTATGACATCACAACTAGTCTGCTTTCAGTCGTTTCTACACAAATGATACCAAACTTTAAACTTAAATATCTCCTTAATGGAATAAGATTTTGGAATGCTTTTTTCACCATTTTCTTTCTTTTGAAGTCCTCTTTCATACATGATGAAATAACCATCCTTATTAAGAATGGTCCATCAATCATTCATGGGTTTTGCACAAAGTCCTCCCAAGCATATAATGTATATTTTTATTTAGGCTCTACCAAGGACTAATCTGATTCATATCACTGAACAGCAGTTATGTAGCTTGAGCCCAAGATGAATGACCTATTGTGTACAGTGTAACAGTAGCTGGTTGCTAACAAGTGAATTGTGAATAGACTATGAAAATGGCATCAGTTAAGAAGGTATAGATTACCCCTGTGTTGTGTATGGTGTAACAATAGCTGGATGCTAGTCAATGAATTGTGAAGAGTCTCGGGTTAAATGGTGTGAATTACCCCTGATTTTGAGAAAATCTAGGGTGTCCGTTTAGAGGGGTCTAAGGGCCAAAAATTCTTAATGATAAGATAAACATGCTTGACCACTGAACTAATCCTTTAATGGAACAAGATTTTTGAATGCTTTCTTTACCATTTTGTTTCTTTTGAAGTCCTCTTTTATATAAGATAAACATGCCTGACCACTGAACTAATCCTTTAAAAAGCCCCCAAAAATATTGCTGTATTTAGCGTAATAAACACAAAAATACTTGATATTAATTTTGAAATGCAGATGGGCCCATTTACTGTGCAGCAAACAACTCATATCCATAATTAGGTCAAGCAGATTGACTTTTCCACTTTCAAACAGTCTGTATTCCTACAGAACGTATTGCTGTCGATAATTTATTTTAGTTTGAATTAAACTTATTTCTTGTCATCAAAACTTACCAGAGGAAGCTCACCTCACTAAACTAACAGTGTTTTAACACCCTCTTATTGAGAATACGAGTGTTAAAAATGGGGATGTCACGACATTTGTAAATTAGATATCAATTACTGGGAACAAAAACGATGCAATATATCACCATGTCTCCACTTCTGTGTTATGAATATTCATTTTGGCAAACTGCTTATGTTTTCACCATGCAGATATCATTTATCCCATAAAACCAAACAACTAAGAAAAGGACACACAAAAGAATCACATTTGCTACACAAACTGTGTTAAAATCTCATTCATTTGAAATCTTTCAGAAATTCTGTTTCACAACTTTTGCTGTAATAAATTATACAGATTACATGTGAACATGGAACGTCACAACAGGTTGGTCATGGGGTATTTTTGATATCATAACAAAAACAATATCATGATTTTGTGACAATCAACATAGCCCTGTATGAATTTAAGCTATTAACATAACCCTGTTTGGATCTATGCTATCAACATAGCCCTGTTTGGATCTATGTTATCAACATAGCCCTGTTTGGATCTACTGTATGCTATCAACATAGCCCTGTTTGGATATGTTATCAACATAGCCTTGTTTAGATCTATGCTATCAACATAGCCCTCTTTGGATCTATGCTATCAACATAGCCCTGTTTGGATCTATGCTATCAACATAGCCCTGTTTGGATTAAAGCTATCAACATAGCCCTGTTTGGATCTATGCTATCAACATAGCCCTGTTTGGATCTATGCTATCAACATAGCCCTGTTTGGATCAAAGCTATCAACATAGCCCTGTTTGGATCTATGCTATCAACATAGCCTTGTTTGGATCAAAGCTATCAACATAGCCTTGTTTGGATCTATGCTATCTACATAGCCCTGTTTGGATCTATGCTATCAACATAGCCCTGTTTGGATCTATGCTATCAACATAGCCCTGTTTGGATCTATGCTATCAACATAGCCCTGTTTGGATGTATACTATCAACATAGCCCTGTTTGGATCTATGCTATCAACATAGCCCTGTTTGGATCTATGCTATCAACATAGCCCTGTTTGGATCTATGCTATCAACATAGCCCTGTTTGGATCTATGTTATCAACATAGCCCTGTTTGGATCTATGCTATCAACATAGCCCTGTTTGGATATATGCTATCAACATAGCCCTGTTTGGATCTATGCTATCAACATAGCCCTGTTTGGATCTATGCTATCAACATGGCCCTGTTTGGATCTATGCTATCAACATAGCCGTTTGGATCTATGCTATCAACATAGCCCTGTTTGGATCTATGCTATCAACATAGCCCTGTTTGGATCTATGCTATCAACATAGCCCTGTTTGGATATATGTTATCAACATAGCCTTGTTTGGATCTATGTTATCAACATAGCCCTGTTTGAATATATGCTATCAACATAGCCCCGTTTGGATCTATGCTATCAACATAGCCCTGTTTGGATCTATGCTATCAACATAGCCTTGTTTGGACCTATGTTATCAACATAGCCCTGTTTGAATATATGCTATCAACATAGCCGTTTGGATCTATGCTATCAACATAGCCCTGTTTGGATCTATGCTATCAACATAGCCCTGTTTGGATCTATGCTATCAACATAGCCCTATTTGGATCTATGCTATCAATATAGCCCTGTTTGGATCTATGCTATCAACATAGCCCTGTTTGGATCTATGCTATCAACATAGCCCTGTTTGGATCTATGCTATCAACATAGCCCTGTTTGGATCTATGCTATCAACATAGCCTTGTTTGGGTCTATGCTATTAACATAGCCCTGTTTGGATCAAAGCTATCAACATAGCCCTGTTTGGATCTATGCTATCAACATAGCCCTGTTTGGATCTATGCTATCAACATAGCCCTGCTTGGATCTATGCTATCAACATGCCCTGTTTGGATCTATGTTATCAACATAGCCCTGTTTGGATCTATGTTACCAACATAGCCGTTTGGATCTATGCTATCAACATAGCCCTGTTTGGATCTATGCTATCTACATAGCCCTTTTTGGATCTATGCTATCGACATAGCCCTGTTTAAATCTATGCTATCAACATAGCCCTGTTTGGATCTATGCTATCAACATAGCCCTGTTTGGATCTATCCTCAGCAAGACTTGGATTTAGTTATATAATTTTCCACGGTTCTGAATAAAGGTGTCAAAAATCCTCCCAAGAAAAATTGTGGCAGAAATGTAGTGAACACATCTTTTATATACTTCCCTCTTTCGCAATTTAATGCACTTTTCATTGCACAATTACATGGGGGATGATTTGCCGGCAAACATCTACACACACACACACACATATATATTTCCCACCCGTCCCACAATTTCCTGATTTTCCTGCGGTTATAACCGCCAGAACTGTACAGTTTTTCCAGCTCCGTTCTTAGGAGAGTGTAAATGATTTCACATGGAAGAAGCCTAGTATGTGTTTCTTAGCTTATTAATTTTAATTAATTTTGTTATTCTTGGAACTGAAATTGCTTAATCACCTAAAAAAAAATCACAAGAAAATCTTCCATTGTAATTATTTAAACAAAACTTAATATACAAATTTCAAAAAATACAATTTGCAGTTACATTATTGTATTAATAAGCACCTACCCAACATTTTTTGACTGATAACATAATCTATCTGACTAATTTGAGGACTTTAAATAAGTTTTGTTACATTATTTGCTTATTGTGCATCTGACACTCACAATGTTTCTGTTGTGGTTGTTGTGGGGCTAGTAAAGAACCAGTGCACATAATGCAGCACACTGTACACAGCCCCAAACATGGGCGCTTTATTAGGAGAAAGCTTCTGTCCCAAAAAGTGGTGCAATTCTTTGAAGTTTTAGCAAGCGAAAAAGTCACATGAGGAAAAGTTTAACAATTGAAAAGGATTTGAACAATTTCCTTTTCCCCCTCTGCGGATAAAATACAATAAGTCCTCTTAGCATCGGCTTTTAAAATATGAATCCTTCAAAGTGGCACAATTCTTTAGGTATTAGCAAAAGAAAAAGCTTCCTTTTTTCCCCCTCTGAAGACAGAACATATAACAAGTCCTCTTAGCATAAGCTTTTGAAATATGAATCCTTCAAAGTGGCACAATTCTTTAAGTATTAGCAAGAGAAAAAGCTTCTTTTTTTCCCCCTCTGAAGACAGAACATATAACAAGTCCTCTTAGCATCGGTTTTGAAATATGAATCCTTTAAAGTGGCACAATTCTTTAAGTATTAGCAAGAGAAAAAGCTTCCTTTTTTCCCCCTCTGAAGATAGAACATATAATAAGTCCTCTTTGCATCAACTTTGAAATATGAATACTTCAAAATGGCGCAATTATATTTTGTATGCGCCCCGGCACCTTATTATATGTCAAATTCGGTATTTTGATAACAAAATAAAGTTATACAACAAGAAACTCATTTTACCAAAGTTATTATTTTGTATAAATATTATTATTATTATTATTGCACTTATTTATATAGCGCCTCTCCCGTGGATCGAGGCACTTTACAATAAAATTGATAATACATAGACAAACTCTAATATAAACTCTTAATATACAATATCAAAAAGTAAACAAATTGCAGGACAATATACAAGTATAAAAGAATTGGAAAAAATCAAAAACCAGATAATAAAACAAGAAAATAAATATTATAGACAGCATAAAACAGTAGGAAAAAGTGGAGTCTTAAGAGACTTCTTAAAAGTATAAACAGATGGATTGCAATAGCTAGATTATTGCTAGATTATTCCACAAACGTGGTCCCAGGACAGAAAATAGCACAGTCCTCACTGACACGATTAGTTCTTGGTTCCACAAGGCGAGTGACATCCTTGTTGGACCTAGACCAACGCGTCTAGGCTCATCAATATGCAGCAAATCTTGAAGGTGTGAAGGTGCATTTTTTCAAAAAGCAATTTTACACATGCAGTGAGATCCTGAAATCGATTCTCTGCTGGATGGGCAACCAATGAAAAATGCGCAAGAGGGGGGAAGTGCTTGCACGTCTATCAACACAAAAATTTGTACTGTTATACTAGGATTTTCTAGATTGCTGATATGATGGGCTGAAGGTTCTGTTGCTCGAACCTAATCTGAGACTTAAACTACACATTACCTGGTCTATGTGAAGCTTCAGAGAAACCGTATCCAGGCAACGATGGAACAATGACCTCAAATAAGTCCTCTTTGCTGCCACCATACTTCGTGGGATCAGTCAACATCGGAATTATCTGTAAGAGGAATCAAGAAAAAAACCTAAACATCTGCAGAGAGCATTGACTGAATTGTTTATCATTCTATTACATTTGATGACAATCCCTCTCACTTTAATCTGTGATGACAATCCCTCTCACTTTAATCTGTGATGACAATCCCTCTCACTTTAATCTGTGATGACAATCCCTCTCACTTTAATCTGTGATGACAATCCCTCTCACTTTAATCTGTGATGACAATCCCTCTCACTTTAATCTGTGATGACAATCCCTCTCACTTTAATCTGTGATGACAATCCCTCTCCCTTTAATCTGTGATGACAATCCCTCTCACTTTAGTCTGTGATGGAAATCCCTCTTCACTTTATGCTGTGATGACAATCCCTCTCACTTTAATCTGTGATGACAATCCCTCTCACTTTAATCTGTGATGACAATCCCTCTCACTTTAAACTGTGATGACAATCCCTCTCACTTTAAACTGTGATGACAATCCCTTTCACTTTAATCTGTGATGACAATCCCTCTCACTTTAATCTGTGATGACAATCCCTCTCACCTTAATCTGTGATGCCAATCCCTCTCACTTTAATCTGTGATGACAATCCCTCTCACTTTAATCTGTGATGACAATCCCTCTCACCTTAATCTGTGATGCCAATCCCTCTCACTTTAATCTGTGATGACAATCCCTCTCACTTTAATCTGTGATGACAATCCCTCTCACTTTAATCTGTGATGACAATCCCTCTCACCTTAATCTGTGATGCCAATCCCTCTCACTTTAATCTGTGATGACAATCCCTCTCACTTTAATCTGTGATGAAATGCCTCTCACAAAGTTTAATTTGTGATGCAAATTATTTTTCCTGGTTTTAAATGCCAAGTGGTGTATTTACATGTAATCTTAGCAATAGAATTTTAAATTTGGGAGGGAAGGGGGGGGGGGGGGGTTGAATTTGGAATACCAGGACCAAAATGTTTTGTGGTTCCGATGCTTTTTTCATAAGCTGATTGATTTGCAAGTTTTGCATTAATTGTCATGTCATTGCATATCATGAAATTTTTTTCCATAATATTCATTCATAAGCCACACCCACCATGCAGATCAATAAAAAGGTTGACAACATTAGCATTTGCATAATAAGTAACAACATTATCATAACAAGTATGATGCAAAAGCGGTTGCTCATTTATCCTATTTCATTAATAAGAATTTGAACAGTAAGACCATAACCCATCTGTACATTAATATTCAATGATTAACATCACTACCACAATCAATTAGATTAAACATATGTATGGCATCAACCATAACCCATCTGTACATGTACCACATATGGCATCAATCCGATTATGAAGTCTACTATGCAAAGCTGTTGTCTTCATCCTCACATTCTTAACAATTGTTAATGTATTCTAAAGAAAGTTTATCAATTTTTTCACTATTTCAATTATTCTTCCTTAAATCTTTCTTTAGGTGGTATATTATAAATACCTTCCTAGATTTCAATTTTACTACTTTTTTTGACATATCCCTAGGTTTTTAAACCACAAACTTGCAAGACAAAATATGATAGAATACATAAAGGCTTTGATGAATCTGAGGCTATAACATCACAACTAGTCTGATTTCAGTCGTTTCTACACAAATATACCAAACTTTAATATCTCTCTAACAAGAATAAGATTGTTGAATGCTTTTTTCACTATTTTGTTTCTTTTGAAGTCCTCTTTCATATATGGTGGACTTGCTTGACCCTTGAACTAAACCTTTAAGTCATGCCAATCATGCATATTAATGACATCTGTTGATAACACACTGTAAGCATGTACACAATAACCAACACTATCATCATACCCAGTATAATACAAAACGGACATACGGTTGCTCTCTTATCAAATTCCAAAATTCTCACTTTAAGCCCCGCCCACTTATTAATGTGCTTGGTATCACCACCAAAAACAATAGGGTACATCTATATACCATGGGCTATCTGTGTACCACACATGACGTGAATCCAGTTCATAGTTCTTGGGATTTTATGTTTACAAGCTTTTTGTTTACAAAATCATATTAAGCCCAGCCAACTATGCCTAGAATTTCAGCGTTTTTATACCATGAACACGTACACACTAGCTTACATCATTATTATACCATATATAAAACAAACATACATGTGATTATTAAAATATGAGCATTTGCAGATTTTTACTTTAAGCCCCGCCCACTTACTAATGTGCTTGGTATCACCACCAAAAAGAATAGGGTACATCTATATAACATGGGCTATCTGTGTACCACACATGACATGAATCCAGTACATAGTTCTTGAGATATCATGTTTACAAGCTTTTTGTTTACAAAATCATAAGCCCAGCCCACTATGCCTTTTATAAAATTCAGCATTTTTATACCATGAACACGTACACACTAGCTAACATCATTATTATACCATATATAAAACAAACATACATGTGATTGTTAAAATATGAGCATTTGCAGATTTTCACATTAAGCTCCGCCTACTCATTTAATATGCATGACATCACCACCAAGAACAATAGGGCACATCTACAGACCATGGCCTATCAGTGTATTAAATATGACATGAATCCAGTTAAGCGTTCTTGAGGTACTGTGTTTACAAGCTCTTTTCAGCAAAATTATTAAGCCACGCCCACTATATGCCATATTAATGAAATTAACATTTTTACACAATGAACATGTACACACCAACAGCATAATTATACTAAATATGAAACAAAACAGACATGCGATTGTTAAAATATAAGCATTCAGATTTTTATATTAAGCCCAGCATACTCATTAATATGCATGACATCACCATCAAAAATAATAGTGCACATCTACAGACCATGGGCTATCAGCATGCCAAATGTGACATGAATCCAGTGTACCATTCTTGACATACTGTGTTTACAAGCTCTTTTCAGAAAAATCATATTAAACTTTAGCCACTATGCATTTTAATGAAATTTAAAAATTTTATACAATGAACATGTACACACCAACAGCATAATTTTACCAAATATGAAACAAAACAGACATGTGATTGTTAAAATATGAGCATTTCCAGATTTTTACATTAAACTCAGCCTACTCATTAATATGCACAACATCACCATCAAAAACAATAGTGCACATCTACAGACCATGGGCTATCTGTATACCAAATGTGACATTAATCCAGTGTACCATTCTTGAGATACCGTGTTTACAAGCTCTTTTTAGAAAAATTATATTAAGCCCCGCCCACTATGCATATTAATCAAATCAGTAATTGTCTTAGATCAAATTACTGTGTGATGTAATAAAATATACGCAGCCACAATAAAATCATGACAAATGGCCTTCAATATGCAGTTTACATGTGAAAATGGAATATCACAACATAATGGTCAGGTAATTTTGATATTATGGAAAAAATAATATCAGGATATTGCAATAATCGACATATCATGACAGGCCTAGTAATATCTAGTTTGATCTCGGTCATTTCAACACACATCAGATGGAACCTCAAACTTTTAAAAGGGTTAGTTCAGGGGTCGAGCAAGTCTATCTTATATGGAAGGGGGCTTTTAAAGAAACCAAATGGTTCCAACAAAGCATTTCAAAATCTTTTCTATGAAGGAGATGTTCAGTTTAAAGCTCTATGTAGAAATGACTGGTGTAGTAAGTCTATTATGGAAGGTTGGCGCCCTCATTCTCACATTCTTAACAATTGTTAATGTATTTTAAAGAAAATATATTTAAATTTTTTCTATTTTTTTCATTTTTTCTTAAACATTATTTAGATGGTAAATTATAATCACCCTTACTAGATTCTGCCTTACTACTTTCCTGACATATGGTTTTTAAACCACAAAATTGCTGGGCAAAATATGATAGAATACATAAAGACTTTGCAGAATCTGAGGCTGTGATGTCACGACTAGTCTGATTTCAGTTGATTCTACAAAAACTTAAAATTAATCATCTCCTTAATGGAATAAGATTTTTGAATGCTTTTTTCACTACTTTGTTTCTTTTCAAGACATCTTTCATTTATGACTGACTTGACTTGCTTCAACCCTGAACTAATTCTTAATGGAATAATAATGATTTCAAATACATTTTCATATAAGACAAGCAAGCTTAAATATTATGCTTAAAGTGCTTAAAAACTCTGTTTATATGGCCAACACTAATGTTAAACTTACTGAATAAAATTCATAGAATGACCCTGGCCATCCGTGGACCATCAAGATTGGCTTGACCTCTACCCCTTCAGGAATGACCTTTGGCTTGACATGGACAAAGTGGATATCAATTCCTTCTATATTGGTCTTAAAGTGTTTAAACTGATTCAATACTTTCTCTTGCTTCTTCCAGCTGAAAAAATAATTGCGATGATAATAATTGATTAATTGCTTAAATGATTGATTGGTTGACTGAATAATTGACTGATTGGTTGACTAAATGGCATAATAATTGATTGAATAATGATTGGTTGACTGAATGACAGATTAATTGATTAGAATGAATGACTGAATACAATTATTGAATGATTGACTGAATGATTAAATGGTTGACTGAATAACATTGATTGAATGAATGACTGATTAGTTAAATTATTGATTGACTGAAAGATTGATTGGTTGAATGAATGACAGATTAATTGATTGGCTGATTAATTGAATTATTAATAGACTAATTGATTGATTAATTGACTGAAAGGGTTAGTTTGATTGATTGATTTATTTTCCATTTTCATGCGTATATTACAATATTTATAATGAAAACACATAATAATTTATGAGAAAATGGTGGAAGGGCTTGGAAGCCAGAGCTTTTACAAGAAGCCCACCATAACTTAAATTTAATAATAAATCATAGAGGAATTGTATAGAAAAGTAAAACTGTGAAAACAGAAAAAAAAAGAGGAACCCCCACCCCCTAACCTGGTAACATAATGAAGCCTAGGGGAAATTAATAAAGTGGTTGGGTAAAAATAGATACGAGGTCAAATATAATCATAAACTAAGTGGAGATGAAAATACATGAAGGTAAACTAGAGTAAGTCATATTTAGATATAAGTGTCTTTTTAACTTATCAAAAAATAATTTTACAGCTTTTATGCTTTTTAAATTCAAGGGTCAAACAATTCCATCTTATATGAAAGAGGACAACAAAATGGTAAAGAAAGCATTTAAAAATCTTATTCTGTTAAGGAGATATTTAAGTGGAATTAATTGGAATCATTTGTGTAGAAAAAACTGAAATCAGGCTAGTTGTGATGTCATAGCCTCAGATTCCTAAAAGATTTTATAATAATAATAATAATAATACATTTTTATATAGCGCATTATACCAAACAGTCTCAATGCGCTTTACATAAACAAATATAAGATGAGAAAACCTTTAGATACAAACAGTAAGAAAACAATAAACCACACTTAAAAAGATACAAGCAGGATAAAGTTACAAGGTCCAATAAGGGGAACTCATGAAAAGGTGTGTTTTCAATACACTCTTAAAAATATCTAAAGTATAGGGGCATTTCTGATGTAGATTGGGAGAATGTTCCAGAGTTTGGGGGCTGCAGATTGAAAAGAACGTTCACCGTAAGTCTTGGTGTTGATTTGTGGCGGCTTTAGGAGAATAGCACTGTTAGATCTGAGTGAGCGAGTTGGTAATTGTATCGTGATTAAGTTGGAAATTTAATTTGGAGCAAGACCATTTATGTATTCTATTATATTTTGTCCTGTGATTTTGTGGCTTAATAACCATGGGAAAGTAGGAAAACATAATCTTGTAAGGGTTATTGTAATTTATTGCCAGAAGAAAAGTTGAGCGCAAAAAATTAAAATAGTAAAACAGTTATATAATTTTATTTGAAATACATTAACAATTGTTAAGAATGTGAGTTTGGGACGCCAACTTTCGATATTAGACTTACTACACCAGTCACTTATACACACATAAGGCAGAGCTTCAAACTTGTATATCTTGTATACACACAATTTTTCCTTTTAAGTCCTCTTTCATATAAAATAAACTTGCTTGACCACTGATCTTATATTTTAATGACAGATTAATTGATTGACTGAATGACTGGTTGATTGAATTATTGATTGATTGACTGAATGATTGATTGGCTGAATGATTGATTGGGTGACCGAATGACAGATTAAATAATTTACTGAATAATTTATTGGTTAAATTATTGACTGGATGATTGATTGACTTATCATTTGGTTTACTGAATGATTAATTGATTGGTTCATTGAGTGGTTGATTGACTAATTGATTGATGGGTGCATTATAGACAAAAGAACTTGGAGATCTGTTTTTCATGTGAGATGTTTTATTGTCTTTAATATGATATTGATGTACAAAATGAAGCAATTTTGAAAAGTGACAATGAGCTAAACACTGATTTCATTGATTGATAAGACTGTCAGCAAATCAGCAACAAAGGACATACAGTGCCAAAGAGATATACTATACCAAAGAAACTGAAAGAAACAAATATAGTCAAAAGAGAGTAGGGTAATAGGCATAAAACACAACAGTTTGTTTGATGAGGGCAGTACAAGTAAGGACAGCCTTAGAGTTGGAGAAGATGACAAAGTGGCTGAGCAGGGGTTCTCAATAAACTTGAGTGTGAGGATGGCATGGCCACTTGGCCGAGAAAATGGACGAGTAGTTGGGAAGCCTGCTACTGAGGGTGATGTCTTGATGACAGTAGCAGCAGCTGTCTTGTCACCTTCCTTGGAGCCATCAGTATAGATAGAGGTGTGGTTTGAGAGTTGGTCTTTAATTTGGTTGTGGAGATTGATGAAGTGGTTAGAGTGGGTTTAGGTTTTGTGATGAGTGGAGAGGCCCAGGTGTATAGAAGGGAGAGGGGATGGCCTAGGGAGGAAAAGTGGGCCAGGAGAAAGTGCCAAGAGTGGCGGGTTGATGCCAAGATGAAGGTCTGGTTCGATGAGTAAGCTGAAGGGAGAGGATATGGTTTTAGTCCTATCAAGAGGGAGGAGAAATTGAGGTACCTAATGAGGTTGTAAACAGGGTTTTGGGTGTTGGTGAGGACTCTAAAAGCATAGGAGAGGCTAAGCTTTCTACACCTTAGCAGAAAGGGGTGTTCGTTGGCTTCTACATGAAGGCTGGTGATTGGGAGGTCCTGTAGGCACCCAGACAAAGCCAGAGGGCTTCATTTTGGATGGTGTTGATGTGCTTGAGGTAAGAGTTGTGAGTAACACAGTAGACAATATTGCTGTAGTCAAGCTTGGCACGAATTATTAGCCTGAAGATTTTGAGGAGAGCATGGCGGTTCGTACCCCATGTGGTTTTGAAAAGGAGGCGGAGAAGGTTCAGGGAGCTGTTGCATTTCTGTTTCAGGTTGGTGATATTAAGCTTGTAGAAGAGCTTGGGGTCTAGAGTTAAACCCAGGCACTTAGTGTGGTCAACTTTAGGGATGCGATTGCCAAACTGTCTTGTCTTTAGAGAATTTAAAACCGTTATTGTTGCACCAGTCTTGGAGCCGTTTGAAGCTGAGTTACAGCCTATTTTCGACAACAGGAAAGCTAGGGGAGGAATAGAAGATGGTGAAGTCACCCACATAGAGGGCACATTTGATGTTGGGGCCAATTAAGATTGTCCACGATGTCGTTAATGCTCAGGTTGAAGAAAGTGGGGAAGAGGATGCTGACTTGGATATGCCCTCTTCTTGGGGGTAGGAGTTGGAGAGGGTGTGGGCTATACGAAATTGGAACTGCCTGGGTGAGAGTAAGTTTTGAATAAAGATGGTGAGGTGGCCTCTGAGGCAGATGGTGTAAAATTTGTAGATAATGCTGTGTTTCCAAGTAGTGTTGAAAGCTTTCTCAAGGTCAGAAAAGATAGCAATAAAATCTTTTTTGTTTGCAAAGGATTCCCGGATAGCAGTGTCGAGCATAATAACTGTTGGAGGTGCAGCCAGCATCATGGATGGCTTGGTTTTTTTCAGAAAGAGTGAGAAGGGTGTTGTAGCTCTCGGTGTTGTCGGAGGGAAAGGTGATACTCCGGGCTTCATTGCAAGCTTTTTTGGCTTTGAAATATGAAAATTGGGGTAGTTGGCAGAGGATAAGATGTTGCTAAAAGAGACGGCAGTTGGTTAACAATGTCCTTTTTGAGGTGAAAGGTCACCATTCCATGACAGATGGGAGATAAAAAACTTGCCCACCCTACGGTGGAAGCTGTTAACCATTCTCCAAATCTTCTTAGTGGGGGTGTTGGTGGTGAGAGAAGAGATGAAGTTGTTCCAAGTGTTGGTTTTACTATTTCTGATAGCGTGCCCGGCTTTGGCATGGCTGATGCAAAAGATGTTGAGGTTGTGGGTGGTCGGGTTAGTTTTTAAGTTCCTGGGTCCCTTTTCCTGTTTTTGCATGATGGTTGTTTTGCAGTCATCAGTGAACCAGGGATTGAAGGAGGGGGTGGTTAGGGGTTTGGAGGTTTTGAGAATGGAGCAAGTAGCGATGTTGATAAGAATGTTACTGAAGTTTGACATGGGATCTTCATTATCGAGGAGATGTGGGGAGAGGTGCGAGTCGCAGAGGGTTTCGAAAAGGGGCCAGTTGGCCTTCTCCAGGTTCCAAAAAAAGGGGTGTGGTCTGTGAGGGTTTAAAGGTTGGAGTGCATAAGAAAAGGGTAATGATTACTACCACAGAGATCAGCAGTGATCTTCCAGCTAAAATCAAGGAAGAGGTTGGAAGAAGAGATAGACAGGTAAGGGAGCATGTGGCAGGGTGAAGGTTGGTAGGGAGTTTGTGTTGAGCAAGGAGAAGCTGTGCTGTCAAAGAGTGTTGTCGACAAGCTTGCCTCTGGGGGTGGTGGTATTGGAGCCCACAGCGGTTGTGGGTGTTGAAGTCACCAAAAGGATGAATCGGGAGGGGAGCTGAGATATGAGGTTGTTCAGGCTGGTTGGCTGAACGTTGGCGTTGGGAAAGGGGGAGGGGTAGATAGATATTGCAAAGAGTGAAGGTTTTGTGGAGGGAGATAGACATACAGATGGCCTGAAGGTCGGTGTTCAAATAAACAGGGCTGTGTGGGATACCGTGTGTAATGAGAATGGCGATGCCCCCACAGGCCTGTCAGCGTCCACTTGATGTTAATGGTAGCAAGGAAAGTTGTTGCAAGAATATATGGTCAGTGGTTTTCAAGAAGGTTTCTTGTTGGCAGAAGATGACCGGGTTGAAGGCGGTGGCCGGTAAAGTAGGTCCATTTCTTCAAAATTTGCCTTAAGGCTCCTAATGTTCCATTGTATGTTGTGGGTGTTATTGTAATTGTTTGTGTTGCACCCCATAAAGGGGGTTATCTGGAGGAAGATCTGTTGGGTCTGAGTTGGCTTGTTTTTTCTTTGGATCTGTCCCCATTTCTTTGGGAGCGGTTGTTTTTGAAAGTTGGATGAGAAGTATGTTCAGTGATCAAACAATCCATGTTCTCTTCAGTGTCATACGTGTGGGTTTGGATGGTGGGCTGTTTGTTGATTGGTTGTTTGTTGATTAGTTTGTTTGTTTGATGTTTGTTAACCAGGTTGGCTTGAGTGTGATGGCATTAGAGGTGTTGGGGTAGGGGACGGCGAGGGCCTAGAGAAGGAAGGATGGGAAGAGAAGTGGTGGTGGGTGTGGTTGGGTTGTTGGCAATGGTGATGAGCTTAGGACTGGGTAAGAAGAGCCAGGTGAGGTCCGTTTGGGCATGTGAGTCAGTTTTACTTGTGTTAGGAGGGGCAGTATTGGTGTTAGAGGAGACTGCGCTAGAGTAGGAAGGTTTTGTGTGGAGGGAGTGAGGAATTGCTTTCTGGCCTCCAGGTAAGTGATGTTGGGATTATTGGTTTTCAGTTTGGTTATCTGCTTTTTCTTAAGCCAGGTGGGGCAGTCTTTTGAGAAGGAGGGATGACTGGCTGGGTGAGCACCGTGGCAATTGGTGCAGAGTGGATGTTGGTGCAGGAGGCACTGGCATTGTCTGGGGCTCCACAGTTGCCACAGCATGCTTGGCTGCGGTAGGAGTTTTTTTCCATGGCCATATCTCTGGCACTTATGAAAATGGAGGGTTTGGAATTTAAGAGGTGACTGAGATTCTCAGGTAGCCAGCAGTGATGTGGAAGGAGAGTTGGTGTGGCAAAAGTCAGAAGATGGTACTGGTGGGTTTGGTCCGTCTCTCTTGAGGACGAGACAATGGGTTTCAGTAAGGTGTTGGCTTGCAAGTTCCTAAACGAGGTCTTCATCGGTCAAGTAGGCAAGGTCTCTAGTTCTGATGATGCTTTTGCTGGAGTTCAAGCAATGGTGGGGGGTGACTGTAATGTCAATACTAGTATTATAGAGTTTTGCTGGTGAGGAGGGAGGTGGCTTGAGTGTCCCTGGTGCAGGAGATCGTCGGATTTGAGGGTAGAGACCTTGGGTAGGGTACCAACAAGGCTGTGGAGTGCCTTGTGGATGAAAAAGGGATTTTTTTAACTTTCAGGTTTATTGGTGGCCTGTATGATTAGAATTTTGGGGACTGGGGCTAAAGAATGGTCAATGGAGGTAGTAGGTGGGTCACGGGGAGGGAAGGGAGGGTCAAGGCATAAACGTTTCGTCATGATGGAAAAAACACCTGGGCCGAGAGACCCGAGACTACTAGAAAAAAAATCACGCAACTACTATAGAACCGCTGTACAGGTATCGATAACATTAGTGAAAAGGCACTGCTTAAAAATTTGGCCTGCAATTTTGAAGCAACAAATCAACCACATCATTTCACAAGATTAACTTTGCATCATAACATTGAGGTATAAATAGGTCTAAGCTCAATAGTTCATTTCACCTTTCCCCAGCAGCAAAGACAAACAATGCTAGCATTGATTACATTTATTACAAATGATTGCCATTACATTAAGATGTGTGTCACTAAAAATACCATGTAGCACCAGTGAAAGTAGTTGTTATCTTGAAGGAGCCTTGGAGAGGTGAAACTGTATACAGTTTTGTTGTTTGGGAAACAAAGAAATATATAACTTTTTCTTCGACCGGCCCTACTCCCTTTGAGGACCGGTTGAGATGTTCCTGGTTTTAAGCAAAGCTATTTTCAATGAAAAGGTGTGAAAGTCTGGTCACAACAGGGGGAAAAAACAAAAGAACAGTCTCACCAAAAACACAACAGGCTCGAGGAGGAAGGGTAGAAAGTAGTGAAGGATTTGAATCATTACTTTCAGGAAGATACTAAGAATAAAGATTTTTCTGAGCATTGATCCTTGTTAAATCCTATTTAGCTTAGAGCCACATTGATTATACAAAAAATAAGAAAACAAATAACAAAAAACAAATTAGGAAATGTATATCCTTCTTACTCATATTCTTTTTTCCAGTAAGTTACCACTTCCTTCATGTAGTCAGACCTAATTCCATACTCAAAGTTAGTGCCATCCAAGCTGTCGAACCATCTATTCTTAGTAAGTCTCTGCTTCAAATCTTTCAGGTCATCATCTGAGAAAGAGATCTGAAATGGACGGATCGATGTAACAGACTGGACACGCTCTCTTTCAGCCTTTGCCCACCAGCCGCTTCCTGGGTTTAATGGTGGAGGTTCCGTGGAGAAGAATCCGGCGAAATACAGGGCCACAAGGGCAGCCACCAAAACGAGGGCGATATGCAGCTTTAAACCCATTCTGTTGATCTGAAATGAAAAAATTAAAACATTTGACATTTCTTAAGAAACAATATGTATTTCACTTTTTTTTCATTTTATTTCCAAAACTATAAACCAATATTTTGAAAATATCACGGTACCTAATATGACTGGAAATCTGTTGATTTTTCCATTAAAAATATAATAAGTTCTCGTCTAAAATCCTAATCAGTAAAATATTCAAATTACTGATATCTACTGTACATACTAACTCATGATTATAAAATAAACAGCAAGACTATATTGATTTTTAGGTCTGCTATATTTCTTGTGAACTGCAGACGTACGTTGCTTTCGTGTTTTGCTACAATGTCTATTAAAAGATTGAACAATCTTTTATCTGTTTACCTACAGTAGTTGCATTGTCTGATCCTTAACTTTTCTTACATAAAGGTAGTTGATAGGATTTAAAATAACAAGATCAAAGGTCACATCAAGAGTAGTAAAGGGCAAAAAAGGTTGTATTGCACAAATGTTTATTGTCTACCTACTGTGGTGTAGCGGTAATCATACATGTCTACAGACCACGAGGCCCTGGGTTCAAGCCTGGGTTGGGTAGACACGCCAGTGTACCACAACTGGTTATCAAAAGCCGTGGACGTTGACTTGGTTGTCGAATTTATGTGTCCGTACATCATACCTGCATTCTCGACCGGGTCGCATTAAGCGTTTTGTGATAGCATTTTACTATCGCAACCGATTACGCAAGCGACGTCATTGTAATTGTGTGTTCACTCGTCGTCGGAAATGTTTATAGCATATAATCCCAGTTCAACGTGTCATATGTTGTCAGGCAGGTAAACCTTGTATATAAGACTGCAAAGGTTGTATGGAAGACCTGAGAGTCTGCCTGCTTCTCTAAACATTTATGCAAGTAAATCAAATCTCTAGCATGCAACCGAAAGACTTGGTGCCATTTATTTTACACACACAAAGAAATCTAGATCAAACACATTGTGATCGGCAAATCTACAATCCTGGACAAAAATTTGGCCCTTTTTCTTCACCCCTTCAACACCATTTCAATGTTGGAAGTGAAAGTTAAAAGGTCCAAGTTGTGTCTCAATATTGAAAGTAGATGTAGGAGGGGACAAAAGGGTCAGGTAGCTCAGTTGGAAGAGTGCACGACTGAGGTCTTGGAGTTGAGGGGGGTAGGAAGGGTCACCTCTCAGGGTGGAAGGGGGGGCAAAAACCCACAAACTTTCCCGGTGACTAGTGGAAAAAATGCACTGGTAAATTAACAAATTTCCACCAAAGGTTGCTACTAATCAGGAAATCCTCTTCAGTTTTCCTTCGTTTTTAGAAAATTTCCTCCATTTTCGGCCAATTTTGGCCAGTGTTTGATAAATTTTGGTGAGTGTTTAGTATATTTTGGTCAGTTCCAGGAAATTTTTGGCCAGTTTTCAGAAAAGTTTTGCCAATTTTGGGGAAATATTTCCAAAATAACCAATAATTTTACCACCTTTTTCAAGTTTATATTATTAATTTCCCAATTTCACTTTTTTTATTCCAATGTCTCATTAAGTATGGATATATTGACTGTGCAAAGTGTGCATATTAGGCTTGGGGTTTCTCATACTACATGATTTCACTATTTGCAGATCATTGCAACATTAGGTATGGATATATTGACTGTCAAAGTGTGCATATTAGGCTTGGGGTCATGGATATGATTTCATGAGAGGTGCAGATCCATGTGCAACATTAGGTATGGATATATTGACTGTCCAAAGTGTGCATATTAGGCTTGGGGTCATCATACTACATGATTTCATGAGAGGTGCAGATCCATGTGCAACATTAGGTATGGATATATTCACTGTCCAAAGTGTGCATATTAGGCTTGGGGTCATACGATCTCATACTACATGATTTCATGAGACGGTGCAGATCCATGTGCAACATTAGGTATGGATATATTGACTGTCCAAAGTGTGCATATTAGGCTTGGGGTCAGACGTTCTCATACTACATGATTTCATGAGAGGTGCAGATCCATGTGCAACATTAGGTATGGATATATTGACTGTCCAAAGTGTGCATATTAGGCTTGGGGTCATACGATCCCATACTACATGATTTCATGAGAGGTGCAGATCCATGTGCAACATTAGGTATGGATATATTGACTGTCCAAAGTGTTCATATTAGGCTTGGGGTCATACGATCCCATACTACATGATTTCATGAGACTGTGCAGATCTGTGTTAAACATTAGGTATGGATATATTGACTGTGCATTTTGCAAACTCTGCAGTCTGGCTAGTATACAAAATGATGAAAATTCAAACTCATGTACAGTATGAATCTTGAAACTACTGTCATATTGTAGATTTATTTCTTTTCAGGAGATGTTAACCCTTAGACAGGGCACCCAATTCATTTGATAATATTGCTGCATGGTAGAGTAAGGGTTAAGCACAGGTTAATTATTGAAGGTCCTCTGTCTTCCAAGCAGCAAAGTCGGGCTCGTTCCGCTTCGGTAACCCAGTGGGCCTCCACCGGGTCCATGCTGCATATATTTTCAAGTTGGAACACTTGTCACGGGTTGATTAACCCTTACTCAACTAGCACTCTTTTGAAAATGCACCTGGGAGGCGGAGTCAAAGACAAGGCACCCAAATGGTAGAGTTAGGCTTAAAGGAGCTTTATTTGCTAAATATTAAAGTCATGGGAATTTTGAAATATTTACACAAGTTTAAATTTGTATACATTTGTCATTGAAAATGACTCAATTGTATTAATAAGAAATAAATATGACAATAAATTTTAATATTTGGATCAAAGGTTTTCAGTACCAACAAGTGCAGGAAATGTGAGTTTAAATATTCTGGAGAAAAATACGCCCCTACTTTTCAGCTGCCAGCTCCTTTAAGTATCTTTAAAAATTTGTTTTGAAATATGACTTCTGCTGAAGAAAATCGTCCACATTTTCATAAAAATCTATTATTGTACTGTTAGGTTCTGCTTTTCAGTTACATCTCTCCTCAAATTTGACATATACTGTATGACATATTTTGGCATATACATATTTGGCATATAAATGTAACAAGTTTTATATTGCTTTAAAAAGTATTATGATATGAAAAATCAATTTTGAATTTTAAAAATAGCAGTTTTATTGTTTAAAATGCTGTAAAGTAAAAATATGTAACTGATTTGACAGCACTTTTTGCTGTTTTTATGGTTTTATTACATTTTCAAACATATATTAAAGCTCATGTTTTTGCTACCTGTCCATATTAGGTTATTTCAGCTGATGTCACGTGACTGTTTATATTGCCATCTTGTCGGTCAAAACCACTGTCGTCTGCTGCACATTTAATAAGACTTACATACATTTGCATGTTGTTATATAAGATTATTTTTGCAAGATAATTAATTATGCTGGAATCTTGCTGTGCCATTGGTTGCACTAATAGATATGTGCGGGAAATAAAAAGACATTTTCTTGATTTCCATCTGATCCTGATCGACGTTTGAAGTGGCTTTCTGCTGTACAACGCAACGGCTTTTAACCTACGGTAGGCCTTACACACTAGGATTTGCAGCGAGCACTTTATGTGAGCTTTGTGCGAGTATAATGAACAATCAGATGGCATTAACATTAAAGTTACTCTTTTTATACCCGCTGAAAATATAACTTACTTAATAAGGAAAATATGAAGAAAATTCGGAAGTGAGCAAAAAACACAATCTGTAAAACTTGCTGAACTGGTACTGGTAGGCTAACACGTACTATGTTTGTTGTATGTGTGATGTAACTGAGCTGTGTGAAGACGTGTGAAACGCAACAACGCCGCTACCCGGCAAATGGAGTTTAGTTGAGTTAGAGTCATGTGATGAAATCACCTTTAATGGAACAGAATTTTTCAAATAAGATGGACAATACTTGACCACTTTGACTGGCAAAAACCTACCATCTCACTACTGTACAAGGAAAATCAACTGTCCATTAATTAGACATGGGACAAATCTATGGTTTTTTCATAAAAAAAAAAAATGAAAAAAAAAAAACTTAAAAGATTTTTTTAAGTAAGTTTTTTAACAGTATATATGGTATGAGCTCTAAAAATGTCCCCGTGGTAATTGTCAAATAAATAAAATAATATATTGTGAAAAAGGGAAGCATGTAAAAATGTATTTACTACAAAAATGCCCGGCCTACCACGTACTAAGACTCCTATAGTCATGGGAGGAATTCCTCCCACACCCAATTAAAAAGAACAAAATCACAATCCACCTTCTGTATGCTGAAATTCTCAGCTTTTTCAAAGCAACTTTTGTACGTCTGTTGTTGCCGGTGATTGCTTCACAAATGGTCCCAAGAGGTGTGGGCTTCAAAAAACTTTCGTTTGAGTGTTATGCAAAATCCGTTGAACGTTGTTTTAATTGTCGATTGCTACAAAAACGGTTTAGAAAGTACAAACTAGTATTAAAAAAGGACTGATTTGTCATTTCTAAATGTTTTTCGAGGCTATCGACAATTAAAACAACCCTTCAAAGATTTTCCATAACACTCAAACGACAGATTTTTCTGCCCACATCTCTTGCGTGCATTTGCGAAGCAATCACAGGCAACGACAGACGTACGATAGTTGCTTCGAAAAGCTGGGAATTTCAACATACAGAGATGGGTAGTGATTTTTTTTTTTATCAAAATGGGTGTGAGAGGAAATTCTTCCCTGACTATCAGGAGTCTTGAGTACAGGTAAGCCTATGCCAGGGCATTTTTGTAGGAATTAGTTTCCATGGAAATGATGGGTACTGTATAGGGAGCCTAATGTTGATAACCCCTATTGTTGGTGTTCGAGTGTGGCCTATATTAATGATATTTCTGTTACAATTTTTTGTGGGCACATTTTGACACCTTTATCAATGTAATAGGCCATAGTGCAGGCCACAGTGCAGGCCATAGGCTTTGCAGTCAGACAGTACTATCTTGAGTTTACAGACCCAGTCACAATGATCTCACTAGCCTACTTGAGTTGAAAAAATCCCTCCAAAAGCTTGGTAAAAATGCTGACAAAAACAATGTTATTCTTGCTGGTGATTTCAACCAACCTAAAATTGACTGGAGTCAAAACATTATTTCAGGAACTAACGCTTCCTCCGAAACAGCCCAAATTCTTTTTGAAGTGACCATTTCATTCAATCTCACACAAATGGTGCAGTCACCCACCAAAGATAACAACATCCTTGATCTTGTTTTTACTAACAATTCACCAGCTGTTACCTCAGCCTATGTCATTCTCGGGATAAGTGACCATGATATTGTTGAACTGACCCTAAATATCTCCCCTCCTCGTAAAAAGTTGCCTAAACGTAAAATCTATTCAAAGAAAAAAAGCTAACAGAAAATGAATAAAAGAAAACCTGATTAAATTTAAACTGCAATATTATACTCAATTCAATAACTCCATTGATGTTGATGAAAAATGGAATTTCTTTGAACAGGAAATTAAAATGATTATTGATAAAAACAAGCCTCACAAATTCACCTTAACTAAACTAAATCTGCCCTGGTTCACCCGTATCCAACGCTGTCTCTGCAGGAAAAAACATAAACTGTTTAAAAAAGCTAAGACTAATCAACAAGCCAATGACTGGACTACCTATAAAAGCTTTAGGAAGGCTGTCCATAAAAACCTCAAAGAAGCTAGAAACACCTTAATCTGTGATGAACTTAAAAACTCACTTCACGAAAACCCAAAGGCATTCTGGTCCTATATCAAAAGATTAAGAAGTAACTCTGTAGGTGTGTCTGATCTACTAAATAATGGTCAACTCTGCAGTGATAGTAAAACTAAAGCTAACATTCTAAATGACCAGTTTTTCAGTGTTTTCACAGAAGAAAACACCTCCCAAATCCCTGTAACTAAACCACTCACCAACGGCAAAATAAACCAACTTATAATTACCCCAGAGGGTGTCAAAAAGCAACTGCATAGCCTGGACCCCAACAAAACCTCAGGTCCTGACCAAATACCACCATGGTTTCTAAAACCCATGCTGATGACCTCTATAAAATTCAAACTGATATTTTTCAAACCTCTGTCGATAATGGTACTATGAAGCAAACATATGTAGCGTTTTTTAAAAAGGTGATAAACAAAACCCAGCTAATTACAGACCTATTTCACTCACTTGCGTTTGTAGTAAAATCCTTGAGCATATAATCCACTTACATGTGATGAAATTCCTTGATGGGCATAATATATTAACTGATTTACAACATGGCATCCGTGCAAAAAGATCGACTGAAACACAACTCCTCTTAACAATAAATGATATCTCTAAACAAATTGACCAAAACAGTAATGTCTCTATGGCTATTCTTGACTTCTCAAAAGCCTTTGATAAAGTCCCACACCAGCGCCTGTTATCCAAACTTTCCGCCTATGGCATTGATGAAAATCTCCTGGCCTGGTTTGCATCATTCCTCAGCAACCGCATCCAGCGTGTTGTCTGTGATGGTGAAATCTCTGATTCTAAACAGGTTTTATCCGGTGTACCACAAGGTACTGTTTTGGATCCATTACTTTTCCTTTTATATGTAAATGACTTCCCTGATAATATAAACAGCACAGTTAGACTGTTTGCTGATGACTGCCTTGTGTACAGAACAATTGATAACCCCTCTGACCAACAAATCCTCCAAGATGATCTTAACATACTTGAACAATGGCAAAACAAATGGCAAATGAATTTCAACCCCTCGTAATGCTACATCTTGTCAATTTCCTCTAAGAAATGCTTTAAATCACCTGTTTATATCTTATGCAACCAGCCTCTAAAACATGTCAACTCCCACCCATACCTCGGTGTTGAAATTGATAATAAACTTAGATGGGATAAACACATACATAACATAACCAAGAAAGCTAAGTCTGTACTTGGCCTATTAAAACGTAACCTCTCAAACTGTCCCACCAACGTTAAATCCACTGATTATAAAGCTCTAGTCAGGCCAGTACTTGAGTACGCATCAGCAGTCTGGGACCCCCATCACCAGTGCGATGTGGATAAGCTTGAATCTATTCAAAGGAGAGCAACCAGTTTCTGTATGGCAGACTACTCTTATAAATCTAGTGTAAAAAACATGCTTCATAAATTAGATTGGCCCCTGCTAAAAACAAGAAGATACAACACCCGGCTACATATGCTATATAAAATCAATAACAATCTTGTCGCCATCAATAAAGATGAACTTATCCCCACCGTCAGGGCTAATACAAGAAATAATCATGACCTTAATTTTCAGGTTCCCTTTGCTAAAAAGAATGTATATAGCCTAGGCCTAAACACTCTTTCTTCCCTCACACATTGGAATGCTTTACCATCAGACATTGTACATGCACAAAGTCTCAACTGTTTCAAAGCAAAACTTACTAACACTTGTATTGCTAACTAGTTTTTTTACTCATACTTTTTACGCTCGGTTGGCGTTCATGTCCTCTTGAAGGATTTTTGCCGATTCAGATAGACTAGGCCTAACGTTATCTCATAATCAGAGCAAATGCGTTGGATAAAGATTCGTATTAACGTTAGCTGTGAGGTTGACCTAGAGGTTACGGGGTATTCTGCAATTACTCCGAGAATTGTTTAACACAAATATAAAAATCAAACAAATTTTAGGCTTTCCTTATCAGGAGCCAAACACAACTATTAATAGGCCCAATGAACATTAGCCATTTCAAAACAAAAATCGTGGAACTGGTCTTAGGGGGCCAAACATGCGAGAAAACCCAAGTTAAACAAACGATTAAATCTTTTCACTGATGATAGCGAAATTGTGGACGTCACTTTTTACAAATATAAAGAATACAAGCTATAACAGAAGAATGAAATTGTAGGCAACAAAACTCGTACGATTTAATTTCCTTGTTAGAAGTGAAAATGTACCTTTTTTTAACACTAACGTCAGATCTGATATTTTATCTGCAGCTCAGATTCAGATTTGGATTCAGCCAGACGCCTCTCTGCCTCAGATTCAAAGTCTTGACTTGACATTTTTTGCTATATCACTGTACCATGCTCGCATATTGAAAGAGGTTATATTGCAATGCTGCCATTAATTTCCAAAAGTCACTTTATTTTTTATTTTTTTACCCCTTATGTTTTTATGTTTTTGTTTTTTTTGGTTTCTCCTTGAAAATGTATTCTGTTAGTAGTTATAGTGCATCAGTGGCGGGTGTCATGAAGGGGGATGAGGAGGGGGTGGGAGCCATTCCAGTAAAGTGGTAGGTATGTGCCGCCCAGAATTTCAAAATTGGATTGCAGTATGAGAATTTTTTTTGGTAACTGCAGTATGACAATTTATGTTTTTGATACCTGCAGTATGAAAATATGCAATTGTTTTTGAGACTAGTAGTAAGAGAGATTGGATTTTTGATACATGCACTACGAAAATTATGAAAAAAAGGCAACTGCTCAGGCGGCACATGTATATATACCTCACATATGGAGGTGCCCCCCACCCCTCCGCAGTCCTGAACAATTTGTTGTACTCATTACAGTCCTTGAGTGCCTTGGCAGCTCCCAAAGTAATTGGTAGACCAACACAACCGCAGATGTAAGATCTCGTAAATGCGCCCAAAGAGCCAAATGGCATACTATGTGGTCGATTGATCCTTGGGTTACTTGGAGCTCCCAAACTAGCCCGTATATACACATGGCACTCCACACTCAAATGAATGATGTACCATATCCATTAAATCCATCAGGAAACCTCATATGAATGACCCCAAGTGGCATATTATGTGGTTATTATTTTTTAGATTCGGGTTTTGGGCACTTTAGTGCCCTGGGCTGCTAAATTAATTCGTGGACCAACATACCCGCATATAAATATAAGACCCCACAGCCCCATGAATAATTTGACATATGTGCCATATGTGTCATGGGTACACTGGGGCTTCTAAACTAGCTCGTGGCCATTATACTCGAATAAGGATGTGCGGCCCCATACCCCCAGAAATAGTTTGATATATGTGCCATATCCATTGCATCCGTCAGGCACCTTAAAAGATGGGCCCAATTTGCTTATAATCTAATAATATTATTTGTAATCCAGGGTTTCAGCCTTGTGGCTTCCAAACAAGCTCGTGGACCAACATACCCGCCTATACACGTTGAACCCTATCATCAAGGAGTAACCTCATATAGGTCCCATATCCATTGAAGCCATCAGGCACCATTAAAATGGCCCAAAATGGCATATTATGTAGTCATTGTGTCTTAAATTTCTGATTTGGGGGCCCTTGGGTGCCCTCGGGCTCCTAAACTAGCTCATGGACCAACATAGCCGAATATTGATGTGAGACCAGATATCCTCCGGACTAATTTATATTTGTACCTTATCCATTGAAGTCGTCAGAAATTGGTCCAAATGGTATGTTATGTGTTTTTGTTTTGTTTTGTTTATATTACTTTTATTTCACAGTTATCTGCCTTTGGGATTCCTGAGGCTCCTAAACTAGCTCGTGGACAAACATACTCGCATAAACACATTGGACCTTCAAACCAAAGGAGTAATTTGATATATGTTTTATATGGATTGAAGCTGTCAGGCACTCTAAAAAATGAACCCAAATATCATATTCTGTTGTCGTTTAAAAAAAAGAAATCTGGGTTATCAGCCTTTGCGGTTCCTAAACTAGCTCGTGAACCAGTATGCCCGCATATACACATGGAACTAGTTGACAAAACTGCAAAAGCAATAATGTGATAGATATGTCATATCCATTGAAGCCGTCAGGCATGTTGCTTTTTAATTCGTTTCGGCCCTTGGGCAACGAGGGGGCTCAGAACCAGCTTGTAGACCAACATACCCGAATGTAGATGTAAGACCTAGAACATCTAGGAATGATTTGATACATGTGTTATATGGATAGATGACGTCAGGCATCCTAAAAATGGGCCTAAATTAGTTTAGTGAAATTGGGGACTCTCGGCCCTTAGGTACCCTGAGGCTCCCAAATTAGATCGTGGACAAATATGCCCGCATATACACCATTACACATGGGACCACTTAATGAAAGTAATAATTTGACATATCCAATGAAGCCGCCATGTAGTCAGGCACCCACAAAAAATGGAAACATATGTCATATTACGTGGCTAATTTTGTGAAATTTGATGTTTTCGGCCCTTTGATGCCTTGGAACTCATAAACTAGCTCGTGAACCAACGTACAAGACCAGACGCCCGGGAGTAATTAGATATATATATATCATATAAACTGAAGCCGTGGGGCATGATCTTCACAAATGGGCCCAGCGGCATGTTATGTGGTTAATTTGGTCGTGAGATTCAGGGATTTAGGCCCTTGGGTACCATGAAACTTCCAAGCTTGTTCGTGGATCAGCATATCCACATACATGTGACCCCTTGACCAAAGTAAAATTTGACATATGTATGTGACATTGAAGCCGTCAGGCACCCTAAAAACATGGACCCAAACTTCATATTAGGTGGTTAATCTCGTGAAATTCGATGTTTTGGGACCTTGGGTGCTCAAGGCTCCTAAAGTAGCTCGTGGTTCAAAATAGCCGAATATTGATGTCAGACCAGATACGCCCAGGAGTAGTGTGCTTTATGGATTGATGTCGTCAGACACCATCACAAATTGGCGCAAAAAGCATATTATGCTGTCATTTAGAAAAATCAAAAATCAGTGTTTTCGGCTCTTGGCTGCCCTGGGGCTCTTAAACTAGTTCATGGATCAACATACCCACATACATGGGACCCCTTGACCAAAGTAAAATTTGATTGTATGTATGTGACATATCCATTGAAGCCGTCGGGCATCTTTAAAAATGGACCCAAATGTCATTAGTATGTGGTTAATTTTGTGAAATTAGATGTTTTCGGCCGTGGGGCTCCTGAACTAGCTCGTTGACCAGCATAGTCAAAAATAGATGCGAGACTAGACACCCCCATGAGTAGTGTGCTATATGTATTGATGTCGTCAGGCGCGCTCTCAAATTGGCGCAAAAGGCATATTATGTTGTCATTTTAAAAAAATCAGGGTTTTCGGCCCTTGGCTACCCTGGGGATAAACTAGTTCATGGACCAACATACTCGCATAAACACATGGGACCGCTGTTCCAAAGCAATGATTAGATATATGTGTCATATCCATTGACCACGTCAGACACCCTCCAAATGGGCCCAAATGGCATATTATGTGGTCGTGTAGATTTTTAATTCGGGGTATTCGGCTCTTTGATACCGAAGGGCTCCAGAACCAGCTCCTGGAACAACATATCTGAATATAGATGTAAAACCCCAAACTCCTTCAAATAATTTGATATATGTGCCATATGCATTGAGCCGTCAAGTAACCTCAAAAATCGGCCCAAATGGCATACAATGTGGTCATTTTTTATTCGGGTATTCGACCCTTGTGTGTCCTGGGGCTTCCAAAAGTACCCCGTGGACCAACATACCCGCATATAGATATAAGACCCCACACCCGCATACTAATTTGACAAATATGCCATAACGCCTGATTGGAGCCGAATCGGCATATGATATAATCATTTGTTTTTAAATCCGTTTTTTTTTTTTTTTTTTTTTTTTTTTTTAAAGGGGTTTAAGCTTATGCGATAACTAACTTAAGAGCCAGGTTCTCACCCGGATACGTTCGTATTTTGCAATGCAAAAGTCAGGGTGACTGTAAAACAAAGACCCAAGACCTGTAAAATGAAGACCTGTAAAACGAAGACCTGTAAAACGAAGACCTGTAAAACGAAGACCTGTAAAATGAAGACCTGTAAAACGAAAACCTGTAAAATGAAAACCTGTAAAACGAAGCCATGTAAAACGAAGACCTGTAAAACGAAGACATGTAAAACGAAGACCTGTAAAACGAAGACCTGTAAAATCAAATTGGAGAGTAGAGAGAAAGTATAAGGATTTCTTTCGATTAAGCAAATTGGGAAATTATCAACAAAAAATTGGAGAAAATTTGGTAAAATCATTGAAGATTATGGTGGCCAAATTTCCCGATAAGTGATGTTTTTCTCGAAAATCGAAGAAAAATTGCCCTAAAATGAAAGAAAATTTCCAAAAATTGAAAAGATATATTACAAACATTGAAGGAAATTTCTCAAAAATTGAAGAAAATTTACCGAACATTTAAGAAAAATTACGAAGGAATACGAAAGAAATTTGAAGAAAATTCAAGAAAAATCGAATAACAATTGCATCAAAATAAAGGAAATTTCCCAAACATTGAAGGAAATTTCCCGAAATTTGAAGAACATCAAATGAAGATTGCCCTAAAATTAAAAAAGTTTTTTCGAAAATTGAAGAAAATTGCATGATAATAATGGATAATGCCCAAAATTGAAGAAGTTCCCAAACATTGAGGGAAATTCAACAGAAAATGGAAAAAATGCCCCAAAATGAACGGAATTTTCCATAAAATTTGTTACAATTTTTTGTACCGAAACATCGAAGAACAATAACACGAAAATGAAAGAATTTTCACAAAGGTTGAAAGGGATTTCCCAAAAATTGATTGAAATATCCTGAAAATTGAAGGAAATTTACATAAACCGTGACATCGGAAAAATCTCAGGGGCTGAACCGGGTGTCCGAATCGTCTAGATATCAGAAACACTGATGCTGACTCAGCAGTGTGATGCTAACAACATCATACTTGGGCAGTGCAAATCAGAGATACATCTCAATCATGCCCGAAGCGTCTAGATAGGCTATCAGAAGTATGGCTACTCGACTCGTCAGATGCTGACTGGGTTCGGATTGAGCAGCTTGGATGTATATGAAAGATGCCCACCCACACACTTTCAAAATCAAGAGCCCAGATCTGCCGATGATCATGGGCAATTTTGGAGCATCAAAAACTAGAAATCTCCCGGGGCTTCGCCCCTAGAGGCCGGACCTTACCAGAGCTGTGTCCATAAACTTACCATTTTTTCAATTTCTCCTCGGCCAGTTTAGGAATGGTAACCTAAAATGCTTATATGAGTAGATTTCAACTTTGTAGAATTTAAAAGTTCTTCTTTCCGCCAATTATATTTTGGATCTTTGTGTTGATTTTAAGCCACTTTTAGGCAAAAAACAAGAAATCTTTAGACTAAGGCTTCAATGGTTAATCCATGAACGTCTGCGCAATTTTGCCCAAAATTTCTAAATTTCCAGGAAACCGTTCTCCTGGTTGTTTAGAAACGGTAAGCCTGCTAATCTGAGTAAATTTGAACAGGATAATTTTAAAGAGGCGATATTGTCATATGTGCACAATATCTAAAATTCCTTTCAAATCTTTTGATTGGTTGAAATTTTGCTGCGCGATTCGTTGTCTCGTGTTGCAAGGTATATAGTTATTCAAAACGCTGGCAGATCAACACACTAGATAGCCCAGATGCTTGCGGCAATCGTTAATAACGTTTTTTTTCCAAACCATGCCGTGAGTTCAAGCCCTGGTAGAATCGTTTATTTTGACTTTTTGCTTTCACCTTCTTCTGTTTTTTTCTCAGTAATTTTCATTTGTTGACTATCATTGTAGTATTATAATACTAAAATTTCACTTTCGCTTTCTGACAAAAAAGCATTGAAAAAAACAAATAAGTTTCTCGTCATAGTAACGTATAGCGTTGTGTATGTAATTCTGCACACACAACGTACATGCTAGTGTCTGGCTGTACTGTGTGGTACAAACAGACAGAGGATCGGATCTTGTCTCCACAAACGGAAGTGACGTCAAAATAAAGTATCCCCCACTTTTACCGTATTTTACTGAGACGAGCCTCCCTCTTTAAATCATTTTCTTATCGTTCCTTAAATTTTCCCAAATTTTGTCAGTTTGTACAGTTAATTTTCAGCCAATTTTGGGCATCAAAGACAATCTGAATAAATCTTCAGAGCTTCCAGAGCCGCTCCCCGGACCCCTTAAGCGGGACTTCTTCCCCTGTGTTTCTACCCTTGCTTCGCACCACGATTTGTCATTTACGCTTTGGAAGTTTCTCTTTATTTTAAGCTATTTTGGTATTTGGGACATCCAAAACCATAAATCTTTAGACCAAGGCTTCACCATACACAATTTTCCACGAATTTTCAGGAGTAATTTCTCTTCTGCCTATTTAGAAATAGCCTCCCCCTCCCTATCCCACTCAGAAATTCACCTCAATCATGTCCGAACCGGGTGTCCGAATCGTCTAGATATCAGAAACACTGATGCTGACTCGGCATTATGATGCTAACAACGTAATTGGGCAAGTAATAGGGCAGAGATTTAAAATGTCGGATGTACATGTTTAAATCAAATATACTCTCAATGATTCATGCCCGAGTCGTCTAGATATCAGAAATATCTCCACTCGACTTTATGATGCTGATTTTTCTCGGGTTGTGCAGTTGGGACGTATATATGAAAGACGCCCGCCAACCCACATTCAAAATTCAGAACCCCGATAATCATAATACATTTTTGGGCAACAAAAAATACAAATCTTCAATAATCTTCCGGCATAACTCAGGAACTACGGTGCTACCTTTGAGTCTTTAGGCCTAACATTTAGAAACTATTTTATGCATCATTCTATCTCTTTTAAGCAAAGTTGCCACACACCCATGTATAGGTAGCTAAAGAAGAGTTCCTCTCATTTATCCAACGTGATTTTGTCTTTATCTATATGATAGTTGTACTCGTACTCGTGTTCTTGTACTCGCGCGTACTCGTACACAGAAATGAAAATATGAAGTTCTCATACTCATAGTACTCTTACTCAAGATAATGCACTTGACTACAAGTATGGTAACCCTTATAAGGATTATCTAAGTGGATTTTAACATTATAATTTATATTTGTCTTCTTAATGTCACTAATATATGAAAATATCATAATTATTTATTTCATTTTCATGACCATAAACGGCGGGGAGGAGGGGGAGGGGGCACCAATAATTGTCTGGCAGCCAATTATACATATTTCTTAAGAATTGCCTTCTCAGTTAGATATAAGAATCATGTCCTTATGCTGACAACATCACATTCGGGCAGTGAGCACGATCTTACAGTTAACTTTTCACTGTGCGTTTTTAAAATTTACCGTGCGGTTTTTGAGAAATTTGAAGAAAAGTGGTGACTTCTCATTGTGTGTTACCGTTAGACAGTCGCGTTGTAACAAAGATTTTCTGAAGAAAAAAAAACATTTAAAAGTTTTGTTCGGTAATTATTTTTGACAACGTTATTATGTTTTTTGAAAACTGACAAAGTGCAACTTTTGAAAAGGAAAAGTGCCCCTCAATAACTGACCCAATAATAAGAAACTGGCGATTTTTGTCAGTCCCATGTACAGGAGAATGTTTGTTTTCCCATTGGAAAAGTGCCCCTTTCTAAAAGTGAAGTGCCCCTTTTACTTAACTTAATTATCCGCAGACAGGGGCAGATATATGCATATGACTTGGGAAGTACCCCTAAGAGGTCATGCTCCGCCGACCCAACTTCCCCCTTCTCCACACACACACATTTTGAAAGCTTTCACACAATTGCATTTATAAGAGCTCAATAAATCTATTAGTTTAGTCTGTTAGTTACTTAACGTGTATGTCACGTAGGCCTTCAACTTTATGGATATGTTTATAGTCACATGTTTGACTTCCCCCACCACACAGCCCCCACACACAGAAACGAACTTTTTGAACGCTGGCTAATAATACTGATTTAAACTTTTGAACAGACAATGGTGGGTATTAGTGCACATAGGTCCTTAGTGCAAGTTTCATATAGGCCTACAATGTTGTTTAGTAAGAAATACTGTTCAGCTGACTGCCAACATCATTTCAGTGTTCAAAATGTTTCATGAGGGAATAGAGTTGACACCAAACGATTTTCAGATCATTAGGAAAACGTATTCTTGTGGACCAGATGGCATTCTATTTTCAGAATTTACACAAATTAATGTTCTATTGGGAGCATTTAGGCAGATATGCCTTGGAATAAAAAAGTAGAATAAGATAGCAGCATGCATGCTTTTTACACCAATTTGGTTTTTGATTATCCTCTAGGAAATAAATGCAAATAAAAAATATTTTTCTTGAATGAAATGCCAAATGTGCTATTTGTATAACGAGTAATATCTGAAGTTTTCTGATTAAGTTTTGCACTGCTGGTAGATAATATTCTAGAGTATCTAGAAAGTTGTGCCCTAGCTTTTAATTAACATGAGAGACTCTCCCCAGGCACCCTCCCTCCCTCTTTTTCTGCGTAGTTTCGCTCGAATTAAGAAAGGATATCAAACATGCAAATTTAACAGTGGTGGCGCCAGAATTTTGGTCATGGGGAAAGAGAGGGGCAATTTTGTCTCATGGAAGGAAGCTTATAAATCGAACAACATATGTCATTTTACAAATTTTCTAAGGGGAAAGTAAGGGGTAAACCGCCGCTACTAAAACCTATCCTTAACTGAAAAACAACCAGCGTGGGCAGCCATTTGTTAATTTTACCTAAAGGCCAGTTGTCTTCTCTAACGTACGAGGTAAATGAAATTCCAGTTGTGTGTTGATTGGTCTAAACACAATGGTACAGTGTGCACTTACATTGATAGGCCTATCAGTATTGTTTTGGAATAAATCGTACGCCGCCAAATTTAATTACGATAGACTGCCTATAAAGGAACATTTCTATAAATTTTCATTTTCATAAACAAATTGGTGAAAACCATGTTGAATTATAATTCCGTTTAGGAGTTATCGCATTTTAAATATTCCAGCAGTGACTGGTGCAGTAAGTCTAAATCAACAGCGCGATATCATAATTGCACTTCCAAGGCTGATTGTTATGTATTGTTTTGGAAACTAAATGCTCTTTCTAAATTACTGCAAACATGCTTTTAATTAATGAAGATGGAATATGAAACTTTGCAAAAGCATGTTTTGCCCATCTGTTGATGTACCTTACATTCTCATTAAGAGACAAAATTGAAAAATAATGTTCATACAATTACTTAAACATTACCTTGCATCTGAAAGTATGACAAATGCATTGCTTCAACACACTGCGTATTGCATAAATCAAAAGTTATAGCTATTACAATTGTGTCCATTGAATGCAAACTTTAACAAATAAACGACTAAAGTGCTTGATGATTGGTTTCTTGTTGACAAAAATAGTATTTTACGTGAATATTTTCCAATTTACACAAATACTAATAAGCCAACATCGATGATGATATAAATGTAAGCCGCTGCCTCCAAACCACGATAGACGACACACACCCCCACCCACACACAAACATACACACATGTATATATATATATATATATATATATATATATATATATATATATATATATATATATATATATATATATATATATATATATATATATATATATATATATATATATATATATATATATATATATATACATATATATATATATATACATATATATATATATATATATATATATATATATATATATATATATATATATATATATATATATATATACATATATATATATATATATATATATATATATATATATATATATATATATATGTATATATATATATATATATATATATATATATATATATATATATATATATATATATACATATATATATATATATATATATATATATATATATATATATATATATATATATATATTTATATATATGTGTGTGTATATATATATATATATATATATATATAATAAATTCATAATAATCATGTAAACTACACAAACTGGTAATTGCCACTTTCAGCCTTCCAGCTTATGCCAATAACAGACAACTTTTCTCAAAGGCTTTGATGCAGAATACAAAAAAAGTTAAAATACTTTTTCTAATAACAGTCGGACCAAATAATATTTTGCATGTATTCCCCTGAAAATCTGAAAACATTTTAACGCTAACATATTACTTCTCCCAGAAAAGCCCATTGATCCTTCCGTGGGTTTGGAATTGTCTTGACTTACTATAGTTTGATTTTCTTTATCCTAACTTGGCTTTTTTTTGTTTTACTGATTTGGTTTTTTGCACAACCCTAGGCCGGTCAACATCTGGGGCTGGGGACAATTGCCCCAAATTTTGCCCCGTTTTAATCCGTTACTGAGTACCAAAGTATCAAAAATGTCCATAAGTTAGGAGTAAAACACATCAATATATTAAAAAGGTACTTTAGGTTCACAACGTCTAAAGAACAGCAAGTACTGAAAATACTCAATATGATTACAATGAATACATCTGTCACATAGTCAGTTTAGCTTTCTAGCTATCACATGCATTCATCACATGACTGTCTTGGTTGCAAACTTAACATAGGCAAGGGGTTAAGATTTGAACATGCGCACATTCTGACAATCAATTCGTGTAGATTAAACCGCTCACCGTATTTCAGACAACTGTCTGGGTTAAGGATTGAGCATGCGCAAGGGTTAAGAAGGGATATAAATAGGCGCCCCTACAGACAATTTATTCTCATAAGATTAAACTGACGAAAGATCTATCATTCGTGAAGAAGATTGTCATCCATCCTGATCCCGCTCGCAAACTTCATCATATCTACCAGCTCACAAAAGTTCCGACCATCAGGTGAATATTTCATTTCTAAATACATGGTTTTGAAATTATTTCTCTATTTGAAGGCCTCGAAGGAAAGAAGGGGGAGGGGGGGGGCACATAATACTAAGAGTGCTATGAGTGTGCAGCCCACCAACCGAAAAACATACCCGCAGTATAACATATTTTTTTGGTAACTGCAGTATGAAATTATAAATTATACAATTTTGATACCCGAAGTATGACTGAAGTCAATTTTGATACCTGCAGTTTGAGTATTCAATATTAATACAGTAAAACCTCATTTTAAGGGACCTGCACTACGAAAATGATGAAAAAAGACAATTTTGTTTACTAAAAAAAAAGGATTTTTTTGTTAATAGTAAAAAAAAAAAAAAAAGACGACACCTGCACTACGAAGATGGTACAAAAAAGGCACCTGCTCGTGCGGCACACATATACATACCTCGCACATGGAACTGCACCTCTTCATAGAATAGCAAACAGTTTCATTGAAATCAGCTAAAAATTGTCCATTTAACCGCGTTTTTAAATCTCAATTTACATATATTATGCAAATTTTGTTATGCATTATAGAACGACCTTGGTGTGTTCTTTTAAAAATCCTTTTTTTTCAATGTCAATGATAATTCTTTGAAGTGGTGTACTGCATGGCAGCAAAATCTCACCAACAGTCTTTGAGTCTTTGCCGTACCCCTAATAAAATTCTAGCAGAAATTGATTTTCCCTTCATTTTTAGTGACTAAGATATAAGAAAGCAATCTAAAGAATTACTAGGGCATTTTCAGCATTCAAACTAGTGGGGGATATGCCCCAGTAGGCCCTTAGGCTGCCACAGTAGTGAAACAAATTTAAGATTTTGCCCCACTAATGCCAGGACCCTTTTCGTCTATTTTCCAAAAAACTACTAGCTGAGTCAGCCTGTGCGAGGCCGCAACAATCTTTTGGTGGAGGAACGTATGTAGAACATTTGCCAATTGCCCTGTGAAACTGCCTACTTTGTAATCCCTGTTTTCTCCAAACCCTTTTACCATGTTTACTGTCAATGAGTTTTTGCAACATGTCAATACTGTATACGTTGTTGAAAGTGGCGTAGGAACCCAGTGCAAAAGTCTTTAATATTGCCAAAAATCTTCCATTACGGACCACAATTCTTCAATTTTTGACAACAATCTTCCATTTTGGACCCCAAATCTTAAATATTGGACCAAAGATTATCAGTTTATGAATCAAAAGTCTTCAATTTCTTCAATTAAATTTGGAACAAAATCTCTAACTTAGGATCAAAAATCTTCAATTTTGGAGCAACGAAGATCGTTGGTATTACATTGTTAAAATTCTCCTTTGCTTTTCTATGATGTCAATATGGAGAAGGTTGCCATAACTGGGATCATCAAAATCTTAAGCGATTATTCGTGGCGCTCATTTACAAATTTAGAAGTGGAATATATTTTTTGGTCGTCGGTATATATTTAATTTTACAGCACTGCACTATCTTAAAATACTGCACCATTTTGCGTCTAAGCACCCTTAATTATTCCAAACAATTCAAACGGGTACACCCTTAGACACCCTTAGACTCCTCCCCCAGAACGGCGGTCATTAAAGTAGTGTGGGTCTCCACTCCTGAAGTTGCCCATGGGCCTCCACATGTCGAAATCCGGCCCTGCCTGTGGGGAATCTAATGAGCGAATGTTGAATTTTTGGTGGTGTAACCCAGTGTATCATTGATTTTAACCAAATTTGGAACTAAGCAGCCTGGAGATTATAACAATCAATAAATCCACATATAAATAATCACATTTCGTTCCTTCATTCAGTCCTGGAGTATGCCTATCAAAAGGAACATTTATAACACACGAGAATATTGAAGTCATGCAGTTATATTGTTCAGTCCGGAAGCATGCCTATTAATAGGAACATTTATAACACACGAGAATATTGAAGTCATGCAGCCATATTGTTCAGTCCAGAAGCATGCCTATTAATAGGAACATTTATAGCACACGAGAATATTGAAGTCATGCAGCCATATTGGTCAGTCCGGAAGCATGCCTATTAATAGGAACATTTATAACACACGAGAATATTGAAGTCATGCAGCCATATTGTTCAGTCCAGAAGCATGCCTATTAATAGGAACACTTATAACACACGAAAATATTGAAGTCATGCAGCCATATTGTTCAGTCCAGAAGCATGCCTATTAATAGAAACATTTATAACACACGAGAATATTGAAGTCATGCAGCCATATTCTTCAGTCATTGAAATTCATCAATGATGATCAACAGTGGTAATTTTGATGAGACTATTGTGAGGCCGCGGCACAATTGCACTTGGATATAATTCAATGTCACCAAAAAAACCCTCATCCACATGGCAATATGATAAATATGTAAAATTATTAACAATATCCAGAAGCTGTGCGATTTGGCCATTCAAAATCCAAATTTGCATTTCCCATATCAAATGACCCAACGGTAGCTTGAGCCAATTACGCCGATTTTCAGTGTATCCTTAAAGACATATATATATGTATACACAAATACAAAATCAATTTACAAAGTAAGAAGATCTCCATATCATTTTAGTTTTATAGTATTAAAAAAAAGAGAACTTGAAATTGTACAAGCTTAGGACATACAAAATGTTTTGAATTATTATAATGCATTTTATTGAGTGCACATCAATCTTTGCAGATCGAAAATGGCGTCAAAAGTAATCATACTGATTCTGCTAGCAGCAGTCATTCTGCAGGCTTCAGCCTTTCCTGGCAAGTATCGTGGTATAAGGGTACGTTAATTTCCGTTGTTCTTTTAG